>OX359250.1:5710171-6134567 GCA_947179485.1 Allacma fusca
CTTTTCAGAAATGCAAGATATTTTCAAAAAGCCAAAGAACTCTTCGTAGTAAGGCAAAGGGCGCAGAGGAGAGTCACTTCGAGGTTAACTATAAACCGAAATCAAAGATCAAGAAACTCTTTAATGTACTAGTTACGTACACGCTCTTGTCCACATTCCAGGTAAAAGAAATATATATATATATATATATATATATATATATATATATATATATATATATATATATATAAAGGAAGCAGAAATGTTCCAAACGATATTCTTAAGAAGACTGACCAGTACATTCAATTGCACTTTGTCATATGCTTGACGAAAACGTCCTTCACCCTACTGTCAAAGTTAAGGTAAACTTTCTTCGACATAGTTAACCTTTTGGGTTTGACACTAACAGAGTTCATAGATAATGATTCCGCCAAAAGTTAACTACGAGTTTCTGCCATTGAAATTATGCTAATTATTAGGGAGTAAATTTAAGTGTTCCAAATAAAGTGTTAATGAATTCACTTTAAATTGCGCTCTTATTGGATAATCTAACTTGAATGTACATATGTAAATATTCGGACAGTAAAACTAATAGAAGTTACAATTGATACAATGGCCGTAACGGCACATTAGACTTGGCATATGCATTGGTTTACTACTTGCTAGCATGGTAACGTGTTCCGCGCTTCGCGTTGAACTTGATACAATACCACTTCATTCTCTACAAATCGCAGCTCTTATGAATCTCTACAAATATGTTCTCTTCCCTCCTACTTTTATTCTCCCTCATTGCATCACCCCTGGACCAATTACTACTTACCGACTAATGACTACAACGAACTGGGAACAACACACTAATTCAATACTATCTTAACAATTATTGATTGAATTTAATAATATTGGAACGGTGAAACTTATAAGAAATTACAATTCCTTCAATGGACATCACGTCATCTTATGTTTGTCGTATATACACAGCGTATATACATAAACAAACGTACATATGTACACATTTTTAATAAACATGATTACTCAAACAACTGTTTCAGTAAATATTCTTCCATGTAAAACTAACTTATAATAAAATGGTATATTTTTATCTATAATTTCTTGTAGAAGCCTATTAATCACATCCAAACTGCACTTGCCATAGTGTATTCATCCATAATTATTGGATGAATGAGATTTGTGAATTCTATCTGCCTCTAAAGAGTTAACTAGAATCGAGGACGTGGTGGCCTTGTTTGAATTCGGAGGTATGCAAAATTGAGAATGGTAAGTCCTACCACCTATGAAAAATGTAGCTGCAAATTCGATTTGAAGAGACTGTAATTGATATCCATTCTGGCCCGTTAAACAGGTGACCACGAACGTAACTTCCGCATATATGATTGTTGCACTTTCGTATCAGTCGTATTAAGAATTATAATACATATATGATTTCAACAAACAATTAGAATAATTATTGACAAAAATTTAATAATAAAATAGACGAACACGTTAACATGGAATGGTAAAGTGGCGATTTAAGTTCGAGAAGGTGTGTATTCAAATGCGGTTTGGTACAAAAAATATTATAATTAAGAGAAACATAAATGTATGAGAAAATCTCTGTTTAGTTGCAACAAACGAGCGACGTTGTAATTTTGCGAGTACATGGTAGTAGTAGTAGTAGTAGTAGCAGTAGTAATAGTGGTAGTGTGATGGTATTTAATTTCTTTTTTGGATCACTGCATACCAGAAGTTATACATGTTTTTGAATTCGGCGTGTGTACTATTGTCGAATAGGAACCTGTTTTCGGTCGATCGTTTAGTGCCCATTAGGAATTTGACTTTCAAAATTGTAGTTTTTGCATTCGTAAATGATGTGATCTATGTCTTCGATGCTAGCGCCACATTTGTTGCCTTTTGTTTGATTTTCATTCGTGCTCTTCGATTTGATTTATATTGTATTGAGGTTGGCTATCTTGCTGGAGACGAATACTCTGGGTTCTCATAGCCTCATGTTTTGCATGAAGTTCCAGCTATAACCTCGATCGTATAGGACGTTTTTGGTCCCATGTGTCTTGATTTTAGACTTATAGTTGTAATTTATTTCTATTAGGGTTTTGTTTAATAAATTCCAGCTAATTTTTCCTAGTAGTTCTGATGGTTTTGTTTTATCGTATTTTGACAGTAGGCTGATTTCCATTTCTGTTTCTATGCCCCTGAAGAATGCAGTCGACTGTTTAACAAGATTGTACTCGGGGCCCATGGTATTCGTTCAATCGACATAGGGGGTGGCTTGACTCCCATGTATGGTGTTTCGGATTGTTAGAACGATTTCGTTGGCTGAGTTTTTCACTGAGCAGAATCCTGTTTCCAGTCGGAGGATGTGGTCTAGGGTGAAGTTGCTTTCTTTTGCGAGTCTCCTGATGAAGTTTGTTTGTAGCATGTCTAGGTTTTCTATGTGATTCATTCCCCAGATTGGGAATGCGTAGAGTAGGATGCTCTTGTATAGTGTTGCAAAAAGTCTCTTCGTGATCTCGATGTCCTTAATCCTGGAAGGGGGCCCAGTCACGTTCCGACCGCTTTCTAGTTTTGGTGCGGATAATTTTGAAATGCGTATTGAATAGTGAATTTCTCGTGAACTCGATTCCCGAGGTATAGATTTAAATAATGTTGGTTGTAAGGGCTTTCCATCTCAGATGAATGGTGCTGTTATTTTCTTGATTGTTTCCACCATTGCCAAATTCACAGCTTCGCCCTGTTTTCTATCGTTACACTTCCTCCTTTTTGATTAGAACCTTTCATGCCTTCTTTTCCGCTCGGATAAATTCTCGCATTATGTATCTGTTTTAGGACTGTTCTTGTGTCAGTTCTCTTAATATCTTGATCTTCTTAGCTTAGAGATTTTGTGATCCTCTAAGGATTAGGCTTGCTTTTGTCTCTTTCGAGCATTTGATTTTGATCGTTCGGTTGCTGCTTGCTCTGCCGCATGTTTGCATGGTGTAGATGTCGTCGGGGTTTATGGTGATGCCGCTATCCGTTAGGGTTTGGATAATTAAATGTCATAGTGTGTGGTTGCTCTCTTTGGATTTTTCCGGGATGCCCGTGATATAAATATTATTTCGTATGAACTCTTGCCAAAGGAATTCGTTCGATCGTCTAAGTTCCTCTATTTCTCTGGCTGGTTCGTGATTATGCATCTCCAGGTTATCACACTTGACTTTAAGCTCCCTGATCTTCGCGTCGATGTGCTTCGTTAGCGTAACTTCTGACTTTTTCACCTGTCAACTTTGATCTCTTTCCTTAGATCTTCAAGAAGTTGTTTCATTGTGTCAGTGCCCATTGCTCCTTTCTTGCTGGTTTTATCGAGCTTGTTGGCTGGTATCTTTGCCGGGATGATTTCAGTTTCCTTGTCCTCCCCGCCTCTGGGTCTTTTCGTGGGGGTGGTGGTTGTAGTTGTTTCGAATGTTGTTATCAGTGACTGTTTCTGTCTTGGCAAAGTCAGGTTGACTGACATTCCAGTTACTCATGGAGTTCATCGAGTTCAAGCTTCCGGTGGTCGCTTCCCGTGCTTAATTTCTAGACCTCAGTTTGGGTTCCCCAGGAAATTTAATAGAGTGAGCTATTTAGATTCATTTCGTAATGACTACTTATTCTGTTTCTTACGATGGTTGAATGTTTAATATAGTTAGGCGTTTCTTACACATATAGTACACCTGGCTGGACTCATACGTTGGATTTCCAAGCCTAAATTCTGAACTTAAAAACCTGTCTTAGCCACGGGTCAACTAATGATGATAATCATACCCACATTGAGTTTGTGACTTGTTTCCTCTTGCTTCCTGTATGTAAGTTGTATGTTCCTACTGTGTATCAGCTGATAACTGCTAGACTGTGAATGTGTGGGTTTCAATGGGCACTTGATTTGTCACTGAAATTCGATCGTGTGTGCTTCTTTTTACTGAGAATTATTATTTAGTTAGATTAGTACACTTGATTAAGATTGTGATTAGGATTAGTTATTGTCCAGTTGTCGTAATTTTACTTTAAATTTAAAGATATTTTGCGACCAATAATTTGAGTCCACTTGTGTGTTCCCGCCTTTCGTACTCATATTTCTATGTTAGTTCATGTTTCTAGTCAGTCGGAAAACTGAGACCAGAGAAAGCAGGTCAAACCATCGATAACTACAATATTTCGTGCATACTAGTTTTCTACACCTTGACATTTAAAGCTTTTTATGAAGTTATTTGTTAATAAATATATAAGTAAAATTAACAAATACTGCACTTTACTTACTTGCAATTTTACTACACGTTCCGCGACTGCCATTCCACGAACTGCCATAGGATGATTTGCATTCTGACGCTGAGAGTTTTGCCATAACGAGCTGACCATCGAACCGACCGCAGAGCCATCGAAGAAGGCTTAGTGTTGAGCCTGTCCTGCCATCAACATATGGTCCTTCGAGCCGGATCTGATCCAGAACGAACATTGTCAACAGATAATACAGTCCACTAGCTGGAAAAGATGTCTGGTCCTCCCTGAACAACCCGTGTCAATGCTGGTAAGCTGCCTCATCGCCTTGACGACTTCGTCACGTTCGAACGAAACCAAAAGCCTACGTCATTTCCAACACTTCCAAATTATAAAGAATGCCATAGCATCCTTTCATCCAAAGCGATGTCGCAACCTGCAATTCAAAATAACAACTCAGGATGTATCAACTCTTTTCCAAGAAAATGCAGTTCAGTCCAAAGCATGAAGTCAAAGTCAAGTTCTTTCTCGTTTCGAAGTCCCGCCAGCACAACCCGAAGATTACAACTTGAAGCACAACTGAATGCCCGAGCTCGACTGAATGATTTGGAAGAAGAAGATCACGTGAACCCGATGTCTTCCAGATGTCTTCAATGGTTTTTGGTATTGTGTCTTCCCCTGCACAAGCACAATGCGTCAAAAATTTAAATGCCAAAGATTTCGAAGAAGATTACCCTGAAGCTTACGATGCTATAGTAAAGCGTCATTATATGGACGATCTTCTCAGCAGCTATTATTCTGAAGCTGAAGCCATTAAAGTTGCCAAGGATGTTATCCATGTACACAGCCAAGGTGGATTTTACATCTGTAATTGGATCAGCAACTCAAAGTTAGTTCTGAATAATCTGCCACCTGAGATGATATCCAAAACCCTGACCATCGATCTAAACGGAAACTTGCCTGATGAGAGAATTTTGGGTCAGAAATGGGCTCCATTCAAACACCTTCTAACGTTCTCCATGAACTTCCACAAAGTTGCCCCTGAAGTCAGGAAACTAGAACGGATTCCTACCCTAGCTGAAGTGCTGTCTCTGGTCATGTCTCTCTTTGACCCTCTTGGGTTTCTAGCTCTTTTTACAATTCAGCCAAAGCTCCTTCTCCAAGATATTTGTAGATTGGGGGTGAAATGGGATGCTGAATTGCCGGAAGAGTTCACGCCAAGATGGAATTCATTTGTCTCGTCACTATCAACCCTGGAAATGCTTGCCATTCCAAGATGTTACTCATCTGCAATAAAAATGGCATCGGAAATTCAACTTCACGTCTTCACCGACGCAAGTTCCCAAGCTTATGCTACTTGTTCCTATTTAAGAATAAAATGTTATGACCAGGTATACACTGCATTCGTGATGGCCAAGTCCCGGTGTGCACCACTAAAACCCGTTAGTATTCCTCGCCTAGAACTTCAAGCAGCCGTAATTGGCACCCGAATGGCAAAATTCATCGTTGAGAACCACAGCATGAAGATTTCTGAAGTTCATTTTTGGACCGACTCTACTTGCGTCCTTCACTGGATTCGTTCAGATGCCAGAAAGTCCCATGTTTACATTGCCAACCGCATCGGGGAGATCGAGGAATCTACAAACGCAACGCAGTGCCACTGGGTTCCCACTAAAGAAAATGTTGCAGACGAAGCCACCCGCAATAAATTTGAAGTTCGTCCTACTTTCTCAAGCCGTTGGTACTCTGGTCCGGATTTCTTAAAACTGTCCGCAGAGGAATGGCCAACTGCAAGGAAAAGGGCAACCCCTCCAATTGATCCTGCAGTGCTAGAATTGAAAAAAGAATTTGTATCCCTTGCCACGTTGAACCATGTGACTGTCTTCAATATGTAAATAAGTTACAGTATATTCAATTATATTCAATCTATTTTTTAATGAAATCCGAGATGCTGTCTACTAAGTGTATGATACTATTTTTCAAATGAACCCATAAAAATTTACGAACAAATTAAACAAATTGGGAAACGGGTTTTATTGGTGAAAACAATATCACCAAGATTTGCAAATGCTGTACACTGTCGAGGTGGATAGTATGCTGAACTGTAATCTAGCTAATTTAAATCAGAATGCCTTCTTGATGAGTATTTGCTTAAGGTACTGGGAATTTTACCTAGTAATTCCTACCTATTGAATGTTGTTTTGGAATTTGTTATCTTATCTTCTCAGGAAAGAGCTAATCTCCAACAACCTTGAACAAATATTTAGTGAATGGGAGACTGAAAGTCGCCAATCTTCTAGCTACCTATAAAAGATACAAAACTGTGCATGGGCAAGTTGACGTAATCGTAGTTGAAGACAAATATTCTCTCGTACCGTGACTCTGTCACTCACACTACAGACTCTGATTCTGTATTTTTCTCTTCTAAGTAATAAATATTTGCTTTAATTTTGCCATTAAATAAAAGCTTTTCTACGCGTAAATAATTCCCAGCAATAGTGATCTGGTAACAGCATCCTCAAAGCATTTCACTCACTCAGTCTACACAACATACACCTTTTCAAATGTAATCAATTCAAATGAAAACTAATACTTTTACTATTTATTGTTGATTCTCCCGATGAATTAGTTTTCCATAGATGAATGATTTTCGAGTTTGATTGGTACCAGGTACCAAGTATTCACATGTATCGTTAATATTTTTAGATGTCACCTTGTAGGGTACATTATTTTTTAAGAATTGGAAAAACAACAGAGGACCCTTTTGTCGAATCCAAACCCGTCCCCAAAGAGTCGCTAATGAAATAACGTTAGAAAATAGAACCGGTTTGCAGCTAACAACTATCTCGCCATTTTCGGTAGAGGAGATATTCGAATCTTGGAACGTTTTCATGAAAACCCGTACCCTCTTGTCTGTAGGTTTTTTAGCCACGTCGCTCGTATCAATGCTTCTATTGCTAAGGGAGATTTAGTTTATATTATTGATTCATTCTTAGACCTTCTGGACTTCATGTATTATGTCGTCTCAATCTGAGCATTATAATTTGCTGGTTTAGGTGTGTTTCTCCTTCTCATTTGCAACGCTGTGACTGTATTCAAATCGGGGTGTTCAATTTCATCGTCCTATGTTCACTAATGCTTCCATAATTATTAGGAAAACCTGGACCTACTGACGAAACTAATACGTTTGTGAATGCGTCGATAGTACGTTGTTTTTGAAGTCTTCTGACTGCATCGTTAAACAAAACTGCTCATATGTCATAAGGAATTTTGGTATTTTGAGATAAAATGTTCATGTTATGATCTTCCAAACTACTTGCAGTAGCATTTATCCTTTGACTTTTCACATTCAATAGGAGCTCATAGTCCGATTCCTATATTAATTTCATTTGTATGGCCATAATTTAATCGCTTTTTGGCTTGGAGATACGCGTGGGTAAAACTGATACAAGTATTAACAGTATTAAAGCACCACCACCCTGCTGCTCAATAACAGCTCTTCAGCTCACTCTGAATATTTCTTATATTTTCGTGATACAATTTTATTCAATACATTCTTGTATAAAACTAGTTGTTGCACTGTACGTTTTGCCATTCTAACGTTCACACACAGCGGAAAAAAAGCATCTGGTAAGTAAATTCGTGTCTTTTTTAGTGGTATCTATTATGTCATATCTTTTTGTTATGTTCAATGTGTGTTCGAATAAACGCATTGCTAAAAAGTTATTGCAAAAAATGTTCTCTACTTATAGGTTTGAAATCTTCCAAAAACCCCTTTTCGGTGCACAGCCCGTAGCAGGGATTTGATAACGTGCTAACCAGGAAACAATTTGGAGAATTCGGACACTGATGAGGGGCTCAGACTTCCCGGTGCATCTGCTTCCGCCATCAGCAACTAGGGTGGTCTCACAGTACCGTTTTAGCGTCTTACGAGTCTACTGGAGAAAAGCAACCGTTTTGGATTCGACACCGAATGCAACTGGGACCACAATGGAACGAAAACATTATTACAATGATGCTGATGGTACATCTTCTGCTGGTTCTGATGTTCCCGCTGATGATTCGTCTGATAAATTTTGACGCTTGCTGTTGAAAATCCTGCTAGTGTTCCTAATCAGAAGAATTTGATCTATTATTATCGTACAGTCCCGATTGAGGAAAATTAATTGACAATTGTATACGTCAAGAGGATGGGAAACAGTGAATATAACATTAGCAGAAATCCATGGTTTATCCAAATAATAGTTCATTATTACAGACTCAAATGTGACAGTATGCAGGCCTTGGACCAGGCACTTGAAAATTGTATTAGCACGTATGCAAACGTTGCTAGTGAAATTGACGAGGTTGAACTTGATATTTGATTTTTTTGTTGTACCGAATAAATGTTGTTCTGTTTGTTAAATTAACATGAATTACATAAAATTTGACCAGTCAAAGAATTACTCATGAATGAATGTCTCTCGCAGATGCATTGCCTTATTCAACATTTAAAAAACTCATTCTCATAAAAATCAATGCTTTCATCTGTCACCGTGCATAAAACCCATGTTAGCTCAATGTCATATTTAATCCATTTACTACTCTGAAGGTAAGATATTTAACATGTTACGAAAGGATTACGGGTATGGTAGGAGAAGGTATAAAGCTTGGCTAGGTGTTTTCATCCTACCCTCCTCTTCCTTCCCTTTATCCAGCGAAGCTCCTGGAGGGAAAGGCAAAATGTGAAAACAAGACATGAATAATTAAACTAATTTTGAATGCGGCATCGCTAATATTATTTTTATACGTTCCTTCCAATCTGATTCTTTAAGAATCCTTGAAAAGAAACTTCATGTTTGAGTTGTCATTTTTTACATGTCACGAATTATATTTGGATATTACAGAATCTACGAATATGAGGAATCTACTACAAGGGCAGAACATATGATACATTTTTGACGTTTTTAGAAACAAACCAAATTATGGCAAGACAGTTAGACTACAAGGCGTTTATACTAATATTCAGCGCTATGCAGTATTTTCAAATAAAGTAATTTATCACACGTATATTGATACCAATAAGTATTTTAAATTTTGTATTTCAAAGTTGGTAAGCAGTGAGCAAGTATTTTGTACTTAGTATTTAGAGAGCCAGTAAGTACAAAAGTATTGGTATGTATACATACCAAATACTTAATAATTTATATAAACCATAAATATTATTATAATAATTATAAATAATTAATACTAAATAATATTATCATCTCAATGACATGTGAAATGCAAATAAAGTATTCACCTCAACATACTTTTCACTAGTATTGATTTTGTCAATGTGTGCAGCTTGTTTGATGCGCAATATCTGCGAAAAAATTATTTTAGCATGGAAATAACATACGTTGGAATGAATCCCTTTGGTACATCAAACATGTTCAGGATCTTGATACTACAAATCTTCGTTGAAGAGGCGAAATTGTCTACGCGCGCATTATATGGTAAAGCACAGACCATTTTGCCCCTCCAACAATGATATTTAAGATACGCCGAAGACCGACTCGATTTAATTTTCATATACTAACTTCTTTTTATAATGATCATTCTGAAAAAGCATTTAATTACTAATCAATAAAAATTTCATGTTAATCCACATTACTTCATTAACACTTAAACTGACTTAAAATATAATAATTATAATGGACTGACCCATTCGGCAACCGTTGAACATTTTGTTACTACACATGCCTTATATACAGTCTTTGAAGTAACAGTTTAAATGGTTTGGGTACTAGAATCCGAAAAGAGTGAGCAATACGTGGGTATTTTAAGGGAAGTATTATTTAAAATACAGTATTTTGTATTTCAGTATTTTAAATTACCTACCATGCTTTGTATTTTTATTTGTATTTTAGCAATGTAACCTGAGGTATTTTCTTTTGTTTTTAGTATTTTCCATATTTTATTTCAGGTATTTTATTTTGTCATCGAAGACCAACTATTTTGCACAACTCTGCTAATAATAAAAGCATATCGACGAACCAACTTATCATCGTGACCTGAAAAAGTATTTCGAAGAAATACCAAGTTATTTCCGCAGTATTGTGGAACTCCTGGAATTGGAGGCATTATAATCCTAAATAAAGATGACGACCCAGATCTCCGAATATTTCTGTCAGTTTGTCCTAAAGCGAATTTATTCCATTGATGTTTGTTATCAAGAGTCAACTCAAGAAACGGGAGAAAAGGGCCTTAAAGTTTAAGTCTGACCGTGAAGTTTATTTGGATTGAAAGAGCTGTCGACATTGTCGACTTTATTTCTTCAAAATTGTTATACTTTTCCGTATATCTTTGTAAGTATCGCTTAAAATAATTTCCCAATAATGATGAGTACTGGTTGTTGCAATATTAATCGCATGAAATTCACATTGCAAATTTTTTTGTTCTACAGATGACATTGACAACCCCATCGGCAAGTTCTATTGAGACATTGTCTACCAATTCTACCTTGACATTCTTCTTATTTTGACCGAAGGAGAGAGCACCTGAATCTGATAGAGATCGAACGTTATATCATTGACGGCCCCGACGGGAGGCAATCGGCTCTACCCACAGATTACAGGGTTCATCGCCAGTCACTTGGAGGTCCTTATGAATCCTTGTTCATGGAAATTAAAACTTTTAGGGAACCCAGATGCAGCTTTCGTTATTATTATGGGATTTATGAAGGTATTGAAAAATGAGCCAGTTAAATTCAAAAAAAAGTTTCATCCCGAATGCATTAAGATGCGCCGTATTGAGTCCATTAGTAGAAATAGTAAAGGTTAATCCGTCAAGATAAATCACAGACCATACTGATTTACTGGACTCACACTTTAGACAACGAAATTTCCAAATTCTTTAAACAATTTTTCGACGAGATTTGGAATTTGGTCGATGACAAAAAGTATGATTTGAATTTTGTTCAGCAATTGTCGAAAACAAGGGATCCAACAGTTGTGTTTTTGCCTATAAATGCATGTCAAGAGAAGATCGAAGCCAGTTACTATCCTAAAATACCTGCCTATGCTAACTGCGACATTAGCATGGATTCCGATGATCCAAACTATAATATTGCAAGCCCATCCTTCCCACATGGAGGCTATTTTAAAGACGAAGGTTATCATATACTATTAGTTAAAATCCATAGATGAATCACACAAATCTGTCATGTGAGAGAGTAAAATCTTTCCATACCGAAAGAACAGACACTTCAGATGAAGGTGGTGATGATTGCGGGCTAGTTAAAATTTTTATTTTATTAGGCAATTTTCGATCAGATTCTGTAAATCATGAACATTATAACCTATAACTTATAAAATAATTATATGTTATAAGTAATTTAAGTATACGGTATGCGTTGAACAATTTGTGACACTCGGCACGCAGCGGAACTGTTGTTGACAACTAGAATCAACAATTTGGTAGTATCCTTAGCAACACGGAACGAAAATTAATTTAAAAATATAAACATTGTGTACCACACTGCAACTACAGTCACCTACTGAATTCCATGAAGTAAGTACTACTCTTTCAGGAGAAAGTAGAGTTCTTCCAGGAAAAATGACTAATTCGATTCGTCAGCTAATGATGCTGTGCTTAAAAATATACATCAAACTTTATGACTGGATACTGTAGATTTTCTGGCAGGCATTTTGGAAGCAGGAAACCTGGAGAAATACGTGAGAAAATTGTCCATGCTACATTTTGTATCTGCCACAAGTCACAATTGTGCTTACAGTAGTGTGATTGTGGATTTCAATGGCAGTGCTATTTCAATGGCCATCAATCCGATTGGATGCGATTATGAATGATACATATTTAAATCAAAGACGCGAGTGTAATGATAAGTTTACGTAAATAGTCTGTAGTATCTTATAATTAAAATTTTACGTCGATATCTTGTCTTTTTTCAACGTGAACCTAAAATTAACGTAAAGTTGACGGAGCTTACGTAAAATTTTAAGTTCCGTTATAAGTTGCCTATTATTACATCAATTATTTACATAGACTACGTTTTTTGTCTGCAAAAAAAACATGATCGATATCTGTACAAATCCTTCTGTGTTGCGCTTGTGTCAATCAGAATATAACCATGCTGTTTTGAAGGTGAATCCGTGTAAGCGATTTCTACTCGTTTTCTAAAATTTATGTCTACCCAAAAAGTTAATAAATGTCGAATCTTTGACCAATTTAAAACATAATGTATTTAGCAATTCTTGTTAGCGTTGTGGGACCTTTCTGGTGGAAACTCTGGAAAATTAGAATGACAAACATTACGGTGATGAATCTCACGAAAAAAGAGCTTCTAAATCTTTTTGCTTGTTGTTGCTCCCGTCATTAAATCGTCAAATATCACAAGCACTGGAGACGTGTTGCCCTCTTCCACGTTATATTCTAGTCCACGCATAAATTCGATTGTATTTTTTGCATAACGTTCCATTTATCTAAATATTAGCGGGTGGTATTCAGAGTAATAGTAAATTATTATATTCACGTTTGTAGGAAGTATTTCATTTCGTTTTTTAATTATCTAAGACACTAGGTCCGATGTTCCGGATTGTGAAGGCCCGGCACTAATTAAATTTCCATTCACATTTAGCTTAGTCAAACTCATCACCACTCGCCGCATCTTTGATTTTTTTCACAACTATATAATGATAATTACTGATTTACAATAAATTGCTTTCAAATTAAAAGATTTCATTTTTTTATATTTCTTCATTCAACTATCCCATCGGCAACACCATTAATAGGAAACGACATTTTTCCAGAACGTTCTTATGACATTACTTTCGTTACACGACTGAATTATTATTATAGACTTAACTAGACTTCGTCAAACTAGACTTATTTGAAGATGTGTATATCCTTATTACCGAATGCTACGCTATTGTACTTACGTAGCCAAAACTTCTTTTACTCAAAGCTGTTGAACGCTTTCTTATTTAATTTTATAGTATACAATTCATGTTTAAAACTACGAATTGATGTTATGGGTACATCCCAAACCACAACCTCTTCCAATGACTTGACAAAAATTTCATGTTATTCTATTCTTATGCGCTACGTTAACTGTACCATTTGCTCTTATATAAGACAAGTTTTCCCCTTCCAAGGCAACCGTTTTAAGTAAGGAGTATAATTTACACTATACATAACACACTATTTGGGGTATCATCTTTCATCAATCCTCAAATGCCTTTTTGATCAAAAGTCTTTTCAAATCGGCATATTTTTTCTTATGCTTTAACGCTTTAGTTGATTTAATTTAATTCCCTGTCTATGAATCTGATGTTGGAAACAGTGGTAAATAAGTAAAATCAATAATCTCTTTTTAGGGACCTGCAGGAAAATCAATTAAATAATCGTGTAGCACTGGGGGAATGTTATGATCGATTTCAAAAAATATCCCCTGGGATCTTCATCAGTCATTGACATATTCCAATCCAATATCTCCAACTTTGTCTTGCCTAGCCAATCAGCTTGACGTTCCCATTCATATCCCCATATGGTAAACTTTGAGACATTACGTACACATATAAATTGGTCATGTCGCAATACTGAAGGTAACTATGAGGCTTATCCGGGTAATATTGATTACCCATATAAGGATTGTTAACCTGTTTTAGACATGTCTGGCTTATTCCCCTCTAATTGAGTTTTGCAAAAAGGGATACATACATCTCAGCGTCTTGAATCAAATCAAATTCTGTCTCTTTCAATTCATCCTTACTAGTTGTCTCTTCCTTTAATAAAGAATAAAAAAATTCGTTTTTACTAAAATCACTTATGTTTTCATAAGGATAATGTTGCTTCTTGTACAATAGTTCTGGAGAAAATCATTAACACGATGTTGAACAGTATGATCATATCCCATCTTGTCGGGAGGTCCACAACGGTTTGGAGAGCAGAGCTGCGTTCAAGTTCAAGTACAACTTGAATAGTTCAAGTGCGTATCAAGTTCAAGTCAAGTCAAGTGCAAACAATTTTACAACTTGAAACTTGAACATCAAGTTCAAGTGAATTTATAATTTTAACTTGAATTTTCAAGTTCAAGTTCGATCAAGTCCAAGTTAATAATTTATTACTTGATTTCAAAATCAAGTCAAGTTCAAGTACACTGAATGGAAGTACTTGAATAAAACTTGAGTATAACTTGAGTTTTTGTCACTGAAATCAAGCTTATCTCCTGCATCCAACTAAAAATAATAATGGGCGTCAATCATTATAATAATGACATCTTTGTGTTTGTTTTTATTACACAGACATAAAATTTCTCCTCCATGATGTCCGGTGGTCCACATCGAAAATAATTCTGGTGTCCTGTTTGCATACTTTGAATAATAAAACGTTCTGACTTATTGTTTTATCAGGATGTTCTTGATAGTCGAGGTTCTTGTTCCATTATAAAAATGAAGTTATTGTTCTCTTCACCTTTTATGAAGCAAAGAAGAAGTTTAAGAGTTTATTATTCCCTGTAAGCAGGGGTGGATTTACGGGGTGGCCCACCATTGCCCGGCCAGGTTAAAACATTTAGGGCTAGGGTAAAAAAACATTGACTAAGGCCCTCACATTACAAGTGTAAAAGCTCAGATTATTTAGAGGGTTAGCCCAGGGTAACAATTATTTTAATAATCCACACCTGCCTGTAAGAATAAGTTCTGCTAATATTAAACATCAGATGAACAGCAAACAATCAAGCAAAATTAACGACGACAAATATTCATGAATACAAATGCTGGTTTATTTTTACTCTTTACACCTATTTACTTACACTCACCAGATTAGTGCAACACTAATGTGAACAGGCCAATAATACGATTGCTACCCTCTAAATTGTGTTCTCTAAATTGTGGACATTAGTAAATTAGAACACAATTTCTGCAATTATATGATAAAGTATTAAACTTTCTAGCAATTTTAAAGTAAAGAATATCATCCGCATGCCGCTTAGTTTATCCTAATTACGACCTAACCGTTATCAGCTATAACAATTGCGAACAAAATTTCTAGCATTGTTTATTCATGCACAAAAAAATACTTGAACAATCAAGTTCAAGTACAAGTTCAAGTTCACGTTCAAGTCAAGTTATGTACGCAACTTGAACGTCAAGTTATTATCAAGTTCAAGTTCTATAAAATGTACTTGAAAATCGAGTACTTGAATACTCAAGTTGCTTGAAAAACTTGATTCATCAAGTACAAGTACGGATACCTTGTTTAGACAATTTTTCAAATTCAAGTCAAGTTCAAGTCCAGTTGTCTAAAATAACTTGACTCTGTTGGAGAGGTTTGGGTAGACATTTTGAAGAGTCTACAAAGCTTATGATATTTCCCTTATTAATTTTCATAGAAATGCTCATGTGCTTTTCATATGTCAAGGGTATTAAAATAATAGATTTATTATTTTCATTGTCTGGTTTAATTCCCTTTAAAATCAAACGATAGTCGTGTAACAGATTGTGAAAGAATACGGGAATAAAACTACGTACTCTTGGGTTTAAATTACATACTTTGTGAGCAAAGCCTATAACTTCATTCGTGGTGTGATCTTGGCGAACAATTTTTGTTTCATTAAATTGATATTCTTTTGCACAAAAGCAACATTTTAAAGTATTACCTCGAAATTGCTTTTGCTCTTTGATCGAGTTCGTTACGTTTGTATGAATTCGCTGACATTCCTTTAATTCCTTGAAATGCGGACCTGTTTTACCTATAATACTGTCAATAAATCTTTCGTGCACATCCTCACTACGATAAAATTCCGAATACATGGTTTGGCCGGAGCGGTGATCAATTATTTACACAAGATGCTCCGATACTTTAACTGTATACTCCAACTGTTCTCTCTAACTGTATGTTCGAGTATACAGTCAGCATCTGAACTGGTGTGCAGTAATGAACACTGCATACATTACAAACCATTGGATCATCGTTCGATTAAAATCCACGAATTTATACTATTTCTGAAAGCATTTTTGATCATTTAAATTCTCGACATTATCCACACAGTTCTTTGAATTTCATACCGGTGGTAGTTCAAAGCCACTTAGTAGGTTAAAAGGAACCGTGGTGAACGAAACCTCCTTAATTTTAATCAGTCCAATTACTACCTCTAGTATTAGCATTTTCAAATAATCGGACTTTTTTGGCCATTAATTTGATTGAAGGGTTAATCATACTTTTATACAAAATCTTATGACACATTGAATTCACGAAAAATATTTCTTACCCGTTTTCTTGAAACGTTCTTTTATCCATTAAAATCTTTGCATGAGCTTGTATGTTTTTCCTTTCATCGATTTTCTTAAAATGTTAATGGAAAAATCCATCAATTCACATAAATTTTCGATCAGCTAAGAACAGAACATATTCCTTTCACGCATTAAAAGCATTGGCTTTTAATGTAAATCGTAATCCCAAATTAGTAACATTATTTCTTATGCTACCCTCTATTTGTATTCTATCTGATTCATTATCATCATATAGTGATCGGTGGATTTCATATTTATGGACATCTAAGTCAGCTCTAGTTCTAAATCTAATGACACATACTGTAACATCGACAATAAGCCTACACGCTCAAACGGTGACACCATCCATAGAATGTGGGCATGAGGTATGCCTCGTTTTTGAAACTCAATTGCTTACAAATATACTTTGCATTTTCCAAAAATTCCACGTTTTGCAATATCTTCAATTAACTCCTTTATATTTAAATTAAAAACCCGTGAAATGATATCAGACCGATCTTTTGGAAGTTGGCCTGGAAACAAATGTTCCAGTATTTCTTTCCAATTGGAAATCGAAGTCAAAGTTATAAATAAATTGTATTCGTCAAATTTTCGGAAAATCACCATTCCATCCTGATATCTTTGTTGCGTATTTCTGATACTTAGTGTGTAACACGATGGAATTATCAAAGTACGACCAACTCCTTTTCCAGTTGCTGCAGTTCGGTTTGTCACTCATTCTTGATCAGAAGAATACGTATCAGCTTTTAACCATTTTGGTTATCTCACAAATTTAAGAGATTTTCTTCCATTCTACCATTCAATACCA
The DNA here is from genome assembly GCA_947179485.1 of Allacma fusca. Classification (NCBI taxonomy): domain Eukaryota; kingdom Metazoa; phylum Arthropoda; class Collembola; order Symphypleona; family Sminthuridae; genus Allacma; species Allacma fusca. The sequence continues at coordinate 5,727,476 of OX359250.1, forward strand.
ATCACCCATTAATTGGTGAGTTAGTTTTCCTCCAGATAGCAAGTAGTTTGCCTAATCTTTTCGTATTTCCAGGTGGAAGCTGAAATACTTCGTTTCAGTAATTTTAGTTCTTCCGTCACTGGTTTTCAAAACATAATTCCAGCTCTTCTTCCCTGTTGGAAAAAATAAGGGATAAGTAAGCCCATCCAAGAACTCGTTGAGGATATTTATGTTTATCATTCTTTTGTTCCCTTAAATATCCCTTTCAAAAGGCGGTTTGCCCTCGTCATTTGTAAATATCATAGCAATTTCATTAGCTTTAGCAACATTGTACCTTCTCGGGTCATAACTATTATTCGCCGAAATTTTCATCGTAAGATTTTTTGTATCTTTTCCGGCAGATTGCATTTCGGTCTCAACTTTGACCATTCTGTAGCAAGCAACTAATTTATTATCTGCCTATATAAATTCGTGAAAAATGCGTAACACAGCATCTTTACACCGAGAATTGGAGAGTTGGCACTTCAGTTTCCAGCACACACGACTGTCTTTATTATAGACTGTCACTAAAGAAGTGTACCTGTGACATTTTGCATATGTACAAGTGTACGCAACACTTCGAGTAATAATCATTTACGTGGAAAGTATAATAGCTCGAAAGAAACAAGCTACATAAATTACTTTGCAATAAATAATTTTTATAGAGGTGTTTTAAGCAAATTACTTTCCAATATTAGGGTTTCAATGGTTCCAAATAGTAAAGATATTTCTTTGACATTGATTTGATTTATGATCCTGCTTATGATGGATTAAACCTTACATGTCATATAATGCCAACATAAAAGCACAAAGAAGCAGTTTCCAACGAAACTAGCAAAACTAGTCAATAATGTATTTTATTTTAAATGAATTGAGAATGTTACAATTATATCTAATGTAAAAGTAACTAAAGATCGTGATGATGATGTCAAACTGAATGCAAATCAAGGATGGAAAAGCTGGACAATACTAGATGAAAATTTTATTTTATTTAAAATGGGGAAGGATAGTTTCACTTAATATACCATTGTGTAATGGGACGAAAGTTAGGTTCATCATGTTAAAAATTTTAATATAATTGCATACTTCCAAAATATAAGGGATGTATAAAGACTATCGACACTTCTCAACAAAAGTAGCCATATATACACTGCCGTGCAATGATAATGGAACAAAGTAAACTCTGAGACTCAGGGTCTAAATAATCTTGGAGTTTGGTACTTATCTATAGTGTTTTTTCTTGCTTTTATTCAGTTTTTTATGCTGATTATAGATCTGCAAAAACAAATTGAGAAAAAAAATTTGTGATATGAAAAACTAACAAAAACGAAAAAGCATCCAATTATTCGTGTGCATTAGTGTTGGAACAAAAGAGAAAGAAGGTTTTAAACGGGCTAAAACTTCACAGCCCGATTGACTAATAAGCAGTAAGCCACCCATTTGCCATCAGGACAGCATTTATGCACCGTGGGACGGAGCTGACGAGGTTCCGGTTGAATTCGGGGGGTTTGTTGTCCCACCTCTCCTTAATTCGGATTTTCGGGTCTTTGTACCCGGTAATGTGAAATTTCGTCAGCTCCCGACCTATGTGGTAACACGTATGTTCGATACGGGTGATATCCGTACTTTGGGGGGTCCAGTCCAGAACTGGTATCTTGTTTTTTTAAATCGGCCCACGTGGACTTCGCCGTGTGCTGGGGATCGTTGCCCTGTTGATACACAAATCGACGTCCAAGTCGCAGGTGTTGGGCTAATTGCTTAACGTTTCGGTTGAATATGGATTGGTAGTAGTGTTGGTTCATACTTCCTTTCATAAAATCAATGGTTCCCACCCAATATGCACTGATTAGAGCATCACCCCGTGGGAAATTTTAGGCCCGTGCCCGCCCGTGGCTCGTAACGTTTTACCCGTTCCCGCCCGGCCCGAAATTAATGTTTATCAAAAAGGCCCGGCCCGGCCCGCAAAATTAAAAAAAGCCCGAAGCCCGCCCGCAAATACCATATATCTTACAGACTGAAAAACGGTATTTTAAAATATTGGTGTTCTTGACTGTTACATACAGTCGTTAAACTACCTTGTTTATTAAGAAGGCGATACAAAAGCTTATGCTTCTATTTCAGCTCTGGTAAGTACTTCTGGTGGCGTTATTGAATTTATTACAATATTAACTTCTGGATTCTTATTACAAATACTTGAACTACTAGCAGGATTCATCTTCAAAACTAAATAGAATTTTCCACAGTAATGAGCGAAATGAAACTATTGCTAAATAACAAAGGAAGGTATGCAAGAAAACAATAATGGCTAGAAGTATCGTACACCAAGCCTTAGTTTGTTTGAAAGCTAAAATTATAAACGTCTGAAATTAGTTCAAGTCATTCAAGTCTATGTACATTCACAACCGCTGCTCCTGTATTCACAACTCATGGAATTTCTCACGGGCTTTCACGGTCTTTTTTAAACGCGATGAAAAGACCGTACCCGCCCGTAGTCCGTCAAGCGTAATAATTTTTACCCGTACCCGCTCAAAGCCCGTGCGGGCCGGGCTTTTTGCGGGCTTACCCGCAAATTTTAACCGCCCGAGATGCTCTAGCACTGATGCAGGCCCGAACCATAACACTACCACCACCATGCTTTACAGTAGGAAGTAAGAACCGTCTTCACACCCTCCCCTGGCTTTCCCCTGACCCCGGTTCTTCCCACGCTGCAAAAGACACTAAATTTGCTCTCACCGGACCACAAAACACGACTCCAGAACGTATCATACTTGCGTAAGTGCTTCCGGCACCACAGAGTCCTCTTTCACCTGTTTTTAGCATTGATGTAAGGCCCTTACTTGGCTCGATGCAAGTTCCTTCCGCTCAGATCCAGGATACTTTACATCGTGGTCCGATGGACAAGCATTCCTTTCTCAAAATGCACCTGTGAGAGGATCTTAGTTGAGGTCAGTCTTGAGTCTTTCTTGACCTTTCAGATAATTATCGGCTCCTCGTGGGGGGTGACAATGGGTCTTTACCCCTCCCGGGCAGATTTTCGACGACAGTAGTCGTCTTGTATTTTTTTTATAATATTAAAGGCCGCTGAGGGTCTTAGGCGGACCTCTTGGGCAATCTGCCTAAACGTTGGAGGCTTTTTCTCGTCATTCCTCCACTTCTCGATCACTAACTCTCTCGCCGGTATTGGAATCTCCTTTCTTCGTGGTTCCATCTTGACCTAAATGTGTCAAAATGCATCCAGGAATTCTAAAAGACACTAAAATGTGTTTGTGATTCATTTTGTTTAAAATAAAATTACGTACCTTCAATTACCGGGCTCAGATTGTATCGTAGTCGGTCGTGTTCCAACACTAATGCACACGAATAATTGGATGCTTTTTCGTTTTTGTTCGTTTTTTCATATAACAATATTTTTTTCACAATTTTTTTGCAGATCTATAATCAGCATAAAAAACTGAATAAAAGCAAGAAAAAACACTATAGATAAGTACCAAACTCCAAGATTATTTAGACCCTGAGCCTTAGAGTTTACTTTGTTCCATTATCATTGCACGGCAGTGTACATTGAATCGGTATACTATTTCCTAGTGTATTATATCATACTTGATAGTATAATGTTTTATGAATTTCTATATAAATGATTATTACATATTAAAGCACCACTTTTTAGCACTATTGCTACAACTTCATCAATTACAGTATTTGAAATTCTAAATCTTTGTAGTAATTTTACAAAAAAATTGAAATTGTTCCAATTGTTTCAATTTTACGTAAATTAAATTTACTTTGAAAGTAAGGGATGCGTGGATCATAAATAAATTTTGTCTCGTAGTTGACATTCTCCGCTTGATGGAGGTCTTGTTCCATTCTAATTTTAATGTATATTATGTATCCCTTCCTAGTAATATGGGCGTAGGCAAGAATGTCTGCTCTTCTACTTGTATTATTGTTGTCTATGCAGTATATTTCTTCCTCAACTCTTAAGCCTGCTTCTTTTAGTTTAGAAGCTGAGCTAATGCTTTGGTGTCTATTGTTTCGAAGTAGTTCCCCCCTCGGGCATTTACCAAGAATGTCCTAAGGTTTCAAAATCATTGCAGTTTCTGCAACGGCTATTTCCTTGGCTGTATCCGGGGTTGGTTTTGACTGGCAAAACATTTGCAGCCATTTTAATTGCATTGGTCCATTCCGATGTTGAAAGGCTGGCTTTGCTTTTTATCCATTTATTGGCATCTGTGTGTTCGGAGTATTGAATGACACCCTGTCCTTTAGTAGGAATCTTACACCATTTTTCGTATTCTAAATGTGAGTTCATTTCGTATTAGTTTACATGTCTTAATTTTTTTAGTGACAGTTGTTTGAGATTCTGTAGATGGCAATGGGAGCGATGAAACATCAAATATATTTGCTATGTATAATTGGTTGGGTTTTAAATGTTCCAGGGCAATCTTGAAGTCTTCTGAAAGATTAAGTTTCGACAGACAAAGTTGTTTCTCTAATTCCAGATCTCGAACATGTGAAAGAACTTGTACACCACAATTTTGTAAATGTTCACTTGCATTATATGATTGTATAAATGCTTCCCAAGTTGCCTTTATAATTCCTAGATCTTTCACTGTAGTATTAGCATAAATCATTGAATCCGGTGTTGATATTGGGATTTGTAAAATTTCTTTAACTGCACTTTTTAGTGTTTTGTCAATATTTTGCAGAAACACCGAATTTAGTTAAGATTGTATGCTGCAAAGGAAAAATCAATATAAATAAATAAAAATAATAAATAAATATTCTTTATTCAGGATTCTTTTCGGGCTGTGCCCATATCACCCATACATACATTACTTCTCCACAACCAACTACAAGTGAGAAGCTTATACTGGCTCTCTTCAGTCTGAATGTTTTTTGCACCGGCAACTTATGTACTGGGTATCGTACACGGGCCGGCGTCTCGTGCTAGCATTGTGGCCGCAGAGCAAGTGGGACATATACCCATTGTCCATTCCTCGCTAACGAGTATAGCACAAGCCCTGAGCCACGCCCCTTAAAGATAGGTTAGAGAGGAACTGTGTGTAGGAGTGAGGCTGTGAAGGGCAGATGCCACGGACGCTCTTTCACCAGATTAGGGTATGCAGATGCGATAGGTCAGAAGTATGCTAAAGAGCTCCTTGTTCAGTCATTGCTCAGCACACTCCAGCACTACCGCATCAGCACATCCAACCGGATCCAGAGTGCAACAACGCCGCCAACACTCTTCCACACAGAAAGCTATAGTAGGAGACAGAAAAATACCCAGGAAGTTATGCGGGGTGAGCTGGAGTCGAAGCCGACTCCTCTGCAACCGAGCAGACACGCTACACCACCGAGGCGCCGGGACACCTGAAAAATCAATATAAGCCATACATATGTGTTGATTATGTTTAGTTTTTCATCTGGGTTGAGAAACGTTGTTGAAACCAATCTTTCTATTTGATTTCTGAATTTAGTAATAATTTTGGCCTCATCCAAGAAAATCTCTTCGTTTTATAAAATAGTTTTTTAAATAAGATTCTTACATTATGCATGTCAAATCGCGAATCGTAAGTTTTCTCAAAACATTACTTGTAGTGCATATAAACGATAACATTTTCTGCTATCCATACGGATGGTAACATTTCAGCTTTAACAGAAGTTGCATACAACGCAATTAAAATGAGAAAAAGTAAAATTAAATGAGGTCGAATCAAAATGCTATGGCTAGCTTATTTAAAGTTAACAAGATTTAAGAACGATATTAAATTAAATGGATGGGTTTTATCACATAAGGTAAATCCTATTATTAACATACTGGTACAATTACTGGTTAAGTAATTGCAACATCGTCTACGTAATGCCGAAACTTGTAAAATTAGTTTTTAAAGTACAACTTAATAGTATTTTAAATACGAACAAATTTATAGAAATTAAGCTTTAACGAATATTTTTATCCGTTACTACTTCTCAAAACTAATTGCATTGGAAACCAACTATCAACCAGCCCAGCACCTCAATATTTCTTGATAATATCTGTTATTTTGTAATATTTATACATGTAACATGAACCAATCATTCTAGTGCATATATCCGTGATCAAAATCTAGTCTGTTTCTGGTCATCACTCCTTAACTGAAATTGAAACAATTAACATGCATATCTTTTGCTATTCTTGAGAAGTCATCTTAATACTATAATTTGACCGTGGCATAAGAGTTTTTTCAAACTTCGTTCTCTCCTAAACGCGCTTTTTAGGTTTGCGAGTACACATTGCCATAATGACTACATGGCTCCTATGCGATAGGCTCAAAACGCGCGTTATAGGTGCTGGAATACATTGCTGTAAAGACTACATGGCTCGTATACATTATAGATTACCGTTCAATTACTTGACGGTCGAGTGACGGAACAGTTTACAAAGGTGCAGATTCCAATGACTGTTTAACCAGGGATGATTCCTCCAGCTATTTTCCAATTGCATATCTAAATACAATAACACCGGCTGGAATGCCGAATCATATTTTGAAACTTAAGGACGGCGTAATTGTAATGCCATTACGAAACCTTAATACAAAGCGGGGTTTGTGTAATGGAACCCCTCTAATTACTACCCAACTACAAGAAAATTAGGGACTGTTCTAACAGCCAGAGCTGCTGGAGAAGCGTTGTTTATTCCACGAATCATGCTTACCTCAAGTCAGTGCTCGGATTGGGTACAGAAACCGTGTACCCGTACCCATACCCGTACCCGAATATCGGGTACTACAAAATGATGTACCTATACCCGTACCCATACCCGAGTACCCGGGTAAATTATTTCAGTACCCGTATCCGTACCTGAAAATACAATGTAGTACCTGTAATTTTACTTGTAATTTTGTTAGTACCCACAATTTTCCCGTACCCGAAATGTACCCAAAACCTGTACCCGTACCCGAGTATCTATTGTGTGTACCCGGGTATTACTCGGGTACTGGAAGTTTGGCCGATTTAAAATCCCCGACGACATTAGCGTGCCCAGTTGAAAAATTTTAAGTTGTCAATTTTTTGACCTCCATTAAAAGTGTCCGGGATTTTGGGAATTTCCCTAGGCGTTAAAGACATCCTATTTGAATTTTTTGAAAAAAGTATTTAAGGCATTTTGGGATTTTTGTAATAAACACTGACGAAATTCAAATCCTACTACCCCAAAATAATAACTTGCTGAATGAAATGAAATGTGTTCTCGCTAATTGGAATTGGGACGGATTCTTTGATACTAAACTCTCCATAACTTGCTTTCCAACTTGGAGAACAAGAAACAATTTTTTTTCCGGCTAATCGAACTCTGTGTATAGAAAATGTTATACGAAAAAATTGAGTTGATCATAATTTTTAAGTCAAATATTGCGGTTTCAGGAAATAAATGTGGGAGGCAATATTGAATATTCAATTTATATTACAGCTTTATAAAACAAACATTCGTAAACTGTCTCTCACATTTATGAAGCCCGAGACAGAGATTTTCGAAAAATGCAGGCAAAATAGGACTAAAATGCAACCCCATGGAAGTTTTGAACGCCAAGTTCAGATGTCTGTCAAGTTCTTTTAACATCAAAATTATCAAGATTAATCAAAGGGACTGAAATATAAATATTGCGTGCAAAGAATGATATTTTTCATTCTAAAATGTTATAAATATTCACCTCAATAAATACTCAAAGTGTCGTAAATACCCAGAATTGAAAATGCTCAAATTGCCTGCATAAAATGCCTTGGCGTTTTCAAATGGGCAACCCTGGGTACTTGTAACGTTAAGAAATGGATCTGCTAATAAATGTATATTTATTCCGATCTTATCTCGCAATATGTCTTCAAATAATTGTAATGTTACGCTCCCAATGAAGATAATTAAATTGAATCCCAAGAACTTCCCTCTTGAAATTCTTCGTTGATGAGCTTCACTATTTAAGTCGATAAACAGATGATTTCACTGACTGTACGCTCTATTTCTTTATTAGATTCCTTGGATGAATTATTAGAAGCGTTAGATTGCAACTACCACGTAATCATAAATGAGACGAAGCCACTTGGCTCTGTCACTAACGCAAGTATCTGTATACTACGAAATAAGCAACTCCACGGTTGGTAGGTCTTATTGTTAGCCATAGTAATCCATCCCATCAGGAATCATTGAAGTACCCAAAAATACTCGGGTACATCACCCACGGGTACAGGCATTTTACATAGTGATACCCGTACCCATTGGGTACTACCCGATTGCCACTGAGTGAGTACCCATACCCGTACCTGTACCCACTTTATTGCCTAAAATCCAGAGTACCCGGGTAGTACCCGCGTACTTGCGAGTACGCAACTTCTGTACCCGGGTAGTACCCATACCTGTACCCGTACCCATTTACCCGAGTATTACCCGTACCCAGTCCGAGCACTGCCTCAAGTAAAAGTGAATACCCATTCGTATTAACGCGAAGGCAGTTTCCTACTAGAGTAAGCTTTGCTATGACCATTAACAAATCTCAAGGACAAAGTTTTGAGAAAGTTGGTATTTATTTGCCAAAACCTTGTTTTTCGCAACTATATGTTGCTTTTTCCAGAGGTAAGTCAAAAGAAAATATAAAGGTAGTTGTATCGGACACGGTAGAACAAGGCGAAATGATGGGCAAAGGTGAAGGAACGTACACAACCAATAGTGCATTTAAGGAAGTTTTGTAACGTGTAACGGTACATTTTTAATAAAAATAAAATAGCATCATTCAGCATCATTCAAGTGAAGACGAAGGCTACTGCTACCCTGCATTCGCCTACCATTTTTGAGGAAATTTATGAAGCATTCCCTCAACCTTCGTGAAAAAATTTAGTCTGCCTTACATATTTTTCTTGATTGATTGATTTTATTGCTTAGCACTATAGTCACCCGTAATCAGAGGTATGGAAAATACATGAAATTTATTATTGAAATACAAAATACAGATACATTTTCAGAAAAATTAAAATACAAATATAAACTACAAATACCAGGTGTAACTTAGTTAAGATACAAAATAAAATACAAATATCCGGAGTCATTTGGGTAAGATACAAAATAAAGTACTTTGCTTCCAACAAAAAGAGAAAATATGAAATAAAAATACCGAATTTGAAATACGAAATACACATTGAAATACTCTCAAATTTATCTCAAAGTACATATCTGCGATGTATCTAAAGTTTATTCTCTCAAAGTATTTTGTATAATTCGGCCAAATAATACGATATTAAAAAATGGATCAACTTAAGTGAGGTAACTGCATGTAATTGACTTTAGAGTTGTGCACCTGTGTGTATCAAAGTAAATTAACATGACCGTAGGTACAGAATATTTTTCCTTTAAACAAAAAATCTTATAACTCATGGGTAATTTATTTATATTTGCGTCACTAATTTAGCTAGCTTTATAGTTCTCAGATACATTGAATTTTATGTATTTATATAGTATAATTTCTTCAAACCCGTCAAACAAGTTTCAAAAACTGGTTTAAAAATGTTTTAATTTAGTGCTTTTACATTTAAAATATTTATTTGAGCATGTTTTAGAGACGCCCTTAACAATTGCCAGTCTTGTATTTTAAAACTCTATTTTGTATTTGAAATACTGGCTGGGTAAATTTTAGAAGCTAAGTAAATACAAATAACTATCATGTTCGCAATCTTCAAAATACGAAATACAAAATACAGTAGACAGGTTGGTGCTGAAAAAATAAGAAATACAAAATACCTTAAACAATTTACGGCTAGAAAAATACCAAATACGAAATACTAAATATATTTCAAATACTATTTCAAATACAATATTTCAAAATATTCCACATCTCTGCCCGTAATTAACATGCTAAGTGCCTAGTGTTGAAGGTAGCTGACATTTGGTTACGAATTATTTGTAGGAACATTACGGATATATACCCAGGATTGTACAATTGAAAATACCTAGGTATTTTGAGCATATTCAGCCTAGGGCAGGCATTTTTACCATATTCGCTCAAATTTTTTCGGTATTTATCTTTATCAACATGATAATTTACTAAATCACAAAGAAGTATGTTGCAAGTAGAAATCGACAACTTTCTGGAAACAAAATTTGTTTTATTTATTTTGTTGTAAGAATTCGTTTACACACAATGTCTAACAATTTAGATTAGCGAACAAATTCTTGCAAAAATGCAACACAAAAAGATTAAATAACTACTAAGAACATCATAGTTTATTAGTTTCAAAATTGGTCACCATCTAAATGTAATTGCCACATTTTTTACTCCTGAGATTATTTTGTTTTACTTGGACTGACAAAACTCAATTTTCAAAGTTGGCCCAAAATTTGATACACAATAAGCTTCAAATTTTGCCATATTTTGTAACCGTTGAATCTTTTGTAGTGAAATTGTAAAATCTGAAATTCAACTACCACTGGTAGAAATTTGTAACTAGTCATTATCAAAATTTGGAACTTACGCAGAAAATGCACAAATTGTTCTTTCAATTTTTTTTATAATACGTCTTTTATAGCATACATACGGCATTGAATCACTGTAACTTCGTTGCGGTTGTAAAATTGTTTTAAGGATTTTCTAAATCCTTAAGAAACTTAATTTTGTAAACCACTCCTCACAAGTAATGCAATATGTATATTGTTCATTTTAAAAAATCGACAATAAAATTATCTAAAACTGCATGGGTTTCAGTATGTTAATATTTCCGGACCAAACTCTAAAGGACTAGTAATAGTAATGTAATAGTGTATATAGGGTATGTCGATTTGAAAATGCCCGGCATTTTGGGCAACTCGCCCGCCCAAAATGCCAGGGCATTTTGGGCATTTTCATTTCAGGGCGAGGGCGGCATAATAGGGCATATTGGGCAAGGGCATTTTGGGCATTTTCATCGAGGACAAATTGGGCATTTTGGGCAGAATCGTGGAATATAATAGAACAATCTATACAATTTGACAATGAATTTGAAAATTTCTTTGTAATTTTGGAGAAAAAGCGTTCGAAATTATCTTGAAAATTTTATTCTGTATGTCATTATTTTGACGAAGTTAATTCAACCGGTGTTGAAATACGTTTGGATACCATAGGTCATATTGAACATTACAATTTATGAAATACCTGTACAGTACACGATACGGCGATAAATTAAAATATTCTAGGAACTATTTTCCAAACTGCAGATGATGTAAAATGAACTTCCACCATCCTAGGAATATTCACATACCCCTATGCATGTATGTATATTACTGTTATCAGAAATGTCTTTTCGGTTAAAATTTGAACCCATACGGTAATTTTTGTATACACCATAAAACTACAAACAACAATATTTGGGGGACCCGTATGGAGGATGTACATTGGTTTCTACTCGAGCAATTTTTGGCTAATCGTTGCAAACTGCAGACAATAGTGATGTAGAATAAAATGAGTACAAAATTCAGCTACATCTCCCATTAAAATTTTGACTGATCCCTTACCATCAGATTTTTACGTTAGGAGTTCGTACTTCAAAAGAAAATAGTATTTCTGCCCGCCCGTCAGTGATGCATACGCAAATTTATTTCATATTTTTGTTTACATAGAAATTTATTTTCATAGGAGTGATAAATGATATCACCTCATGTCAATGAAATTTAATTGATTTGGCTGTTTTTGCCATTATAATATATAAACGAACAAGCGAATAACCAGACATATATATTTGTAACTTTTCCTTAGCTGCGCTTCCATGTATTTGGATGGATATTCTGAATATATGCTAGTAATCCAATTTTGGTGCCATGAAAATGCCCAAAATGCCCAACTTGCCCTGCCCAAAATGCCCAAAATCAGGGCATTTTCAAAAGCAGCCCACATGCCCAGTTTTTGGGCATGTGGGCAGGCATTTTGGGCATTTTCAGCTGGGCGGGCAAATACTGCAGGGCATTTTCAATCGACATACCCTAAGTGTATATGGCTAAATTTTAAAAGATATCATTTGTATTTGGCAACATATGCTTTTTAAATTGCATCTCCTTGAAAATGGTACTTTTAAAAATTTAGCCAACGAAATGTTTCTGGCAAAATGCCGGGGATTTTTAGAGTAAGAGTAAGGCATTTTAGGGTATTTTGGACACTTTCAGAGCGTTTTCAGGTGGGCAGGCATACAACCCAGGGCCAGGGCATTTTCATTTTCAACCCTGCGTATACCTTATACTTACATTCCTTCACTCTGCTGAAAAATAGGTCAGCCCGAGTCAGTCGCCTTGAATGAAGCCTTCTTTAAAGGCCAGCCTTCGAAGGTTGGACATTTCTGGTTCCACAACAAGAACAAGAACAATGGGGCAATACATAATAACAACTAGTAACAACTTTTTCAAGTCTACTCGCTGGATGACAATAACATCTGCAAATAACAATATCATAAATATATAATATATAACGATATCGATCAAATATTTCTAATATTCCATTACTTGGATTTAGGTTCCAGAAATATGTTCAATTGTCGACAACCTTTCTAACTGTTTGTTCTGCTTAGACTACGCAATTTATCAATTTATCCGATGTTCATAAAGTCTATGCTTTGCTACTTTGAAGTTATTTTTCAGAAAATTATTTACCGGGTATTATGGTACCCTGGCTTTAGATTGATGAATTTCGACAGTCGCGGTTTAAACAGTATTTAATTTTGTGACACGTTTATTTTTAATTAATCAAAATCTGAGATATTTTACTCATCCCGGATATTACAGTAGCTGGTGCTAATGTTCGGATGAGATCATGAATGCAGGATTTGAAAGCATTTTATATATAAATACAACTGGGGCAATACGACCCGGGTACTGTGTTACACGAAAATGTTCCAACCAGCTATTTAACTGGGAACAGTGTTGTATCACTTATGAGGAAACATCGCCGTGTACGATTTACATATTTGCCACGATGTATTTTCACTTCATTCTACAACTTCATTACTGAAAATCTCGGGTAGTCGATCATGGGAAACATCACTCCACCTGGTCAGAAGGTAAGTAGGTCTTCTTGTTCAATTATGGGCCCCACATTGTAGAACGTGAACCAAAACAATTTTAGTAATTTGAATTGTCTAAATGGCCCCTACTTATTACTCATTAACATACACTCAGTATTGTGTAGTCAACTTTGCCTCCTTCTAATATTTTTTCTTCTGAATTTCTCACAGAAATTCCCAAGACCTTGCAAGTTACCTGGTCAAGTTGTAGAGAAAATAATGGGGGACGATAAACAGTGATTTATGAATATTCTATAGATGTAGTGCTTCGCAAAGGATGACAAAATACCTGCCGATATTTGGAGATACCACTATCTGCATATAATTTATATGTACTTAATCCTGAGGAGGACTTATGATGATGCTAATATAAATGGAATATCACCTAGGAAACCACTATACAGGAGCTTCTCTTTACGGCCTACACTTCCTAGTACTTTTTCTGCAATTATGTTCAATTTTTTTCCGGGAACCACTGGAATTTTTTATACTTTTGTCGGGTGACTTCTCTTCAGCTTTGACACATTCACCCAATCACTTACACAAAAACCACAATTTCGTCCAAACACCTACCCACTAGTTCCATTACGTCATTTGTGAACGCTCCCTTGTTAGATATTTTCGTTTGGCTATGATGCAGTACGGAATAAATAAAATTTCAAAATATTTTGGAAGTAACTGGGTGGGTAAAGCGTCGCTATAACTGGGCCTTTAATTGTGCGATTAGGTGAAAGCGAAACCACCTTAAATTTAAATCACATACTTAAAGGTTCCATTGTATTATCAAATTCAACGCAATTGCTGGAGCTCATTGTACAAGACAAAACAAATAATTGGCACAAGGGCCAAACTTTTGTCCAAACCCTGGGAAAAATCAATGGTACAGAAGTCAGCAATTTTAACAAAACAGGCTTCATACATGTTGGAATGTTTCTCCCTGTCCTATTATCTGCTATTGACTTCTTGAGCCTGGATCTGCAGGGATATTCTTGTTACACCTTTATTTGACGAAGGACTAACAGTAGATGCAAGCAGTTAGAATTTAACGGGCAAAATGGAATATTGGTCAGTTGTAATTTTCTATTTTGTATAATCGCAGTACATACTCACACCAGACAACTTGGTACCCGACGGAAATTAAATTATGAAGGAATTTGTGATTTCAAAAGGATGTGAACTTATTTTTGATAAGAACATCTTATTTAAACGCAAAATCGTTAAAGCTATTTAATAGGTAATCAGAAGTGTAAACTTTAGCCACGATAGTAATCACACTCAAGCTTATAACCCAAACTACCTGAAGGGACAAATATTCCAGTCCTTGCTCTGCCAGTCATAATTTAATATCCGATGCTGTTCTTGTGAAAAACATTTATGATTTATGTTCACTCTCTTACCACTACAGAATGGGCAGACTGACTGAAAATAATATCAGAACGTACAAAAGCATTTGTCAAACAATTCTCGCCGTTGCCTTCAATTTATTCGCATTTCCAAATTGTAATAAAAGTCGAAAACAAAACTTGATAATGCATAATGAATGATGCCCGACAAGAGTTGCAGTGGTTTGGGTAAACTTAAGGTGTTTGAAGTGTTGAGTTTACTGAAAAAAAGAAAAAAAAACAATAATTAATTTCTTCGTTTTTAATGTAAGGACAATAAATTACGACGTGCAAAAACTCAAATCATATACTACTTAATGCCTTGAATAGCAACACAAAAATCAGATTTCGATCCCGTTTAAAGCGAAAACCAGAATATTCAACTAAAATTTTAACTCAAATCAAAAATAGTGTGAAAACGTCGTGCAAGGAACTTAAAAATGAAAACTGCAAACAAAATTGAAAACTCTAAAACCATGCGTGCAATTCATTATAAAACCACACGAACACGCTAGTTCAAACTACGAACGTATTTTCCCACCTTATGATTTCATTACTTTCTTGGCTATTATTTCCATCAAGAATAGTTTGCAATAAATAACAATACAGACATGTATATAAATTTTCCTCCTCACATGAAATTTTGCAATAATAGTAAAAATAATATTGTAAAGATTCCATTACCTTCTTAGCGGCTTGGGCTCCCTTCTTAACCTTCTCAGTACCTCTGTACTTCTTCAACCTGTTCTTTCTTTCCTTCCTTTGCTTGCTGGAGGTCTTGCCTCGCTCATACAGACCGTGCTAAAAAAAAGTACAAAAATCAAATGATCACAAGTGCCAAGATTACTTCCTAAATTCCCAATATTTCCCAAAAATTTGATCCCCCAAATATCCCACCGCATTAAAATCCTCAAAGAATACTAAGACCAGTCAATTTCCCCACAATTACTCATTACATCTAATACAATAATTATTAAAGCTCCTCGAAGCCAATCCATGGCCTCACTCTCTCAAATAGCGGCGTTCCAATCGCACCAGCACAATAGACATTCTATTAGCAACCCGTTGGAGCCTTCATTACTTCACCCACTCGAAATTCGCTCATTTCTTAAATCACGCTATTTTTTTAAATCTACGACAAGAATTTAATTATTGTAATAGTTGTACAATCCCTACCCTTTGGAGACGGTATTTAGGTTCGAATTTCTTGGCTAAGTCCAAGGAATCATAAATGAGGGCGAATCCGCTGGATCGGCCTCCGCCAAATGCTGTTCTGAATCCAAAAACAAAGACAACGTCTGGAGTAGTTTTATACAATTTAGCCAACTTTTCTCTAATTTCCGTTTTGGGTAAGCTGGCTCTGCCCGGGTGAAGGACGTCGACTACCATTTGTCTCCTGGCCAGTAGTCGGTTCGTCATGAACTTCCTAGTCCTAATTGTGGCTGTGCCCTCCGTCTGTACAATTTCAAATATTCGTCAATTCCTTATTCTTTCCCAAAAAATAATTACACATAATGAAATCCTCTAGGATTTAAAAACCTGTACTTACCATTATGGAGCTTTTCCTTACAACTTTTCAGAAATAACGAGACAACTCTATCCGGCTGCTCACTAGCACGTTGCACGAGACAAAATGGTCGTTTGGGGAAAGAGACAGAAGACGGCGCAGCTTCTCGTGTAGTCCTCGTACTTTTACGTTCACACCACACTTTACTCGAATATCCACTCTCCCAATGCTTAATACAAGCCAGCAGGAGGTTCTGAGTTAACTTCAGAGTGAGTAGTTACTCGTAAAAACGCCGTGCTTTGACTTGCAGTGGAGTCTCACAACCCTATACTCACGCATGGACCGTCACTATACAGACACACTCACAGCCGGAAAGTGCTACAAGTTCCTTGTGGGAGCGTAGCACCCTTTAACATAGGATTAAGCATGTAGATCTTTCCCATGCTAATTTCAAATAGCTTACAAGCAGCACAACAAGTACTTCACCACTTCCTTTAAATTCCCTGACTTTCCGCGGGAGGATTCAAACTACGGCTTATTTTGTGAAGGTGCGTGGCTCTGTCTGCCGTCTGCCTCAAAAAGTGTGCACTTGTCTGTCTACCTTCCCCGGCAAACAGGCTACGGTTAAGGGTTAACATTTAAAAGGTACCTCGAGGTCAGTAATAATTATTTAGGTTAAATTTCTATGAAAAAAATTCTTTTATTTTTTGAGAATATTCTCATGATTTTGTTTCGGAAGGCAATATTAATAATCATTACAAATTACAGCAGGTGTGGTGAAATAGGAATATTTTTTACTTCCCCAGCTCATTTATGTATGTATTCACTACATTCTTGAATAAAAATTATTACTGATGTTTGGTATATGTTGGTTATAGTGTAGCTGTATTGAACGGAAATGAATCCTATTGTTGTTGTAAGACCTAGGGAAAAATCCGACAAGGACCAGGCAGTACCCGAAATATGAACAGGCGTGCGTAATGATAGCATTAAATGATAATGACGATGTATAAATGATGATGTATAAATGATTGATCTAACATGATGATGTTAATTCAACGTTAACATTTAAGGACGAAATACTTTCACGGAACCAAAAACGGCAAAGTCCCACGGATCTCTCAGGATAGAGTTTCAAAAGTTGGGCTTGTTGTTAATGGAATTTTTGCACTTGAGTGGCGTGTAAATACTGGATCCTTCGTATATTGTATATGGACAGACTTCAGAAAACAAAGCCTTTAGCGTAGTCAAAACTGCAGAGGGATTTCACTAAATAAATGTAAATATATTAAACGAAGAAAAGTCCCATGTACGGAATTTTATGGTATATACATGGAAAATGAAAATCTTATTTAACGTTTTCATTTCTGATTTTGGAGAAAAAAAGGGAGGTGTTGCAATTTTTTTAAATGGTCCAGTTCGCAGACGGAAAAAATAACATTATGAGCTGGTGCTGATGGTGATGCGAGCAAATCCATTTTGATGAAAAGTTCTACACCTTCAACATAATGGGGCCAGATTAATTGGCACTTCGAACGTTATAGGAACATCAGGAATCTAAAGATTCATGTATGCTTTAGGATTTGTATCTTTGTGAGAATGCTTGTTTTGTTATTATTACTTACTGCAATGCGATGAACGACAACCGGCTGAGTAAGCTTAAGAATTAAATAAGTAAAACGAAATTCCTATGGGGTTTATGTCCGTGGGGACATATGTCATGTCATATCCCGCACGAACCCCATTGTCTGATATTCTCCCCCATGAACTGGACCAGTTGCAGGAACGAAGGAACGATTGACCCTGGAATGGAGGGTAAAGAATACAGGGACAAGGTTCTATTCCACCACAAGATTGATAATATCGAATACAGTTGAAAACATTTGCTTGTACAAAATTGAACTCCGTAAATATTTTTGGGTGGAATGTCACTAGGGGGAAAGAATATCTTAGACCCGGGTTTGAAGATTAAAACGCGACTTTGAAATCGGGAACGTAAAAAATAGAATATCCCTGATATGAAGCATGTAGGCTTCACTGAAATGATGAACCGTACAATGGCAGTTTAGGGGAAGTCGTTAACTCATTATGGGATTCCTGTGAGAACCACTAGGATACTTTTAAGGACTTTCGGTTAGAACCTCTGAATGGGCTCATCCGCTGTCGTGGTTAATCCTAATGTCAGTAATTTTTGTGCACAATGCATTTGGAAAAAGAAGATATTTAACACCATAACTTGGAGTCATTGGGAACTATGAGCATTATAATAAATAATAGTAGTAAACAGCAGACAGCGAATCTTACGAATTAATGAATATCCTCCACTGAAGCTTTCGTAAACAATCATTTAATCCTCAAGTTTTTCTATGTACGGAATGTATCATTCATCGCTTCAAAAATCTTTTATTCGACGACAATCACAAGTTTCATTCCACCAACAAAAAAATTCTTCTCAAATCGATAAATATTACAGTTGAGTGTTAACTTATGACAAAAGTTTTCCGCGACATGTGATTGCGATATAGACAACAATAACTCCAGTAATGGCGGCTAGATGTTCGGAATTCAGAAGTGGTCCTGAGTAAGCGCCGGGGTGGTTGACAACAACGGAAGTCAACGGAGTGGGGGCATCACCAGATCTCTGCGACTGAACATAAAAAACGATACATTAGTATATTGAGCTTCCTTAGCCTCACGTATGACGTCTTACAGATTAAAGTTTTATTCATAAATGTCCAAGTTCCGATTGAGGTCCAAAATTATAAAAAATTAAATAAGTACCACACCCAGAACTTGATTTACTCTATCCTTTTTACGACAACCAAAAGATCAATGGGTAATTGATACAACTGGCGCTTTAAAAGGAACATACCATTTTGGCTCGACTAACTAAAAACCAAGTACCATGGTCATATTTGCTTGAACATCTTTCAAACACTGTTAAAAAAAAGTATACAAATATTATAATCAAAATACAATGAACTAAGTACCTTCCGAAGTTGAGCAAAACCCTCATCATCATACAAATTGACAATATGATCTCCTCGAGTAGCCTTTGCAATCTCTTCAGTCCAGCTAACTTGATATTTATTTCCACGAACAACGTTGAAAAGTTGTCCCCCGATTTCGGCATACAGGGGAATTTTAGCCGGCTGGCCACCGCATGACAATTCAAACTCTGTAAGGTAAGCAATGGATGTCAGAACGGATGCATCCACGGTTGTGTAGGATTTGGAGGTGACGGCTGGCTCCTTACAGCTGTTGGCGCTGACTACATTAAACAAACAAATCACGGTTAGTTTTATCCTAAAAAGTATTCCTTCATAGTCAAACACTCTCATTTCAACAAAATAATCCAATAAAATATTAAAAAACTCTTACAACAACACACCTTCCCCTACATTCGTAAGGTTAGGGCCAACTCTTCAAAATAACTCAAATTCTTGGAAATTGGAATAAGAATAGTTATTACCTATACCAATGAAGGCGACCAAAAGACATGCGGGTAATTTGTGCATGTTTAGGGCTTTTTATTTTTAAATAAATGCAACAAAACTTAATCAAAGGAATTTATACTACAGTGAGGAAGGAACCGGAGAAAAGACGGTCATTCACTTCTCACGCACACCAAGTCAGTATTGAAATGGTGAAGTTGAGAGGGCCCAGTAAATAAACCGGACGTGAAGTTTCCACAGCACTCTCTTATGCTAAGGTTAAATGCACAGGAATCATGAAGTATGAAGCAGCAGCAAGGAGCCGAGGAGGTACACGATTTCTTCTCCCTTTCACTTCTGCTGTCGATGCTAACTACACGACACGATGATGTGGCCACGCCGCCAAATTTAAACATCCCGCATCATCCATCTCTCTCCAGTCATTCATGGGCACTTCACGAGGAAGGAGCCACCCCTTCCTCTCCCACACTCTGAGAATCAAGTTCGTTTTTAAAGTCTGCCGGATTTAAAACACTAGAAATGTACAGCTTCGCTTCACCCATAAAAATACAGGGGCAATTTAAGATTGCCCTCTTTTGAAATTTATTTTTTCTGCTACTTGGATATTTGAAGGAATTTGACAAAATTGGATTGATTGAGAGGTAAAAATTGTCTTACGATACTGGCTCAATGTAAGGGGTTCGAAGGAGGAACGGTATTGGACAAAATCGTTCTAACTGTCTAACATTTTGTTTATTTTGTCTTTAGGCATGAAGTCACGCCGACTATTTTGCTTTTAATCTAAAATGGAATCAAGACCATTTTGCGTCGTCCTTACCGACGATATTATTTCTCTCACATGAAGCGGGCGATGTACAACGAAGGAGCCCATCTATGTTTTGAGAATTCCTGAATCTGAAACCCACACCGTTATTGAATGCTGGTTGGCTGCGGCTGAGGCATGGTATATAATGTTACCGTTGCGGGAGACCAAAGGAAAAGATGCTATGACCGCATGGCACATGGCATGGTTTCATCAGGACAGGGACAGAATGTGCTTTTAAAACTGGAACTTCTAGATTTCAAAAATGGAATAGTATTAGTATCCTTTATCCTAGTATTAACACTTAAATGTAAAGACTGTAGGCGGTCAAATGAGTAGTTCTAAACCTTTTGTCCCCATGTCTTTCACAATTGTCATTTCTAAATCGTAACTTTTAAAGTACAGATATTTTATGTAATTGATTCGAGACATTTTGGACTCAAATAAATTTGGACTCATGTCGGACTCACAACTTGGACATTGGAAAGCTCGCAGCCCATGAAAGTACATACACATGGCTTATAAAATGGGATGAATATCTTCCATCTGCAAATTCAACTATTTCTGTTTGCAAAAACTCCATTTGGACTCGGAAATCACAACTGGAAATTTTAATTGGGATTTAATACGGGGATTTTGAATTCCCATGCATCCACACGCTACCTGAAAAACAAATCGGGTGATATTCAAAGCCTCATTCTTACAATTAGCATTACGTCAGGCAGAAAATTACATGGTAGTAACGCCCTCCATTAAAGGACTTATTAATGAAGTTTGCACTTAAGTTTGAGCTCATGTTTTGTTTTAAGTTTTGAGAGTTGGTTTTGACTCAACACTTGAGGTTAAAATGTGCTTTGATGACACCGTATATACGAAGACTCAAGTATTTACTTGCTACTCGTAACTTAAACTCAAACTAGAACATACTACTTGTATGCCAAACAAACTCAAAAGTTGTGACAAACTGGAGTTCGAAGCTAGATTACAAACGCTGGACGTCAACGCTTCATTTCAAAGTTGAGCTTGAAACCGAGTTCAGATTTGCGCTGAAAAACTGCTATCAAAACTTGCATCGAAATTTCCAAGGTTGCTCTTCCGTTTTGAGTTCGAGTGTTGAGGAACAAAAGTTGAGGACAAGTTAAGACTTAAAACTGTTTTTAAAAAAGTTCAATATTGACTGAAGCATTGAGCTGAAGATAGGACTCAAAGAGTATTCACTCAAATATTGAGTTCAAGGTTTCAATCAAGTGCTGAGTTTAGGTATTTGCTCAAGTGCTGAGTTCAAGTATTTGCTCAAGTGCCGAGTTCGAGTTAGTACTCAAGTTCTGAGTTTAAACTTGTAAACAAATTATACGTTTTTTTAAGTTTAGATTCCAGATTATGTATTGATTTTTAAATATTAAACTCAATAGCGACTCAAAATTTGAGTCAAAACCTGAAATCACCGCTTGAATCTAAATCATGAACTAAAAAATTAGGTCAAAACTTCAAGTCGTAAAATGTCTGTCATATTCGACCAGATTAATTGGAAGAACATATGTTTTCCTGCGCTTGACGTCATACAGATAAATTTGGAAATAAAAAATTACAAACCGAAAACTGCGTTACCTGTATTAAAATCAAAATTGAACTTGTGCTATTGCATATATGCCATGCACTTGATTAACAGCGAAATACTCCAGTAATTTAGGAAAAATTATGCACATCCCACAATCCTATAACGATATAATATAACAATATATAATATAAGTAAGTACGTGCAAGGACAAATACTGAAAATGTACTATAAGAATACTCTGCGCTACTTAAAAAGGGAAGACCCCAAAAACCACAAAGAATTATGAAGAATGTTATCACAAACAATAAAATGTATCATTGAACTGAATTAAATCGATTGCTCAGACATTGTTACCAATGAACAATTACAAAAATTGCACATGGTTTTTAGCTTTATAGATTTTAAGAAAGGTTGACTTTCATTTAATTGTATTTGTGCTTATAAATATCTACTTTGACAATAGGCATTTAAACCCATACTAGTATTTAATTTCTGCTCTGTACTGACTATGTAATTAAATAAAGGGTTTATTTAAAATAATAATTGTACATATTTTATTCACAAAACTCCGAGTTGCTTCTGACCAGTTTTCCCAAAAAAGAAGTTTTCAAAGCTGCCAATTTCCCATTTGCACAAAATGCAACATGTAGCAGATGAATGAGGCATTTTAAGATGAAAGAAATGCTCCATGAAATTTTCAATCTATATACATACTCCAATTCAGTGACACTGTCGAAGTTTTATCCACTTCACAAGACGAAATAATATGAACACCTTGATCTGACCCTCCAGGGGTAACATATGTGCAAATTTGTATTAAATTTTTAGGTAGCATTTTCATCCTGTAAATTGATTTACTTCCCATATATTTTATAGTAATAAGGTATCGTATATGCAAGACATATCCATTAAAAATGAAACATCTATTTACTTTAGGGCTCCAATTAATTTGGGATAAAATGCACCACGATTTGTAGCCAATTCAATTTAATTTACAATAGAATATCTCAATGTGCACCCAATAACATCAGTAACCTGCCGAACAATAATAATTCAATATGCGGGGAAATATCTTGAACTTGTACTCGAGTCTTAAAGGGGCGAAGGAATACAATCTAGTATTTAATAAGGGACAGTAGGGAGGGATATGAACTAACGAATTTTTGACATAATTTTGATTTAAAATTTTATAACATTAGTAATTACTACAAGAGCCTTGCTCGAAATCAACCGTCATTATGTTGTTCAACTAAAAAGTGCAGTACTCTCAGTCTCAGTATCCTCCTGGTTTACTCAGCTTCTCTTTTTGGAGGAGGGTAGCTAGGCAGAGGTTGGACTGTACAGTGCCCTATTCCTTACACTATATAACAATGATTTTGCTACTTTTGCGTATGTGTACTAATAATTGTTATTATAATAAAAATGACTACCGCGTGAGTTCCAAGTATGATAATGTATAGTCAGGGTCAGGAGTATAGGAATCCTATTCTGCATAATGTCCCGGAACTAAACTATGTCATTATGTTAATGCCCATAAGATGCTTTTGACATACTGACTGTTCAGTATACATATTTAAGTACAGGCCAATACCAACAGAAAATCTACAATGAGATGCAGTACTTCCCATGTCAGTTATTTTTAAGCATAGCTGTCCAAAATGCATTATATTAAAATAGGTATTTAAAATACATTTGTATTTTGTATTTCCGGGCTGAGAATGTATTTTGGGCAGCTCTGATTTTAAGCACAATTTAGGACATAGGCCAAAGTATACCTATTGTGTTTTTAACTTTATTTTATTTACAATTTTAAACACGCACATGCAATGCTGATGTGTCTGTCCAAGTTAATGTTTACCTTTGTTTTGACTTCCCTCTACGATAAGTGACTATTGAACTTAGCAATAAAAACTAATGAAAAATAACTTCACGTTAAAGTTTTCTTCATTACGCATTAAAATACAAACTTGTAGAGCACGCAATTCAATCCATTTGGTTGGAATTTACAAGGAATTTAATTGCCCTATGACAAAAACAACTTATTCGACTGAAATTTCGAATTCGTAGTCAAAATTTTGGCACGATACTCAGAAGCATCAATTGTTCGACCCAAATTACAGCATTAAAAGCTCATTTTAGAGGTCTAAAGTTGGCTCTAGAACAGCAAACAATAAGCCAATTTCATAGCTTCTTTTCACTTCCATGATTTTTTTTACACCTTGTACATACCAGTCAACTCTAGACATGATTTATTGTAGCCAGACAGGATAAGAAATGTTTATAATCATTAAATAACTTTCTTTAATTGTTTTTTGCATAGCAGGGTTTGAGCGTTTCATTTTATCGGAAGGTGACGTAATCGAGGTGCCTAGTTTAATAAGAAGATGACGATTGATGACTACTGGATGACTAATTGTACGATGCCTAAAATTATTAAGATCTAATAGTTTCTGTGACATCATTCGTGAATGCTCCCTAGTCAAGCATATGAGCAAAAATACTTGGGACAGTTGTGATTCCCAAATATGTTATTTCTATTCCTCATACGAAGTTTTCTTAATGTGTAAGACCAAAAAACTACTTTGTAAAGAGATGTTTCAATAACAAGAGTCACAGTGTACTTATATTACCGTCGTGGGTCATGTGTGAAAGCCTACAGGACCTTTAATAAATAAATACAAATAGTGTATATATTACCTCTACTATATATCATACGTATAGACCACCCGGAAATATCTTTTGGAAAATTGCAAACGAAGAAATGATTTGCCAGTTATTTGGTTCTGATCTAGAAAAGATGTTGTCTACATGTTTAACCTCTGGGTATGGTGCAATGTATAATGATTCTTGATCAAAGGCACATGAAGAATCCCTTGTCCCTGTTAACTTTTGATTTTGATCTGCGCTATTGTTTCTACTGATTTAATGCAGTGGCTTCCATATTCAGAACTGGTAAATTATACGGATGATTGAGGATTATTTAAAATTTTCGAAGTTATTGACAAAAAATGAAAGTTTCACCTTTTTGTTATCTGTCATCAATATGAATACTGTAACCTGGAGTGGTTAGTGAAAGCTTTTGTCAGTTTTGCATACACAGGTTTGTACTAATATACTACTTATGTAATATTCATTTCGTGTGTTACTGGGAGGAGACCATAAACATTTTAAATCATTGATCTGACTGACAATGAGAGCTTTTAAATCTTTATTGTTGCCGTTGACGTTTCAACAACGGAAACATTCATGCCTCCAACGCATTTGTTTCCGACAATAACTGCTGGTGAACCAGAACGCCGTTTTTAATGGGTATCCTGAAGTATTCCATAACAAGCGGCGAATCCATAATAACTTGTTGGAAGATGTCCCACATAAATCCAAGGGAATTCCTTTGCAGTGCCTCTAATGTATTCATCCTTTACACGAGTCCAGTATAAATCCTCACTCCAACAATCTTCCAGTAATTTTTCGATAAATGTTGATACTGGGGCCTTTATGTACTAATAATAATGGGGAATAACACGTTAATGAAGTCATAAACTGAATTCAAAATTGGTTTGAACGTCACTATTGTCAGGCAGGACAGGGCAACAGTTGAAAGAAAAACAAGAAAATTATCTAAAAGTAGATATTTTATTATTAAACATACAGGAAATTAGAAAACCGAAAAAAATGACAGTGACAATGAGCAAACTATGTTGTAAGACGAATAAGCACGACAATTTTAAACTTGATATTTTGGAATAGCTTGCATTTTTATTGAATGATCGCAAGTACCTCGCATAGTAATATAATGTTTACTTTGACGCAACCATGAATACACGTCTTACAGATAATTATCACAATTCAGTGCTGCGTTACATAAGTTACTATAGAAGTAACTAAATCTACAAGAGTAGACAGAAAATGAAAACCGAAAAATGATGAGATTCATAATCACGGTATGTACTGTGTATTCATATTATAAGTGATAAATCGAACATTTCCTTCAATAATATTAGTATTAATATTAATAACAATAAACGATACACGTCCGAGGGGCGCTGAAGAAGATAATAATAATAGTATGGTCTTTGGATCATTACTCGAGTTACATTCAAATGAAATTTACAATTAATGCGATCTTAGTCGGTACTGGTTTAAATGTAACATATTGACATTAACTATGACGACATTTATTCACAACTATTCTGATTCTACATGCTAGATTTCATTATCGTATTTGGTAATCTAAATATAGTATGTGTAAAATTTTAACCAAACCATTGAGCCCAAAATTGACCCATTTTATTTTTACTGGACGAAGTGGTACTTCCATTTCTGGAACTACTACTTTGGCTTCTTTTCAATCGCGTCACAGCAATTGGTATACTTGACTTGGAACTGATACTTGATAAACTCTTTGGTGGAGTTGGGGGTGGTAGTTTTTTCCCTGGGGTACCGGGGCGACTCGTCGTGACGGGTATACGTGACGGACGTTGATTAGCTGCCGACAATTGACGACTTCCCGTCCCCGTGGTATTTCCAAGGTTATTTAAAAAAACTTTGTCAGGTAATGGCGGTTTCCCATTGTTGTAATTTTGATGTGATTTTCCCCAGGAACTACTCAACGCATGGGAAGGAGACGAAGAGGTAGATCTCCGATTGTTCACATCACAGTCCTCTGGAATTACTGAACTGTCTTTATTGTAATTACCGTTAGTCGATCGCATCACACTTAAATTATTGTTTATACTATTGTTAATCATATTTTTATTATTATTATTGACTGCAGTGGACTCGAGTCGAACAGGTACAACTTCCGCCGGGTAAAATTCTTCTTCGGAGTTGTCATTGTAATTTTCAATAATATATGACGCTTGCCGCTGTAGTGTACTGGGACTACTCGGCACATTTCTCGACTTCCGAGGTGCGGGTTCTGGTGGAACAGTCGATTGTGTTCCCGCAGGGCTGACTTCAGCATAATTTACAGTAGTATTTCCAATAGAATTCGGGGTGGTGGATATAGTAGGTCCGGATGGAGACGAGGCTGCAACGGCCGTTGCTTCTTTCAGCCGCTCAAGAATCCGCAGTCTCGCTTTGGTCCCTTCTAATTGAATCTCCTGCTCTTTCAATTTAAAGCGCAATTGTTCATTTTCTTGAGACAGGGCGAGGTATTTCGATGCTAGACGAGATTCGGAAGTAGTTGACTGCAAATTTACCAGCTTCGCTTCCAATGACTGTAACAACCAAAACAAATTTCAATCGCATCAAACAATAATCGAACATTCAGGTCACTTTCCACTTGGTCGAATAATTTTATTGATAAAAAATAACATTATTAATTCAATTAATAACCATCTGTACGTATCAAAAATAGAACTGTATAGATTTGAGAGCGCTCAAGCCTGTGAAAACATATTGACGTAGCATAGGAATACAAAAAATACAGTATTAATACCACACCACAAGGTATAGCAAGCAGAAGGCATGAGGGGAGAAATAGAAAGACAAAACGGAAGCTGTGCTGGTTATACAATGCTCGGTGGAATGCCAAGCTAAGGTAAACTCAACTCGTTTTCCCCATTATGTTATTGTTACAACAATTAGAGCCAAAGATCGAAGTCAAGCATGTATTTCAAATGCTACTAACTGTCACATGACAATACACAAAGAGGTTAGCGTGGGTAGCGAAGTGTAGCTGGGTCCGTTAGGCACAGTTGGTGTTCTATTCCCTTACTGCTACGAACTAAACCTCTATAGCATCACATAGCGTCAAAGAGTAACACGAAGTCAAAATAAACTTCACATTAAATATTACTCTCCACATCCAACTCTTGAAATATTATTAGTCTCAGAAAATACAACCTTAAAAACTTTATGCTGCACCCATTACAAAAACTTTCTTTGGTAAGCCAGGTAAGCAGTGCGAAAGCTTAAACTCAGCGATCGGAACAAAATCAAGAACAACAATGACCACAAGAATTCCTTTTGAACTATATTAATGAAACTGGATAATTAATAATAGTACTGCTTATGGGCCCTGTGACAAGCTCCTTAGGAAGAATGTCGAATCAGTCTAAAAGTCGTCATTAAAGTAAATAGGTTATGGAGTTTTTTTTAGTGGATTCTCTATCGTCAAAACTTGGAGTTCGCCCTTCAAATATACATATACTTCTATAAGCTTAGGCTCAAGTACAGCCATAATGGGCTCTCATGAAACATTCGAGTGTGAGTAATTTACCCCATTTTGTGGTTCGAACCCAACTGGGCTAACTTTAAATGCATTGAGAAAGACAAAACTACAGTAATTTACAAACTCCCAAACCAACACATGTCAAAATACACTAAATTTCACAGGGTCTGGGAGGTTGTAGTCAATAGCATTCGAAAAAGGACTGGGGTTCAGAAAAATATTTTTACCTTGACCCGCGCAATACCAAAAAGGACTTGACGTTGTAATTCGACTACATCGACCTCCCTCAACACAGCACCAATGATATTTCGACTAATAGTTACTTGACTACAGTCCTCCATCTCATCTGACGGTCGAAATTGCAATAAATGATCGAGCCTCCCCAGCTGTTGTGGAGACTGCTCCGAGGAAAGCCTCTTGCCATTTGGAACATACTTAGATCCTTGTCCATTGTCACAACAATTTGAACAAGTGCTACAACAATGATGATGTGCTTGTTGGTTGGATGTGGACGAGACTTTCAGTTGGATAAGATCCAGAAGGGAGTACAAAGGATCCTCATCATCCGATTTGTTAGTTGGCGATGACTTATTCGTTTCTGTGGAGAATCCCGAGTCGATGAGCTTCGGACTTGTCCACACATCTCCCACTCCCACCGTCAAGCATGTCCCAGTGCTGGTGGTTGTAGAACCACCGACCACAGTTGAAGCGACAGCTGAGCCTGTTGTCCCAGTCGTTGAGGCTACTGAGGTTCCACCTTTGCTTGTATTTACAAGAGCACTGTTCGGCCCTGGCGGAATGTTTTGCTTCAGTTCTGGGAGCGATGAGAGGACCGAATTTCTAAAATCCTTAAGTGTCGTCACTTCCGATTGCAGCTCCTGTGAACAATCAATGCAAACAAAATGATAACCACAGGACATTAATAAAAAAGCTTCTTTTCGTAATTCCATTCTTTTCACACACACACTAAAACCATACAATCAAAATCCCCATTTTTCTCCTTACTTTGTATTGTATTAAATAGTAAATCACTTTTTTTGTTTTGCAATTTACGAAGGTTACTTTTACGAAGACAGCTGCAGCAGTCACCTTCAAGCAAAGCTTTACAGATAGCTTCAAAACATATCCAAGCTAAAATGTAACTAAACGTAAATCTAATACAACATTCTATTTTACTATATATTGCTGAGCTGAAAGCTTGACACTTGACATATATCTTCAGTGAAGAGGCAAATGGTCTAATTATAAATGCATTTTCGATGAATAGCAAAATTATCTACACGCAGTTTCACTAAAAGTCATCTAGTCTTTTAGGACACAAAAACACATATATATGGAAGTAGTCCATTTTGCTTTTCGTGAAACACTGCACTTAGAACTGAGACCATTGTGCCTCTTCACCGATGATACTTATTATCATACTATCGCTACACTGAACTAACAATAAAAAAAAAACATAGGCCTAAAAATCCCAGCATACGAGCTGATCTTATTCTTTAAAATCCCCAACGATCTATTCAGCAATTCAGCGTTAAGTGAATACAGTATAATCTGCATCTCTACAATACATTACGGCAAAGAAACTCGTCTGGTTATCCACTACAGATTAAAGATTAAAGGCCTACATAAAAATGATTTCATTCCTGATACATGTCTTACACACCGTGTATAATAAAAAAAATAAGGAGGGATCTGAGTAAGTAGGGAAATGATCACACACGTCCGCTCAACTTACAGGAAAAAATCCCAAGTTTCTTAATTCAGATTATTGTAGTCAGTGTCTCTAATCTCTAGAGGTTCACTTTCATGTGCTAGCTTTTTAGGGTTTGGACATGTTGAGGATCTATCTAATACATTTTATACGCATCATGCCGATAAGCACCTACAAACAAATAAGATACCTGGATTTAATAAGTACCTACAGCCATACATGTATACATGATTAATACCATATGTAGAAAGGATATGTCCCTATCTTCAAGAGACTATGTGACGACAGTCACGACAAAAAATGTACCATTAATCAAACCTTTAACGCCTCTGGGCTTCATATTGTGATTGTGACTGACTTGACTTACACAACTCAGCACGATTTTAATTTTACTTAATGCTCGCTCACTTTCAGCAACAGTCACATTTTAAACTATCTGTCTCTCAAAACCTCCAAAATATATAACAGTATAAACGGTATATCTATTATATTATCATTATATACATATACTTATATATCTATATATATGCAGGGAGGCATTAAGCTCCACATGTAGATTCCCCTGCCAGCGAGACGCTGAATGTATTATCTTGAAATCTCCATCAAATAAGCAAGTCTTGCAGTAATATTTGTAAGTGACGTCGCGTCGTCGGTGTGGTGTGACTCTGACACCATTTCATCCTAATCAAATGACTTAATTTTCTACTGAAAAAAAAAACACTCCCGAACAACACACATACACATAAACAAGAGTTGATGGACAGAGTCTACACGGAGGTGTTTCGAAACTTACGCATAACAGCATATACAGCCATCATCCAATTCCCTCACATTTCCCAATTATTATTATTTAAAACCAGCCCAGAACTTTGAAAGCTCCTCTGGGGCCTACACATTATTCATCTTTAGTAGTATCTACTATTCTTTACAAGAAATAATAATAATAATAATTCCTATACATCCTTTCCCTGTCAACATACTTGAGAGTCTCTTCCTTCATGGAATGTCATTTGTTCCCAAGGTAAGTACAGCTATGCATAACATAGCGTACATGGTCACAAATCTGCATGTGACTGGGAAACTTCTTCATTCCTGTCAACAACTACGAGACTAGTAACTAAAATTACTTATTACAGTAAGTTACAGTTCAAAGTTCAAATAAAATAAAATTCAAAGAATGAAATACAATAAGGAATAGATACTACATAGACGAGATAATAAATAGGTTAAGTATTCATGATGATTTTGCTCACAAAATATAGTAATAACGTTCCTCGACTTAGCAAGTCCTTGGGAAGGCTACAGTTAACAACACATGTGGTCTACTCCCATAGAACGGAATCTAATCATTATAAATGTGCATATACTTGTATGCTAAAAAAATATAGAGAGACGGAGAGGGCTCCATGCAAATATTTAAACCCAAGAAGAGTATGAAAACTCAGACCGAAGCGAAGAGACGAGGACGAAGTAATAAGAAAGTGGGGAAACATACTACACAGTACACACCAAATGGACTTTACTTTTAATTAAAAGATGACTTGAGTCACGATTTAGAAAAGAATTAAAGACTGTACCTGTAGAGCCACAATGGTCTTCGCATGCTGATGAATGAGGACCTGGAGAAAGTCCATCGACATGCAGCAGTCATGTCGGTCCTCCTGAAATCAACAATAACAACAAAATCCAATTAATTAAATGAGTGACTAACTAAAAAGAATTATTACAAGTCTGAAGGCCTCATAAGACTTCATATAATTATATTAGATGAAAATATTCCAATCATTTCAATAATTCCCAGACTATAGGCATACTCCTCTTTTATCCACCTAATATGTAGTATCCACAGCTATGACAGAGTCAGTAAATTGGCAAATCATTATTACCAATGTCAGAATATCATATTCCTTGATGGCCGAACAAATGCTACTATTAACAATGATGTCAGATTTTGCCTTAAAAATATATGTAGACCAGATAGGTTTCCAAGAATCATGTGAGAGATTCTGATTTATAAGAATGGAATTTATAAGAATGGAATTCCTCAAAAATAGTGGATGAAGCATGAAAATCCGACACACTGCCCACTTACTACTACTAACCGTTGTGGAAGTTGACACACGTGTGGGGGAGAATGATAACTCATAAAACCGAAACATGGGTCGATACGGTGTCCTATTTTGTGTAACTCACAGTAACTACTCACAATGATCTTCCAAATATAAATTATTATTATAATATTGAAAGAAGCCCAGAAAAATTTAAAAGGAAATAAGCCCAACATTTTTACGATTAGCCCAAGTAACTGTAAATTAGGCTGTAAATCTTGTTGATTGCATCAAACAGTTCTATTATCGCCAGAGTCCTGGCTCAGTGCACGCTCATACATAGGAGTAAATAGTATTGTGTCTATATAAGCGTGATTCCCAAACTCAATCTCACAGCTGGCTACCAAATCCAATAGTTATTGTCATGGGCCAGTGCCTACCCATTTAATTGCTTGTAAATTTCAAAAGAAATGAAATCCCAAATACAAGGTCAATAAAAACACCGACCATGGCTAACGCTTCCTCCACCTTTTATTTCTCTCTCTCTCTCTCTCTCTCTCTCAAACTTTGCCATATTTCCACTCCTCAGCAACGATAACTGTTGTCCATACAGTGCAGCTCCATTCAATGAAGTCAGCACCTACTCAACATTAACAAAAGCATTAACGAAAACACTACTACTACTTCACAAACAACGAGTGCTGTGAAGTTAGGTCCAATTATTATAAACATCCATAGAGTTTTACAGTATGAAATATTAAGTTCGTTCGAGGGGATATCCTATGTTTAAAATACATGACCGTACGTTACATCATTTGTGAGACTCGTATGAGATCCTATAAAAGACGAAAGGTCATCAATAAGAAACCATGGAGGAGCCTATACAACAGTGCACAGAACCACGACTCACCGTTCTTGGCACAACACAAACATCAATCAACAATCACGGGGGAAAATTAGAGTAAATGGTCTCACTCAAAGGGAGATCACAGGAATCAACGCTTCAGAGCCTTATAACAGGCCGGGTCATAAAAATTTGCCCACCCACTTTATACAAAATTCATTTCCTGATTTTCTAAATCATTTTCATTCACCCACGCCAAATTTTTGGTGGGGTGTGTTTTGATATTTTTTCTTGTTTCAAAGAAATTTCATAGACTTTCCAGAGAGCTAATCCCATATATCCCTGTTTTGACATGATCGATACAAATAGGGAGAAAGGTTGTAGGAATTCCGCTTCAGGAGTAAAATTGGGAAAAATGCGGGGGATTATTAAATTTTTGAAGCTGTCAATAATTTTTCGAACAGATTGCAATGTGACAGTGAATATTTTTTTATTATTATATCAAAGCCCTAGGGCTTGCAGCAAATTTCATGGGGATTCATTTGTATCTACTATAAAATTAGCCCGTCAAAAACAAAATTGCAGCTGCAGCAGCCAGAAGGGTGAGGGAATGTTAGGCGTCATCCTTTGATTACATCATCAGATATTCCACAAATTTGGAGACCCCTCCCCCTGGCTATAAAATCATAGAATAGTCAATAATCCTACCCCCTGAATCCTTATTCAGATTTTTTGAAATCCCTCAACAATTTTGACTTCGGAAGGATGACTTCAGGTCAGACCCTAAAAATTGACATACGTCAATAAATAAAATTATCAAAAATCTGGAAAGGGATTCCTCCAAACCGGGGGAATTAAATCCTGGATGAGGTCCCACCCTTGTTTGGGTTAAAGAGGGGGAAATGGGAAATGATATGAGCCTACTATAGGTCCTCTCAAATATACTTCAAAATATTTCCCGTGTGTAACAAGTTTTCCTCATACGAGCTCCTCACAATCATCTTCCAAGGTTAATAATTAATGCTTGACTGCACGTCTGTACAATACAAGGTAAGTACAGTAAAACAAATAATATTCTAAAGGAAATTTCCTCCTTCTCAAATTTAAGACTACTATAGATACTTTGAGACGAATTTGTTTATGAAGTCTAGTTCTCTTATAGATTAAACAAAAAAAATTCCTGAACTTTATTTACTCCGCACAATCCTTCCTCACCACAGGGGATCCTATTTGGCTCTTACTCTTAAAAAGAAACCTCGTTCGAATTTCTGATTCAAATACAAAGTTTCAATTATTATCTATAAGGAACCGGGGTTGAGTGAGTTTTGTATGTACAATATCTTGAAAAGTTAATATCAAAACCCTCCGACTATATATATATACACACACACACACACACACACACACACACACACACACACATACACACACTCACATCACAGGACATTATGAAATATAAATGTAAAGTCAACGGGTTTAGTCAGGTAAAGGGAAAAGGGGATCCAATTGAATTGGAGTCATTTTGTTAACTCCCGTTCTATTCGACACAGCATGTTCCTCTTTGTTTTGTCCACAAGCCCATTACGCCTGCTCCCACATTTTATATAATGCAATGAGAGAGTCTAACTGTAAATTCGACAAACCAGAGATTGGCAACAACAACATCAACAACAACAACAACAGCAGCAGCAGCACTCGGCTTTATCCCCTCATGATGCTGTCCACGACTGATGTAGTAGAAGGAAATTGTGTATGACGGTTGTACATAAGTGTACAACCGCCATACATATATGTCAAGTTTTTCTAGCAGATTAGCGTTGACCACTGTTTCTCCCGTAAAGAAACAGTGGTCACTGCTACTGCTATCAGTTTTGCCTATCAAGGGAGACTCAACTGAAGTCCAGTGACTTCAGGTGAGCCTCCCAAAGGTAGGCAAATCTGATAATGAGTCGACTGCTTGTCCTTTTTTAAAAGGAACAAGCAGTCATTATTTAAATAGATGATTTTGGGTAAAAAGGGAGACCCAACTGGAGAAATGTTAATCTCCAGTTGAGCCTCCTGAAATAATTCTAATTTGGTCCGGACATTGCCTATATAAGGAAATGGCCCGGACCAGAAGTTATCATTCTCTCTCTTGATTTTTTTGGAGCAACTTCTCCTAAGTTTTTGATAAAGTTGTATCACTTTATCTCCTGCTGTAATTACTTGAGAATTTTTGAACGAACTATTACCAGAATAAAGTCCCAAAGTCTCCTTGATATTTGCTGAAGACCTGCACTGATTAGCTAGCTATACTGGACCTCATACATAAAGTAGATAATACATATATACCCACTGCTAAAGTCATGCTTGCTGCTACTGCTGTTGCCTGAGTTGCCATCCCTCATTTTTGCTGCTTTTTGCTCTTGCTGCCCTGAGCCTGCTAATTGCTGCTACACCTTGCCTTGCTTTCTCCCGTGGATCAATTTGGCCGTCATAAACAGGTGCGGGGTACCTACTGAAGTCTACTCTATCCCAAAGAAGTCCGCTGGAGAACTACGGAGGTCCGTAAGGTCTGGATTAAAGGTAAGAGTAATTTCTCTATTACATTCTCCCGCCTGGCTATAATTTTTTTCAGTTTTCGAAATTTTAGAATTTCAAATGCATATATATGTACGTGTAGTGCAATAGGTATAGGGTGTGGAAGTAGTACTCTCTTGCCTGCTAGAATTTTATTTTTGGAGTTGTCTCCAAATTTAATATTTTTTTAAATTATTTTATTTTCATTGGAGTTGTCTCCAATTTAATATATTTTTTAAATTATTTTATTTTCATTGGAGTTGTCTCCGATTTAATAAATTTTTGAAATTATTTTATTTTTCATTGGAGTTGTCTCCAATTTAATCTTTTTTTTTTTTTTTTTGAATTTATTTTTGAAAATTTGAGTTTTATTATTAGTGTTGTCACTAATAACAATTGTATAAGTTATATTGAGAGTCTACAAATATTCCACGGCTTCTCATAATAATTTTAGATTTTTTTTATTGAAGTGATATTTGTATGTATGTACCTGTGTATACCTTACCAAAACCTATCCTTTAACCTGGCCGGCTAGCCTTTATGGTCAGAGGGCTTTATTGACGGTGGAATGCGTTACTAGGCACCGCGGGCTGTCATTTGCAAGCGTGACGGGACGTGATCCCTGAACAAATCTGGGGCACCTGCCAGTAGTCCTAGCGATAACGTAGCCGCGGATATAGCTCATATTCCATTATTGGCGAGATGCTTGCTTAAGTCAAGCTGCTGAGGTTTTTCCTTTTTTTTACTCACCTAATTAATTTCAGAGTCAAGTAATTAGTAATAAGGTTACAACGCTTTGCATCTAGAATAGATCTGCCAGTATTTAGAACTGCTTAATACATACTAATTTAATGGTCCTTCGAGCAGGAACAACTAGAATTTTTGGGTTTTAGTAGAAGTGTGTCTTCTAAACTATCTTAAGTAGAGTGTATGTCATTCTAGAGTAGTGAACCGTCACTACTTTAAAAGTTTTGAATTTTGGTTTGGTTTTGTTCCATTTCAGTAATTAACATTCAGTAACTTTGAGGAGTCTCGAAGTGTAGTATTCGACAATTTCCAAACGTAAGGTGAAAACGGTATCTTGATACTAATTTAATTTAACCAAGGTAGCCATTGACATTCAAACGTTAGGGATAATACTAGCTTTGGTGGTAATTGCGGAAGTTTTACGTTACCTCTCACGAATAGTGAGTAATTCACTCCCATTAATTACAGCAATCCCAAATATGGATCAGGATCAGATTAATATAGCAGTAGCTGCTGCGCTACTGCATTTAGTAAATAATCCTGTAGCAGGGTTAGGAAACAACCCTTCGCAGGAATATCATTTAATCCAGAATTTCAGAAGTTACGATGGTACTGTCCCAGCTACAACATGGTTAGCTGAGTTCAATAGAGAGCGTTTGCTCTATGGCATGACTTCTATTTGGGCAGTTCGGAATCTAGATAGATTTTTAAGTGGAACTCCGGCAGTATGGTGGCGGTCACAACGGGGTATTTACCTCAATGTTGTGGAAGCTGATCCCACTGTTGCTGACGCACAATGGGACTTAGCCCAAACTGCGATGCAGAATTTCTTTTCTAACCAGAATATTAAAGAGCGAGCAAAGGCTGAGATTCATACAATTAGGTTCAAACCAGGTGATGATAGTATGTTGTATCTAACGAAGAAGGTTGATTGCATGATGAGAATTAATCCTGTCATGCCTCTAGATGATCAAGTCTCCTATTTAATTAAAGGATTAGCTGATGATATTAGGCCTCACCTTTCAAGTCCTTACCGCTCTATTGAAGAATTTTACCAGCATTTGAATCATTATTTAGTTATGAACCCTTTTAAGACTAAACCTACGGTGGAGTTAGTCGCCCAGTCTCCACAGCTGAGAAAGCTGGAGTCAAAGGGCGGATCTCCCAAAGGAGGAATTAAAGGCTTAGCTATTCCAGAATATTCCGAAGAACAGATAAAGTCGTGTGTCGACAGTGAAGGCAAGCGGTTGTGTTTGCATTGTAGAGGTACTAACCATATGGTTAGGAATTGTTTCAAGTTAGCCAAATCTCAGGGTTTAGAGATTCCTGACTGGAAGAAGAAAACTGAGGCTTCAAAAAACTAGTTTCGCCTTGTATGCGGGTACAAGGTAATAGTGTACGTAGAGTTTCTAGGATTAGTAATAATAGTGTAAGTAAGGTTTCAAGTAATGATAGTGTTAGTGTCATAAAGTTCCCTGGTCCAAACAAGGTTCATACTTGGATTGAGGAACATACACATAAGAATAGGTTTAATGTTTTGCAGATTGAGGACTCACCTGGTTCAAGTAGTAGTGAGTCAAATAATGCTAATGATAGTTTAGCAGGTAATGTTTCCATAGGTTGTGCACGCAGATTAAGGAATCTATCAGTAAATGATGATGTTCTTTGGCCAGTGACGCTGAAGGGCAATCCCGATGTAAAGTTACAGGGGTTTATTGATACAGGTGCTGATATTTGCGTAGTACATCCAAATGTTCTTAAGAAGTTGGGAAATTGTCATAGGAGAATAGCATGCACTCCTATGTATGCAACTTTATCCGTAACTGGGGAAAGAGTCCCAGTTATTTATGAATACGTTGAATTAGAATTAGTTGCTGATCGCTTCGGGCATTGTCGATGGCGATTTTATGTTGTTGATAATGCGACCTCAGCTCTCACAATAGGTAAAGATTTATTGAAGAAATTTAAAGGTCTTGTAGATGTGGCGGCAAGGAAAGTTTATTTTATGTCTTGCCCACAGAATGAAGATAATTTTGAATTTATTAAGGTTAGTAAACTAGAGGCTAAGAATAGCCGTGATAATTTAGTACAGCCTGTCAAAGTAAGACCTATCAAGACAAGGTCTGAAAAGACGAAGTTGTATTTTGAACGAGCGAGTTCTCACAGTTTTAGTGAAGAGTCAGTTCAGGATTTGAATTTTTATGAAGGAAGTGAGACAGCTGATAAGTTTTATTCCCAGTTTAAGGACGTAGCTCCGATTCCTGATGTATTTCCTAAGTTAGCGCAAACCAGGACTAGCTTAGTTAGCATTAAAAGACCTTTTCGCATTCAGCCTAATACATTGCATCGTATAGTAGTTCATGTCCCAGATAGTTATAACGGGGATGTAATAGTGAATAGGAATGAGGAACTTATGCATCATGAAGGCATTATAACTATCTCTTGTGTCACGAGCGCTAGGAATGGACAAGCTTATGTATGGGTCCTGAATACGAGTAATTGTCCTGTCCTAATTAAGCCTAGATCTGATTTTTCTACTTTTGAATACTGTCTCGATAATGATAAAGTAATTTCTTTATCAAGCCTCTCTGTAAGTAAGGATGATACACGGGAAACTGAGGTAGTTCTCGGTAATTCTTTTACTACGGAGGAATTAGATGAATTTAATTTTGGTCCCACTATGACAGAGGATCAAAAGTCTCTGCTAATTTCAGTTCTAAATAAGAGCAAAGGTGTCTTCGCATTTACAGATGAGAATATCTCATACATTATTGATAGAGATGGGAAACCATTTAAAGCCCAGTTTAAATTGAAAGATGATGTACCTGTTTCAAGATTACCCTTTAGACACTCCCCAGCTGCAGAGAAAATTATTGAGGATCAATTCGATAGGGAAGTTCGATTAGGTTGGGCAGAAGAATCTTCAAGTCCATACTCAGCTCCATGTCTATTAGTAGTGCGCGGTGATAAGAAACGTGCTGTCATTGATTACCGTGAAGTTAATAAGAAAATTATCCCTTTTAGTTTCCCAGTTCCAAATTTACATACAGTCCTCGATAGCTTTTCTGGTTCATGTTGGTTTTCCAAGGTTGATGCGCCTGATGCATTTAAACAGGTCATGCTACACGAAGACAGTCGTGATGCTCTAGCTTTTGTTACCAGCAAACGAAAGCTTCGTCCTACACGGGTACCTTTTGGGTCAGTAAATAGTTTAGCTATTTTTCAGTCAGTTTTAAATAAAATTCTGAGTGGTTATAAAGTCTCAGGATTAGCTAACTACGTAGATGATAATGCTATACATGGGCCAACTT
Organism: Allacma fusca; assembly: GCA_947179485.1. Taxonomy (NCBI): domain Eukaryota; kingdom Metazoa; phylum Arthropoda; class Collembola; order Symphypleona; family Sminthuridae; genus Allacma; species Allacma fusca. The sequence goes on from OX359250.1 coordinate 5,766,634, forward strand.
TTGAAGAACATTGTACTCGCCTAGATTTATTTTTGTCTATCTTAGCTCGCCATTCAGTGAAACTAAGGCCAAAGAAATGTTCATTTGGGTTTGAAGAACTTGAATATTTAGGGCACATTATAAATAAGAATGGTATAAGTATTGCTCCCGAACGTATACAGGTTATAAGAGACTGGCCTACTCCAAGGAATGTTAGCGATATTAGGTCCTTTATAGGATTTTGTGGTTTCTTTAGGAGATGTATATGGAATTTTGCTAAAATGTCCTCAGCCTTACACTACCTGACTAGGGACAATGTGCAGTTTGACTGGGGTGCTGAACAACAGCAATCCTTCAGTGATTTAAAGACTGCTCTTACCACTGCTCCCGTAGTTGCCTACCCAACAGATGAAGGCAAGTTAGAAATGTATTGCGACGCGTCTCAAAAACGCATAGCATCCGTGCTAATTTTGAATGTAAATGGTGTACGTAGGCCTATATCCTTCTACTCTAAGGGATTAACTAAGCACGCCCTGAACTGGGCGACCATGGAAAAAGAATGTTACTCCATTATAGCCAGTGCAGAGAAGTATAGACCTTATATTTGGGGTAGAAAGGTAGATGTGTACACTGATAATAGTTCTCTACAATGGTTAATTAATTTAAAAGACACTTCTGGTCGTTTAGCACGTTGGGCTGTTAAGCTTAGCCCTTTTTGTTTTAACGTTTATCATATAGCTGGAAAGTCTAATGTAGCTGCTGATGCGTTGAGTCGCATTAATTTGAACAAATTTGCGTTATCGTATTCTTTTAAATCATCTACTCCGGTCTTCCAATTAAAGTCGATTAAGTTAGAAGACAAGGAAATAAACAATGAAGAGGAATTATTTAATTATTGCAAGAAGATAGAACGCGAAAAATTTGCTACAGTCCAGCGTAAGGATCCTAGACTTAAGAAAATTATAGAGAGCCTCAAATATAAGGAGGTTGATAAGTCTAATATTCCTGGTAAATATTCTGCAGATTATTCTTTAATTAATGATATCTTATATAAAGCTAATTATGACCCAGATGGTGTTCTGTGGTTACTAGTAATACCAGAACCACTTAAATTAATGATTTTTAATGAGTACCACTGTAAGGAACTATCTCATCTCGGTGTCGAGAAGACTTATTTAGCTCTAAAGATGCGTTATTTCTGGTCCGGAATGTACCGCGATGTTAGGAAATGGATCAGCGCATGTAAGACTTGCAAGTATTTCAATGTATCTCATGTCAAACGATCAGGTCCCATGATCTCCATGATAACTCCAACTGACCCTTTCATTGCAGTCTCGATAGATTACATAGGTCCTCTAGTTCAAACTAAGCGTAAAAATCTTCACGCCTTAGTAATAATTGATCAGGCTACTAGATGGGCGGACGTTATACCTACTCGAGATACTACTGCTGAAACTTTAGTTGAAGCATACGAAGAGTACGCTATGAGTCATGGTAATGTTAAAACTCTTGTCATGGACAACGGTCCGAATTTCACTTCGAGTCGGTTCCAGGAGTATTGTAGGTCTAGAGGGATCATGCAGAAGTTTATTAGTCCACATCATCCGGCCTCTAATGCTTTTGTTGAGAGACAGAATGGTACTTTTAAGAACATATTAGCTAAGTTAGTGAATGAGTCTCATGATAATTGGGATGAAGTTCTTCCTCAAGCTGTTCGTAGCTATAATCTGGCTGTCCATTCTATTACTGGATTTTCTCCACATTATTTATTATATGGAGTTCATCCAAGGTTTAACATTGATAACCATCTCCCTGTTGATGAAGAGTTGTTGAAAGATAAGACGCCTGAAGAACGGCGCTTTCAACTCTTCAAAGATAGGTTTAAAGCGAATGAAAATACTTGCCGTAATCAGTTAATGGAGAAAATTAAATTTGATGGTGAACATCCAGTAGTAGAATTTAGTGCAGGAGACTTAGTACTGCATAAAAACTATATACGGAAGCCAGGTACCACTGCTAAGTTCATGATCAAATGGAAAGGTCCTTATTACATTATAGATAGACCTAAAACTTTAACATATTTCATCAGGTTAGCTGAGTCTGATCCAGATGACGATACTGTATTAATGGCTCATGTCCATAACTTGAAGAAATACGTTCCCGACTCTCCTGAACCTCCAACAGAGGAGGAGTTTGATTTCAGTTGGTTAGATGCGGAGCGCTCTGACCCATTATATTCAGAAGAATTTTTAGATTTTTATGTTAATGGTGCTGAGTCACCTGATTTTAGAGACAATCAAGAAGTTATGTCTCAATTAGCTACAGAAGTCGAAGACGACTTATTGAAAGATTTACTGAATGTAAATATTCCCGATATGGATGCTACCCAGAATTCAGGAAATGCTAATATACCCATTAACGATGTAGTTATTGGTGGAATTCCAGTTATTAATGATAATAATGACCCTGTACCCATTAATGACGATGTTAATAATGGAGGGAATCAAGATATTCCAGTCCCTGTACCTCCTGTCAATGAGAGGTATTTTAGTCCCGATATAATCACGGGTAGATCTAATGTTCCCGCTACTTCCAGATCTACAAGTAGAGTAAATAGAGTTCCGTCAAGAACGTCTGATGTAGCTAGTACTACTACCACAAGGTCTGGTAGAATTAGTCGTCCTGTAAAATGTTTGAATGTTGATCCTAAATTGGTATCATATAAAGCGTTCAGCGCATTTAATAATATGGTTGATTATTTGACCCAAATGTAATAATGTAGATGGATTCATCAGATATTGAAGAGATTACGCTTAGCTCAGACGATGAGAGTAGTCTTGACTCTGACATGGTGAGGGAGATTGAGCTGCAGTTAGGTTCACCTAGCTCAGCTACGACGGAAGTTATCACTGAAGCTGACCTTCAGGATGTTACAATGGATCTAACTAACAATGAGACTACAGCGACTGATGAGCCAGAATGGAGGCGACAAGGTTTCAAGGGATCTCCTAAGCTCGGTTTCGTGCGAGCACGTTATCGTATTCCAGGAAACTTCGAATATGAGTCAAAGGAAGAACGTGGACTAAGTCCCACATGGTCAACATCGAGTGAGGAATCAGTAGACTTCTACATTCCGATTTCAGATGCTACTCCCGACCAACTTGCTCGTGATAGTATTAGTGTACTAGCCTCGAAGTTCCCAAATCTATCTGTGAATCCTACTAGTAATAGTGAGGAGAGTCTCGCTAGCACTAGTACGATTTTAAATCCGTTATTTGCTCCTACTGTTAACGATTCCGATGCTATTATTGTGCATGCTCCTGAACCTAGACCCCAGATTAAGATCACTTACCGAAACTGTAGACCCCGAAATTTCCCAGCTAGAATGAATACGATTATTCCTATACTTCCGTACGCTAAACCTCACGATATTTCTAAACCACCACGACGCCGTACGAATAAGTTGTACAAATGTAGAATTTGCTTATCCGCAGGTAGAACTGAGAATCTACGACATTTGATTGATCTTTGCCCATTTGTAAAGAAGTAGTGCAAAGGAATAATAGATGAATGAGTTATTTATGGCTGATGGTGTATGTTATTTGTTTGAAAGTTGCAAGTGATGAATAATTTTGAGAGTTGTCCGGTAATTTACTAATAATGGCTTCAGAAAATTGAACGTAATCAGAGTTATGAGAACTGATCTTGGAAGTTACTATGAATGAGTAGAATGAATAAATGAAATTTTCAATGGATTACTAAGTAAATAATGTGTGTTTTGCTTGAATCGCTTGAGTAGTTAGAATGAAGTAGTAGAATTGCTTACATACGTTTGAATGTCAATGAATATGGATTTTGCTTTGCTTTGCGAGTAATTAATTGTTGCTTTATGTATGCTTAGATGGCAAATAATCTAGCTCCAGGAAATAGCGCGGCAGTAGGTATGGTCGTGATTGATCATGGACTACGACGAGTCCGCTATGGGCTGGCGCAAACCACAACGTTTCGGTTACTAGCGCAAAATGACGTGATTCATACGCCCTATAAGTTCTGCACTGCACCCGAGTATATCGCTTTCCTGCAACAGCTAGTAGACAGGGATCCAAACCGAGTGGATGAGAGCTATGAACAAGCTCGATTATTTCTTCGGCAATTGGCAGAAAACCGATTGCCAATTCGGTACTACATCCCAGCCGCGCCGTCGGGTTCTTCATCAGAGGATGAAGACAACGGACGCTTTGCGGTTCGACCTGTGTCTCCAAGTTTGGCTGAAACGGAGTCTTCTTCGGAAGAAGAAGAACGAGAAGAATGATTTGATGGCATGATAATGATGATGATGTGTGATAATAATGATGATATTATGATGCAAATATGATGATGATATGATGTATGGTATTATGAATTATAGATTGAAAGGTCTAAATGAGTATTTCGTCGGTACTAATGACTACAATTATGAAATTGTAATGAGAGAATTATTGAGAAATGATGATGATTGATTGGTGTAAATGGATGTAAAATTGTACGAAAATTTCGTAATGATAAACTGTCAAATGGGTTTCTGGTCATTAATATTAGATGTGTTGGCTGAAATTATGATTGTTAATGCTTTATTATTGTATCATAGCGCATCTATGGGGTCATAGACGCTACAGCCGTGGATAGTGTAGTAGAAGGAAATTGTGTATGACGGTTGTACATAAGTGTACAACCGCCATACATATATGTCAAGTTTTTCTAGCAGATTAGCGTTGACCACTGTTTCTCCCGTAAAGAAACAGTGGTCACTGCTACTGCTATCAGTTTTGCCTATCAAGGGAGACTCAACTGAAGTCCAGTGACTTCAGGTGAGCCTCCCAAAGGTAGGCAAATCTGATAATGAGTCGACTGCTTGTCCTTTTTTAAAAGGAACAAGCAGTCATTATTTAAATAGATGATTTTGGGTAAAAAGGGAGACCCAACTGGAGAAATGTTAATCTCCAGTTGAGCCTCCTGAAATAATTCTAATTTGGTCCGGACATTGCCTATATAAGGAAATGGCCCGGACCAGAAGTTATCATTCTCTCTCTTGATTTTTTTGGAGCAACTTCTCCTAAGTTTTTGATAAAGTTGTATCACTTTATCTCCTGCTGTAATTACTTGAGAATTTTTGAACGAACTATTACCAGAATAAAGTCCCAAAGTCTCCTTGATATTTGCTGAAGACCTGCACTGATTAGCTAGCTATACTGGACCTCATACATAAAGTAGATAATACATATATACCCACTGCTAAAGTCATGCTTGCTGCTACTGCTGTTGCCTGAGTTGCCATCCCTCATTTTTGCTGCTTTTTGCTCTTGCTGCCCTGAGCCTGCTAATTGCTGCTACACCTTGCCTTGCTTTCTCCCGTGGATCAATTTGGCCGTCACTGACATGTACTTTTAAACAATATCCCAACAAATGAATTAATTGTGCAACATTGTCCTCTATTCAATAAAATGTTATCTCTCCAATTTGTACATATGTACAGAACGATTCTGTAATTTTTCCTACATATACAAAAATACAACACAAAAATCAACACTTTTCTTATTTGCTCAAGCCTGCCATTTTGATTATGAATTTGTCTTCCTAGCACGTAAGGGCCCATTATACGCATGTAAACGTAGATATTTAATAATTATAAAATTATACATGTAATGTCCCTCAGGGATAGATATATCCATATCTCTCTCCCTTAAAGATACAAACTTCTTGTTAAAAAAAATACTAACATCATCCTAATCACTTGATGTATTTGCTTTCTCGCCATCATGATTATTATAACAAGAGTGAAATCATATAATTATTACCAGAAATATCTCCATGTAACAACAAAAAAAATAAAATAAAATGAAATAAATCCCCCATTGAATCACTCATACACACAGACACACTGATTGTGAGCATAAACATTTTCTACATCTCACTCTCTTCTATTCCCAATCTTCAGCCGACGAGCAATAAACATTACTGTGTCTGTCCGTACATACATACTGTATGTGGCTATCTATGTACTTACACCAGAGAGTAGCAGAATATAAAAAAAAGGCAGTGTTCACATAATAACAAACTAAGTATTTCAAAGGCGTTTGAAATAATATTAGCTCTCACCCTCCAAACATGTAATTATCTTGACTGTGTGTCTATATAAAAGAACGAGCGTACTTGGAAGAATTGATTTCGAAAAGAACACGTTCTTTGGAAAATACCATAAAAAAAGGCATGGAATTTCAAGTATCTACTTATATTATCCGTGTTTTATAGCCTGGCAATAAGGCTGATAACGTCTGTATAATAGACTCTATAGGTATACATACATATGTACGAGGCTCATGGTGAGTGGTATGTCTTTTGGAGGAAAAGTGACGTATTGTTATCATTAGAAACATCCTTGCCCGTGCGTGAAAGAGCGAGAGGAGGCAAATTAGTCACTCAATTCCCCTATCTTATATATATAAAGTATATAATATGTATGTATGTACTCTACCTTGGGGAGTCACACAAAAGTAACTTCATCGTACTTACTTACTTTTCCGAATTAGAAAAGCTACAATTCTTTTCTGTAACTCCGACACCTTTCAATAACTATACACACACACACACATACACAGAGAGACACACACAAAACTCCATAAAGATATATAAGTTAAGTAGGTATACACACACAAACACACACACACGTACGTCCTTTACAGGACAAGCCATAACTTACAAACAAACTGCCACATCAAAATTAACCATATATATATAGATACTTACACTCCACAGAATTAAATATATATAGATAGTATTATCAACCCCTTCCACACTATACTATTTCCCCAAGAACCCTCTCTCTGTAGCTAGAGAGCGATGCTTTTCAATCTCCCATGTATATAATAATGACAGGACGAAAAATTCCATCACAATGGACTTGTGGAAAGATCCCTGCATCCTCAAAATCCCTATAAAATATTCCTCCTCAAAAGCACTTTGATAATAATGTCCCTCTCACTTAAATGTGAGCTTGAATCAGGGGAATTTACGTCTCGGAGTTGAGAGGCTCTTGAAGTTGGTTAGTAAATGTGAAGGGATGGAGAAGGAGCGTCGTTGACGAAGGAAAAGTTTAATTGCTCTGATATATAAAAAAAAAAAGTAAAAAAAAAAAAAAAGTAGACGACTCATTTAAGGACTCCTAACTGTCTGCAAGATGCCAAAAAAAATTATCCCAACGATGGGCATATATTCCGTACTGGGTGAAGGATGTTGAACTTGTATGATGAGAGTAAGTCCAAGTAGCGGTCACGATTTACCTAATTAATTAAAAGGGAAAGAGCTAAGATGGGCAATCTGATAAGTCACTCCGAAGGTGCAAGTGATTATGATGAGCGTGAAAAATCTCTGACAGGTCGTCATGAGGGATAAAACAGACTTGACGCTGACCATATAGTAGGTATGTAATTATATGTAAATCCATACTGGGATGAGAGCAGTACTGAATAGGGACCATAAGTAAGTGTAACAATGCTAGTACGTACATACATACATACATACGTAGATCTTCATAAAATTATAACTCCAGTTACAGTTCCCCCAGCAAAGGATAGTTAGACCACTCTCCAACATGACCTATACGCACGGGCTTATTATTAATGCAACCTCCACTCCCGTAATCAGCGGAGGATCACAATTCCACCTCTACCATCACATCTCTAAAACAATAAGTATAATAAATACTTAATTACCGATGTGGAAATCAGAGATGCGTTTAGAAACTTAGGATATAGTTTTAATCAGGACCAATTGGAGTCCTCTGATGTATCTGTGAGCGTCAGTGCGTCTGCAGAACAGAGAGAGAGAGAGAGAGATGGGAAAGACCGATAATGAAATCAAATTAAAACCCATCAAGCTGCTACATTTATTCCTATTTGCTGGTGTACACGTAGATATGCCTATATATAGGATATTATACACACACAAACACATACACACACACACACTCACACATACACATGTAGGGAAAAAAAGAGATCTAGCTCTAATTGTGATATAGGATCCTTCTGACTCCCAGAGATTTGTGTCACAGATAAGGAGAGTATAGCCCTGGTTGTGTATGAGCAGGTAATGTCGGCCTCCACGCTTTTACTTCCCTTGATTTACGGCAAGTTAACTCCGTTCAGGTTTTACAGTTGTAATAAATACCATTCCACCAGATATTATAACATGTTAGTAAAAAAAAAGGGGAGATATTAAGCAACTCAAATCATCCAAGATGCTTCGAGAGATACATCAAAACATTGATTCATGACACAATTTCACCATCAATAATAATAATAATAATAATAATTACTATTATGCATTCCCAACCATCCATACAAATGAACATTTACATATAGGTATACATCTCGCTCAACAATACATATTCATCCAACAGTCAACACAAAATTACCTTCTCCCTCTAACCCCTCCCTCCCCCCAAAAAAATAAAAAGACAAATAATTTAAGACATCTCACCAAAAGCTAGTACAAAGTTAACCTATTGTCAGAGTCACTATTAGTACGACAATGTCTCTGAGCAATAAGAGAAAATACCTTGCATAATGGAGGGCACAAGAGACAAAGTTTTCCGATTGTTGTCATTATAATAGGAGGTAATTGGTAACAGTCCTCAAAAAAAAAAACTTTCGATTAATTATTTCATTCCTGACGTATACATACAGACTCTTCTAGGTAGTGGCATTCAATTAGGCTCACATTAATGGGGAATTATTATAAATTTCAATGATGTTTACAGCTCAAGATTATTTCATAAACTACACAAACAAACAAACGAACAAACAAACAAACAAACGGTGGGTCAATAAACGAACCAATTGTATTTAATTTTGTCCCAACTTTTAAATGAATGCCCAGCTAATTATTACGTCATGCAGGAAATTACATTAAATGGGATTTTCATAGCCAATATACTCAGTCTCTCTCTCTCTCTCTCTCTCTCTTCTTACTCACTGTGTGTGTATATGTGTGTGTGTGTATATGAATGGACGCAAATTCGAATTAGCAGTTACCTCGTACCCAATTCAGTTTGTTGCATAAAATTTTTTTGGTGGTAGTTGAGTCGTACCAAAGGAGACCAGATACGACGACGCATGCAAGACATTGATGACCATTGAGTGTGAAAGCACGAAATACGGCCTCATATTGATGAAACTCCTGTTTAACATAAGTACAGTCATGTACAGTAGTAGTCGTAGTCATGGAATTCTCTTCATTATTATAATGTTCTCTCTGAGTAAGTAGTAGCCTTTCCTATTGTACCATTCCGAAGCCTCAGGTACGTACATACATAGACCTATGCCTTCCTTCCATTCGACTACCAACTAACTACTACCCCTACTACAAGTAATTAATAATAATAATTATTATTATTTCAACCCACACTACTACGGATCCAAAGCTCCTGGGAGTACAAATTGAAGACAGTTGAGTTATTTCACAGTGACATTTAAATTGATTATTTTTTTAGTATTTAATAATAATTAAAAAATATATCCATTGAAGGGAGAATTTTAAATCTCGGGTAGCCGTAGCCATAGCCGTAGATAGTAGTAGTAGAGTAGCAGTAAAACAAGTAATTAAGCCCAGTGTCATTATTCATAAACAAGGTGGAGAGGTGGAGATTTATATACACTGACACTTACATTACACACGGCACAAGGGGAATATCGATCAAGGCCATAAAAATCCTTACGACTTGTGGAGGGGGGAAGCCATAAAAATCTCTTAGCATAACACTTGCCAATCATTCGGAAAATCTGATCCAAGTGTGTGACTCTGTGACTGTAATAATTCATGTCGACATTTTACTACTCCTGAATTACCATAATAGTAATTCCCAAATATCTACAATTCATACCCCTATACTTATATCCATCCATCCATCTATACATACATATGTTCAGTATAGCCAGGTAAATAAAACCGGCTCAAATTTTCGAGAGACAAGTGTGTAAAGTAAAGGAAGTAGATATTTGTCGAGACATCTCTAGGAAAGTCTGGCCGAGATCATCACCTCATAATTCACGTCCTCCACTGAATATGTGTCAACAGGATCATGGAAAATCAATAGAAATATTGACTTTACCCCACTGAAGTGAGAGCATTGTCGGGAGAGGCGAGACGTGAGAAGACGAAGGCGAAGACGATGGAGGGGATGGTGATGGAGTTGTAGTGAGAATGCAAAAGGAAAGTGTCGAAGGTAGGACTCATTTCACTATCAAGAGGAAATATCGACAAAACTCGATATTAAATTATTAAGAGCTAGCACGATTTGTCCATCCGTGTATGATCCCTTTGAGAAAAGGACCAGATTACAAATACTATCATTTCTCTCCAATAAATCATAAGCCCAACTAGTTTTAATAATTCTCGAGACACTTTCTTTCTCAAAGGAACACCAGAGCCGGGGCTTCTATAGGCATTATAGGCTGAGACACTCATACTTATATACAATCTTACAAGTACAGGAGATATATATGTATCTATGTATATGTATCCACACCGAGTCCATTTCCTTATCATGAGGCTCCACACAGACACAGACACACACACACCAGTCCTACCAACAAAAGACGAATTGAATCTCATTGCATTTCAAATCCTTCCAATTTGGTCCGTTCCCTTGGTGCATGCACAATCAGGAAAAACTAAAACATGAGCACATTTCAAATGTAGGATTCTCTCAGGGAAGACGCCAACTCACGTTAACAAATTTACGTGGAGTGGGGAGAGAAAAAAAAAAGAAGACCTATGAATGTCGGCTATAGTAAATACGTCCAAGTCGTGACCACAGAGTAGGTAAACATTTAAAGGGGATTTAATGCAGGTGATCATCTCCATCCTTTCTGCTTTCTGGCCCAACCACGTCCTTCACTTTACATATATCAAAAAAAATAAAATATCAAAAAAGTGAAAATAATCCAAAACTCCCCTACCATTGTACCGTAAATTCTAATCAGTTTCTCATTCTATCTCAATTCAATCCACACTTTGATGGAGATTAGTCAAATCTTATGTATCCCTCACAATACATACTATTATTACTTCCTCTTCTACCTTTCCACACAACATTCTAGACCCCCATTGTACTGTATTTCCACCCATCATCACTTACAAAATTTACAATAATTATTATTACAATAATATAAATTATTATTCCTAAGTAAAAAGGCAAACCAGCATGCCAAGAAAAAAAATAAATCAAGATCCTGCACAAAGTAATAAAATTACATAGAATGTACAATAAGATATATAGATATTACACAGAGAATATCAAATTTGGAATCGATTTGAGTAAAAGTGTCTTCACTTTTGTGGCGTCGCAAACTTTGAATTGAATTAGTTGTCGATCCTTCTCCACTGACGATTATTATTATTACAAGTTCATATGCTTACAAATACCAATCTCACGATATGCCCTATCTTACACACCACCTCATCCAAAGAAAGCTTCCAATTAGCACCAACTTACGACCAACTATAAAGGAATATAAAGTGAGAAAGATTGGAAAGTCCAAGTTGGATTTCAAAAGGACGTACTAATCTCCAGCATATATGTAGGTATGTAAGTAATTACTCTCGTCATGGTAAATGTTGTCGGCAGATATTTACATACAGACCGAGGGATCATCCCCAGTCCCATCCCTTTCATTATGTGCATAGGCATATGTAGTAACTACAAGTAATCCCAGAAGACCAAGTACAATTAGATATTCCTCTATCATCACCAGCTCTTAAGTCCTCTTTCTTCTCCTCCCATTATTATAATCGGCTTTTTAAGCAAGTAAATCCAACTTGCTTGTTGAGATATCTTAATCCTTATTAACATCATCAGGAGTTCTCTTGACAGTCACATGTCATTAGCTCCTATCAACTTCTAATGTTTCAAAATAAATTAAAAAAAAAAAACATTTTCAAAAATCCCATACTGCGAGTCTTTATCAAGGACATTTCACAGGACCACTTCGTACGTCTTAATATTCCAAAAAAAAGTACTAATTCCCACTAGACAATTCCTCACACATTTACATACATAACTGTGGACAATAACGATAAAAAAAAGTCCAATATGAGGCAGTGAGTGGAAAGGGACAAAAACTGAGCATTTTCACTTATTGTTAGACACCGCCCTTCAGTCTTTACAGAGTACTGTAGTAGGGAAGAGACACAGAAAAAAAAAGATTTTTCAATGAAAGTAATTTACTGAAATCCCCGGTGGCTGAATGCAATGCGGTAGTATTTCTTTTTATACACAGTCTTTCAAACTGAGGTGTCTGGGCATTGTTTCAACTTTTTCTTTCTTCCTTTCCGTCTTTTTTTTTCCAGAGAGCCATAAGAAAATTCTAATTATTGTCAAACTGTGACAAGGACATGCTTTATATGTTCACCAAGTTTTCCAAAAGCAGTGGACTAAAACAAAGCGGAATTGTACTCTGACTTACAATAATAATAATAACAATTATGATTCTGGCAGCTCGCTCACTATTTGGAAGGGACTGTTGGATCATATTGGGGATGATGGTGGTGGTGGGGATAAAACCTAGCTCACAATAAGTCATATATGACTAGGTATAATTATTATTTTATGGTAAAAAAAAAAGTAATGCCAAACAGAATGACAAGCCCAGTGATGATGATGATGGGAGGATGAGAGAGGATGCTTCCACAAAAGTTTGGGTGAAAAAAAAGGGCATTGTTATAAAAAAAAAATGTAAATTGCTGGCTGCTCAAATGTGGACCGGATGTGAACGGTCCTGCAAATACTATGGATGTATCTAGTTCAATTCATCGTCGTCATCCACGTCGTCGTGTGTCTTCCAAGCGTAGAAAAATCACTCAATTAACCACACAATTTAACGGAGAAAAAAAAGAAATCTACACAATAAAAACAGAGAGAGAGATAGAGGGAGAGAGAGGGAATGATTCCAAACTATTTTCCTCCTTCACAAACAGCTATGATAATAATTTTCCAGGTAACTCAGTGTATCATGCTCGAGAGTCCTCAAACTCAAAAAAGACTCAGTAAGGACGATATCTATAGAATATATATGGACACAATTTAAAATTACTTGTGAACACCATTAAGTAATTCATACATTCAACAGAGCTAGTTTTTCAGGAATTAAATCCTTCTGCACGACAGACTCGGCAGGAAAAGCTGAGTGAGAGTGGTAGACGACTACAGGTTTGCTCCTCTTCCCTTTGCTTTCGCAAAGCATCAAGGGAACGGAACATGAGTCATTGGAAAACCTTCTGATTGAAACTAATTCAAAAAATTCAGGAATATATAAACACCGTTCACGTTCCCATTCAGAGGTTGTCTCCGCCTAATCTCTGTATCTATTTATTCCTATGTAGAAAGGGCACATCAAATAATAATAGGTGTCATAAAACTGGAACAGTAGTAATATAATAGGACATTACACATTACATATATGAAGACTATCAATACATATGTAATTATAGGTATAGATAGATATAGTCAATAGGGTAATATTTAAGTTCAATCCTGTTGACCATGCAATCCCCACCTTCCACGTGTCTCCAACAACACATCTCATCATAGAAATAATAAATATAAAATAATTACAGATCATCAAGTCTCCTACCAATAAGTATCTATATTAAATTGTAAGTACTAGTAATATAAGTACAAGGGAGAGAGAGAGAGAGAGAGACAGAGATAGGAACTGTTATATGTAAGCCACCCTGAATATTCTCCTTACGTACATATGTAATTATGTGTACCTCCGTACTTTACGCATATGTGAATAACCAGTGCAGAAATAAATAAAAAATCCTTGGAGTCTGTTTGTACTAATAAAAGTTCAACTTTGCAGGACAAATAAAGACTCGATTTCCTCCGCAAACATACAATTAATTTCATTCATCCTTCAGCCTTGTATGGAAACGCAAACGTCAAAATAGGTGGTAGTCTGACAATCAGTGAGTGAGAGAGAGACAGAACCTGCATCTGTGGCACTTGTCAAGTCAACCAACACACACACACAGACACACACATAGAGGAACATATAAATGTTAAATAGAATCACACGAACTGTAATCTGGTTCTGTAAAATGAAAAGAAAAAAAAACAACAACAGCATCAGCAGCAGCAGCAGCAGCAAAACAACAATAAATATTTGTAAATAAGGGATTTTACAGACTATTTTGGTCCTCATGACGACTGGGTCTTTACATTATCTCGCGTCTCGTCATAATAATTTTTATTTACATTTCCATCCTATAAACTGACAAAGTTGAGCAGGAGCGTTCAGTTTCTATTTAATTGCGCCGAGAAGAGACTCTCAGAACTATACTTACATGGGGACAGAAAACTTTTACTTTGTGCTCCGTCCTCACATTATCAATGCCAAAGAGATGTCATGTTATAATTTGGCTGAGCCTCCATTAAATATAGAATATATGCTCAACGACAACCATCAAAACATTTTAATGCGGAGTCTCTCCTTATAGGAGATATATACGTTTATATGTATAGATATATCTATGACTTCCCCCCCCCCTCACCACCATGGGTTTCCATCATCCCCAACCAGTTCAATGACTTCATTTTCAGAGAGAGAGAGAGAGAGAGAGAGAGAGAGACCACGACGCTCTCATGTACATCTACTATACCCTACTTGACAATTGTGACAATGAAAACAAAACTGAAATAATAAAAAACCCAACTTTTACGTGGATGATGGAACTCATCATTTTAATTGCTCCACTCAAATATATATATACAAGGAGGAGCATATACTTACTCATACTCATGAGGGCATACATAATTATCTATACATATAATATAGTTAGGCAAAACTTCCCTCACTCTCCATGTGTTGTATTTTCATTAGCTACTTTAGCTAGTTATCTTCATAGGTATTTATCTCGTGCCTTGAGAGACCCCAAACACACCCTCATCTCAATTCTCTGCATAGCCTGTCATTTTGTCTTGGAAACGTTTTCATTACTAGGACTCTCTTCCATATTATAAAATATGGCATACCACCAGATGAAAAACCAGGCTACCACTTCCACTCTAACTACATACAAGTAAGCACCTTGTAGTAGATATGTATCTACCTATACTCTACCATATCTGATTCCACACATAAATATTTTCTACAACTCAATGCCTCTATATGGGCTAAACCACCTGCCCCTCTCTGCTCTCCTCACTCCTTATTACTCATACTCGCTAAAAAAATCACCCTCATCCCAATTATCAACCTTTACCTCAGCCCAAGCCCTTCTCCAATGAGTTCAAGCTCCGTCCTGTGTACAGGTACAATCAAAAATCAAACCCAGGCCAGACTTGAGGTAAGACTTGAATTAATAAGTCCTGGCACTTTACCAGTCACATATATACATATTTCCTAAAAAATATCTCCTATTAATTTTTCAGCACTGTCCCACCCAGCCAGGATTATTGTCAAATGTCCCTACACGGTTAAAAAACATACACACACACACAAGAAAAACTCTATATATCTACACCTCCTTAAAGTCCCATAGGGACATGCAAGTATGTATTTGTATGAAATATCGGAAGGAAGCACATGGAGTAATTAAAAACGGAGGTCAGAGTAATACTGAACATCCATGGGACCGCTGTTTTTTTTCTGTCCTGCAAAATTCACAGAGATAATTTTGAAAAATAGGAAAGACTTCCGAGGAACTTCCATTAAACTTCCATTTAGGAGAGGATTGTCATTAGTTTCGAGTTTGGATGTCCTACAAAAGGCTAATGGTACTTATATGTGTCACAAATCCGAGAAGGTTTTTATGTAAAAGATAAATACCTTTCGAAATAATTTTTTTTTTTGCGGATGAATCTTATTGGGAAGTTTGTGGATTCTAAGGAAACATGTATAGATACCTATATATGTATCTAGTCCTTTGGAACTCGGCGGCTCTGACCTGATTTCAAGGGAGTTTCACATGATTCCACAGGATGTACGCCCACAAATAAAACCATACACAGACACAGAAACACACACTTCACACACACACACGCACACACACACACACACAAACACTAACAGAGTTAACTATGCTCTCTTTAGGGACAATACAAGAGCTTTCCTGATTTTACGAAAACTGTAAGTAATTACCTGCTCTTGTGGTGCTTCAGTGAAAATGGAGGAGAGTCGTTAAGAACAAACAAACACAAAAAAAAAACCTACCGACGAGAGCCGACATTTACAATAGATACTAGTTTATGCTTATTTTATGATCTTCTTGTTCCTCCATCATATACATACATAGGTTGTAAGGAACGAGCAGAGCACACATTACCTCTGCCAACAATGATTCGAGCTCAATACTTTTCAAGGGACCCAAGCCTATACCAACAATAACTACAAGATACATACATAATACATACTATATTCACAAATAAGTAAGTACAAAAAAAAATATCGATAGAAATTATTAACATTTACAATATCCTATATCTTTTTTCCTCATCCGTAGTCAAATGTGACGTGAGAATCCATGAATATATTCATTTTAAATTTCCCCACGAGAGTTTAATATGACCAATTTATCATTTTTTGGCACACAGGTAAGTAAGTACCTACAACCAACATGGTTAAGTATAGATAGTACGAGGTATAGAGGTACTCAATGTCTGTATTTTAAATGAGGTCTCCCGAGACCCACCTTCAAAGTAAACATGGAAGAGAAAATTAAATGGGATTGTATCCCAATATATAATATCCTGTAGAGTCTCTTCATAGTCTATTTTCTAGATTGTCCCAGTAACTCAACCCCCCCCCCCCCCCAAAAAAAAAAAAAAAACCTGGGAGTGAGTCTGAGTCTGTGGAATGACTCTCACGGGTCGTGTCTTTCAAATGGATTTTTATTTTCCTACGTAATAGTTACGAGCCCATCTAGTAATAGGACACATTATCCAAGTTCCCCAAAGTCTTCTGCAACCACATCATGAACAAAGAGCATTTAAACCTAAATGATCCTTTACCCCAGCAATGTGCTAATGTGTACTTTGTTCTTTCCAAACCTAATGTTATTGTTCACACTAAATAATATCATTTTTGTTTTACAACAGGAACAACAAAAAATAGTGCGCCCCTTTTAAAATACAGAGGAGAATACGCTATAGGACAGGGCTATAGCCTATAGGACACTAGGCTATATTCTATATAGTTATAAGTAGATGTACGAGCCGAGAGCGTGTGTACAGAAGGAAGCCAATCGCGTGCCCATGGAAAAGTCATATAAGTAAGTAGATACTGTGTAATAATAATTGTTACTCATACTTAATTACTTATTGTTAGTTATATAGCTTATCATGTGTATCTATCTCCCCCATGTAAGTATGTATAAGTAGATACGTACACTCCAATGCCCGAGAGGACTCCAATTTATTGAAGACACCAATACAATAACATAAGTTACACAGGCTCCTATAATACATAATGAGGCTGAGAAAAAAATAAAGGGCTTGAGACGAGAACAGGACACACAAACAGACACACACAGACAGAAGCTTGACTCCCGTCAAAAGGCCTAGTACATGATGCGGGACGACAAGAGAACAGCTCAAATCAAGCTATCACCATCAACAGATCCATTAGCCTTTGGCATCCCAATAGGGAGAGAAAAAGAAGAAGAAGAAGACGAAGACGAAGACAGGACAATACACAGAAGAAACCCATAGGAAAAGGCCGTGAAGACGAGACGATGGGTGAGGAAAAGGAGCATTACAATATAGTTATAATAATTGAAACTACTAACCTAGTAATCATATAACGAGCTCTCTGCATTCTTTTAATGTGCTCTCTACAATCTGTGGGAAGGGAAATGAGGGGAAAACCAGTCTTTTTGTTCATTGTTGTCCCATCCCAAAGTTCTAAATCCTCAGAAGAACAGAGTGGTATGTGTAGTGAGTGAGTCGACGGACTCTTCTCTTGTGAATGCACTGAATGCCCAATTCATTTCACACTCCCACTTACTCTGTCCCAGTCAACATGTCCGTCTGTACATACTGGTATTATCATTATTATTATTATTATTATTATTACTATTAAGGCTCACACATATCTACATATGTCTCGCACCTCAAATCCCGCTTCAACATTTCCAACAATCCACCTCGACCCTCATCAATTTACAACCATCTATCTAGTCATAATTCCCTCACAAGACAAATCTTTATCAACTTCTTTTACTCAAGTGAGCCGTAAAAAGTTCTATAGAGGAAGGAATCAAACCTCCCTCACTACTACATACTAATCATATCGTAATGTCTCATACAAAAATGTCCCTATACTACACCTAAAGTCCATCACTCATCAAGATCATCATCATACGAACATGCTCCGACGCTTCACTCATACACACGCCCTCACAAGTTACAACAACAACAACAACAATAATAATAATAATTATTATTATTACATTATATTTACTATTTATCTTCTACACATATAAGTAAAACCAATTATTATAGCCCAAGTCAAAATACAGAGACACAGGGAGGGGGATCCCAACTCTTACTCCGATTTATTGTTAACGTACTTATACTTAATTATTACACACACACACACACACATACATAGTCTCAAAAGACAAGAGTACGTAAAGGCATCTAGTACTACTGACTTACAATCAGTTTTTTCCCCCTGAACCAAAAATAAATCAATAATTTATTCCTCATTTCATAACAATATGGATAGATATATATAATATAATATTACAGGAGGATGGATTCCTCCACGTAATGATCTCAACGGAAAGATCTGCAACAGGATGGATAATCCCTAGCCTGTAATCTGATTGGAATGTAAGAGTTGAGAATGAGTACTTACTCACTCACTGGTCTCTGTCCTGTGTTCTATGTTCTATGTGTTATGTTTTCTACTGTATGTGTTAAGTTCTGTAGTATGTCCTATGTATGTATGTACGTACGTATGTATGCATGTGTACAAGTGTGTGTGTGTGTGTCTGAGGGAAATAGAACTTGAATAATTTCAAGTTTGAAAACAACAACTCTGACGAGGACGAACGGCAGTATAGGTTTGGCAGGGAGCAATCAAGTTCTGCCTGATTAGCATGAATTTACAATAGAGACCCAAGATATAGAGAAACTCCTCAGTCACTCAGTCACCTCCATACATAATTAAATAACTGGTCACGTGTATGTACATACTTACAGGGAAACCAGCGTAAGAGTTCAAAGCGTAGGAAGAAGAAGAAGAAGAAGAAAAAGACGACGTCGACGACGAAGAAGAAGAAGAAGATTTCCACGAGGTCGATAAACAATAAGCACACAACAAACAACTCTGTAACAATTTGTGCATCACCCCTTTCGTCCAAATTACTCAACAATTAGGCAACACTTGAGAGAGATAATATTACTTCTCAAGATGCGGATGCATCCGTTAATTCACTATATACTCATTCTCCATGCATACATACATACATACATGCATACATATTACATACAGACTCTCGAGGACAAGGCACCTCACCGATTTTCATTAAAGACTCCCTTCCATGGCCCCAATTTATTATTCTCCCAGCACAGGGCAGGGGAGAGAACATGCTGGTAAAATCTTTTCAAATCAAAGGATTCCACCAACAATCATCTCCAAAAACCAACACATACACAGATAGATAATAGGTAAGTATAGGTTTTTACTACCTACAGACAAATTTCATCTTGAGCAAATAAATGTAGTCCCTTCCATTTATTTCCCAAGAATACTTTTTTTTCGTCTGATTACATTTTATTTGCTAACTTGTGTCTAAATAAAAACCCTCCGTAACTATCTACATAATATTCTACATCCATAATAATTATTATGACACTTTTAAGCGTATTGTAAAAGTATAGGATTAGTTTTAAGTTACGCTATAAATACAGAGACAGACCACACTTCACATTTAGTGTGTCGGTCGTGTATACTCTGTATGGTTTTCATCTGTGTGAGGATCATCGTGGTTGGTTATAATTCATGCAGAGTCAGTAGTTTTGATTTATGACGTTCCCCCCCCCCACACCCCAGCTAATTATCTCAAGAGCACAACACAAGAAAAGTGTAAATGCCACGAATAAAAATGGGGTTTAATACTGACGTGTGATAGGGAACTCGGAGTAGTGGTGGTGTAGGTTGAATCTGTTCTAAGTCTCATATAGGGATCAGAGAGACAGAGAGTCGAGAGTGTGGTAAAATTAAAATGGGAAAAACCTATGCAGGAGAGACTGAGAGAGAGAGAGAGAGAGAGAGAGAGAGAGAGAGAGAGAGAGAGAGAATCCCACAATCATGACTACTTAGACCCCATCGTCATCACATAAAAGGTAAAATACAAAAAAATAAAATAAAAGAGAATAATTGAAGATGGACAACACGATTACACTCTCCTCCATTGCCCTATGTGATGCCATTTATGATAGTCCAAGGTGACTCCTGTAATGATTGCAATTATTATTATTTCTCTATGATTGTATCATATATCTATCTTATGCACGCCAGCGTACTAATTGCACCTCCTCCTCCTCCTCCGTCCAAGTTCATACCAAAAGAAATATTTTTACAGGAAAAACCCTCATAGATGAGAAATTAGATATTCCCAAGATTCCTTCAGGACTCCGTAACAATAGATTGTAATAGTAACTACATACCTACATATATGATGAGCGCGGAGTAATGTGCACTTCTCACATATGTACACATGTATGTATGTGCATATATCTCTGACTGTCCTCTGTGTGTGGGGCTCCAAAATGTAACTCGAGACCAACCACACACTCTAATATAGCTTCCAACTCCATCTCCCTATTAGATCTACAGTACAAGTATTTATACTTATAGGAACATATATTATAAGTAGATACTAGTAATCCATTCAGTCTCCTTCCTCGCAACTCAACAATGATGATTTAACAAGAATACAGTCGTAAATGTGGAATTCCTCTCATTTTCAATTTTGTGTGTGTGATTGTGTGTGTGTGTGAGTGTGCAATGTGCACAAAACAAAATGAGGACCATTAGAGTACAAAGGAAGATTGTTCAAATATATGGAAGTAACTAGCAATTCCACAAGTTCACCAGAGATTCATTCCGTGATACATTACAAAACTGATGTAGTATATAATAATATATACATAGTATATACATCTGTATAGTAAATACTTCATATGACGTATCTATGTATACAAGTAATATCTATGCAGGAACTCTCCTGGCATCAAAACCCTACCACTACGGGGAGGGGTTTCAACTGTGACAAAGGTATATGGTCATTGTTATTTTTGTACACGCTCATTCGGCTCAATCGTCCACGCCATGTTATTATCTTGTGAGTAGTAGTAGTAGTAGTGGTAGTAGTAGTAGTAGTACATTATAAACTTAGCCTTATACCCCAACTTACTTATTGTACTCCACGTAGAAAGCCATGGAAATGAAAGAAGAAGAGGAAAAAAAAAATGTAAAAATTACTTTCTCGTAATTGACTCTCAACTCTTTCTAGATGAGCGAATGTTGCAGCAAGGAGGAGCAGGAGCAGGAGCAGATTAGAAAGTACCGTGTAGCGCATCCGTAAGCAAAACGTAATTATTTTGGTAAATTGAATTTTTATACGGACACGGCTACATTGATTTCGGCATATTAAGGATAGTAGGAGCTCCACATCAAGACTTTCAGCCGGACCCTCTCTATACTACACAACACACACTTCCCTTCATATAGGTACATACGTAAAAAAAAAGTACAAGGAGGTAGTTAGTTCTCTCTGTACTGAAGTATAGTGGAGGACAGAACCATCACAGAACTAGAGAGATGAGAGATCACATTGGAGCTCCATGTCCGTGTAATCGTACTGTGTTTTTAGTACCCTTATACATAATTACATAGATATACATAATATGTAGGGACAATCCTGAGGATAATAGTGCTTACAACAACGTAAATCTAGCCATTTATTACGAATTACAATTTATTATTACTACTCCAAAGGGAATGAAGAGTAAGAGACAATAAGAGATGAATATGTACATAAGTACTGGTGTATAATATAATGGAGGATTTATGTAACTATTATATAGTATGAGTCGCCCCGGGGTAGTATCCGTTATATATTTTTTGGTCTGTCTGTGTATATTTACTTATAATTATCCTTTATACCTAAATACAGTCAAGTCGAGTGGATTGTTTATGAGAGCCTTAACAAGCCTGTCAGCCCTCCACCACCAAACCCCATTAGTACAAACCACACTGACAATGAGTGAGTCACATCTTCAAAAATGAAGACAAATCTCCGGAGATGCAATACACAGATCAAACAATGGTCACATGCAATTATCATTATGACCAAAACTCCCTTTTCCATTCATGCAAAAATACTTTGGGAGTCTTGCATCAAATTAATCGACAAGAATGGATTCCCCTCCATCTCAAAAGTATCTACATAAATTACATGGAACTGATTAGAGGGAAAAGTAAATGCATTCCTCTCTCTCTCTCTTTCTCTCTCTTTAAATTCCATTGTAGTGGAATAGTTAAGTAATTACAATTAGTAACAGTAACCAAGGGATAGGATTGGTCAAGTTCTAATAGACCACTCACTCTCCTATGAACACACACATACAAATACTTATACTTACTCCTACTTTGTACATACATCATATTAAATGTCAACTGGAAATAAATTCCTTTCAAATCAACATTGACCATTCAAATCATCCTTCCCTGAATTAAGGATTTCCATCTCTCAATTTTTTTTGAGTCATCCTATCCCAACTCTCGCCTTAAAATTTCAATCATTATGGTCATCGAAAGTCTAGATACTCATACTTCGAGGACCATCCCCATATAGTACGCTTCTTCTTCTTCTTCTTTGTTTTTTGTTTTGTTTTGTTATTATGAAATCAACAAAATCGAATTGTAAAGAATACAGCATGAAAAATTGAAGCTTGACAACCAAAAGCTCCCAACCTACACACGATGTAGCCGAGACATTAGAAAGTACAAATAAAAAATTTGTATATATGTGGTAAAATCTTAGTTTTGATAAATACTTCCATCCAAACCCGCCAATAGATACATACCCTCTTCTTTTTTAAAGGATTATGAATGCAATTCTAACTGGTGAGATATGACAATGACTGATATAATTATCAACCTATTTTCCCATTCACTCACAATTAATCTCCTCTTTCCACGGTTTCGGTCCCTGGACTCATTCAACATTAATACCAAACTATTTAGATTTGAAAAGCGTTTAATTTTAGACTGTAGCCAAGTCTTCCTTAGCAGCACTCAGCACACACTCTCTCACTCACACACACACACACACACACACACACACATACACAAATAAAAATCTATGCAAGAACATCATCCATCCCTACACATATAGATAGTACTATATACTCAAAGCTCAGAAAGGAATTTGTGAAAGTGAACCATAAAATTTTATGAGTACCAAGGTAATATTCTACCTAATACCTACTTGAGGCCAGGACTCACTCGTGTAGTTATTAATAGTCAATTGAGTGCCGTACTTAATTAGTTGGATCGGATAGATCCCCATAAAAAGAAAAATTAACAATACTTTTCAAAAATTTTATGGCACGACTCATCCTATTTTTAACTACTTCCTATTCATACTCCACAGTCAGCTTCGGGAAGGGATTCCCACTTTTAAAAACCCTCTTCAAAACAAAAAGTTATTTCAAATCATTTAAAGGAGTCATAATATTTGGATATTATAATTTATAATTTAAATCCATGATGTCTTTCTAAGATGTATTTTATGTTTTTGGACGAGGATGAAGAACCTATTAAGTTGTCGAAGTCAAACTGTTGCGAAAGATATAGCTCTGTAGGAAAAGTTCAACTGACCTATAAGATAAAACTAAAGTGGTTCCAAAATCCTATGGTCCTCAACGCCGTGCACGCAGTATGTATGAGATTGAGAGAGAGAGAGAGAGAGAGAGAGAGAGAGGGGCGGGAGGGGGGGGAAACTAGAGCGTCATATTATAAAGTCATTAGCAGCGTCCGATTGGGTCTCAAAAGATATTGGACAAGAAAAAAGAAGGTAAGTAAACAAAAGGGGTTTCAAAAGCCCACTCTTTTTGTCAACACACACTCACAATAGCTCCGACTTGAAAGAAAGGTTTTTGTATATGTGTGTGTTTGTGTATGTGTGTGTGTGTACTGTGTACGTACTTACGTACAGTACTATCCAGATGTAAGCTATACATGTCAGGAGTTTTTTTAAAAAACACCAGTGCTTTTATATTACCCAGTCAGAATGTTTACAAGAAAATTTAGGAGCATTCAGAGAATTAGAGAGAGAGAGAGAGAGAGACAGAGACCCAGTCGCGAACATTTCGTAGAATGGAGCTGACAGGTAAGCACAAAGGACTACAATGACGATTTGGTGTTCTTTGATTTGTTTACCGTAAATTACATATAAATTGTATTCCTGCTTGTTTTCCTAATCTTCTGAAAATAAAAATAAAATAAAACTTAGTTGAATTGGGTGCCTATATTTAGAGGCTGGGATTGGGCACAAAATGTAGCCCTATAGTATCTCTCCTATTGAGCTAATCTTTTTTTTTTACCTGTGGGAATCCTACAACCTTCAAAGAATTTAGAGACACATATATACATAATTACATATACCTATCTATAAGTATAGTTAGTTCAAAGTAAGTGTTTACTCGTTCCGCCTATTATTACAGTATATATATATGATTTAACTAAAAAGTAGCTTCAGAAGAGAACAACTCCTTTGATATTAAAGGCTTACTATTTTGACTTGAGACATGAGACATGCTGTCAGAGATGTGAAAGGATGATAGGATTTGTGATCTAGGAGTTCTTACATTTATCCCCCCGTGTCCACACACATTCATAGCACAACTTTTTTCTAGAGAAAAAGAATTTTTTATTTTTTACAGCGTCAGGATTACTATATATAAATATATGATTTCATAACCACTTCCACACCCTCATCCCAATCCTAACCACATAGGACACTGGGATTGAGCTCGACTTGGATGATTATATTTTGTCAAGTGAGTGGAATAAGACTTCCAATTTCTATAAGTAAGTACATACATATGTACATAAGTATATGCACAGTACATTATTCTACTCCTTCCCTCAAGTTTGTCCTATAGGTTGGGATTTAAGAATTTTTGTCAGAAATTATTACTCCTTGTTTAAAGAAGGAGGGTTGTCATACTTTTATTAGTGCTGCTGTTGCGGATGAAACCATGTGAGGTATCAAAGTAGAGACGGAGGCACACGTGCGTATGTCTTCCCAAAAACTGCCCCAATTCCTATTATTAATACTTGTCCCCACAGAATATTTGTGTAGTACATGCATAATCATATAGCTATAATTATTATATACTTATATATCTTTAAGTAGGGAAACGTGGAAGGTTTCAATACCTCTCCGTACTCTGTAAAAGTAATTACATGTACATACATACATATCTACACACAGGCAGACACACACTCTAGTCCCAAAATCCTGTTTTGTCAAATCCAATGCAAATGAGCGTATTTTCCCCACATCTTCCGACTCACTGATTACATATCTGAGAGGACTTGCTATTTCTCACTTGGGTAAAACGACCGCATCATTGACAATTCCTGTATAGAGTAGTGTTCTGTCAAGTTATAGACTGCACATTGCAGGAAATGAAACGTAAATTTTTTTTTTTAAAACCACACTCTCTTCTCAATGTTCTCTCAGTCAGAGAGGAGGATAACATTGCTCCACCACTTTTTTTTTTTTTGGTATCCTCAAAAACTCAACATGTGATTAAAACGATCATTATTACATGTTTTTCCCTCCCAACCCATAAACCAAAACCATTTCAAAAACAAAAAAATAGGGAAATATCCAAAGGATAATGTACAGACTACGGTTTGGAAGTCACATTAAGAGTTGAGAATAATTGTCAACAGGTGATTCAGTCAAGAGTCCACACATATCAGGCATAGGACATGCCGTGTTCCTGTCAATTTTTTTTTCCATTTCGCCAGGGCACATCCAATACTACTCCCACTCATGGGAGTACATATGACACTCATACCTCATACTGTCAAAAGGTAACTACATACATAATTATATGTATGTATATGCTCACATATCAAAAGTACACTACTACGCAGTACTTACATTATATACTTTTATATGGAGATACATACATACGAAGGTACAAATGCAAAAATCCTGAAAGTTATAAAGCCAATTTGAAACAGCTTCCTGGTTTCAAGTCTTTTACTCCAAAAAATCTACAATACTTTTACTCATTGTCAGTTGGACTTACAATTACTAGTACAAGGGCTATACTTATATGTAAGTACATATATATGCTCCATAAGGTTACATGTCATTTTGGAATGACATTAAAACTCCCTCGAGAATAATTATTTGAGAATCCCATCAGTTAGTTAAGTATCTACATATGTATATAAATTACTTCGGCCAGAAAATAAATCTAAATAAATTGAATTATTCAATACTGTATGAAGAGAAGGAAATAAATCCTAGGAACACTTACTACATCACTGAGTAACGTGGCGAGCTGAAATTTCATTCAGTGGAGTTACAGAAAAGCTGATTGAAGTGGAGTTGGTGGTGGAGGAGGATCAGAGGTTTTTATATCCGGTCTAATGTGATTTTACCAGGGACTCCACAATGTCCTGGTCATTATATTATTTATTTTTTTGTTGAGACGAGAAGGAATCCCGGCTACAATTGGACGGTCCTCTTGTAAGGGTTAAGAGTCAATGACAAGCATTGTTTTTGTAGTAATGGTAGTAGTAGTACAGTAGTCGTGGAAAGGAGAGATTCTGCTCAAGTAGTAAGTGTAACATCAATTTCAAATCAAAATAATTGCTGTTCCTTGACTCCATCTGACTCATCTCTCACCCTCAACGTCCACATTTTCTTTTTAAGGGTAAATGCACAAAGTTAACCCAGATCAAACACCATGAACATCACGGGGTTGGAGTTGGGAGCTTCCAAGAACAAAAAGTTATAAATAATAAAAAGATCTTCATTCAGACAAAAAGGAAACGAGTTGGAACAGCAAAAGGAAGAAGCAGAAGAGAAAAAAAAACTCCCCCCAAAAATAATTATTATTATGTCCGTTGGAAACAATAGAGATAACCCGACAAAAGGTACATCTGGCCTTAGGTGACTCCAACAACTCCCTATCTGTCCAAACAAGGAAGACAACAACCAGAACAACAACCACTACCACAACAACAATAACAACAACAACAAAACACAAGGAGCACAAATTACAATCTTCTCCAACGTCAAGGAACGTCCGAGAGCTGATTCCACTAAACTCACAATCAACCTAAATCTCCTTTCAGATCATCATCATCATCATCCCATACAGAAGGGTCCGACTACTTGACAAGTTTTAAGGAAACACAATAATAATAATAATAATAATAATAATAATAATAATAATATTCCATGCTCGATTCCCTCTCAGGTCCCTCTTTTTATCCCTTCCCATACTCTAGCCATCAGCTCAAAAAAATCCGTAAGTTTAGGTCCTCCACAGAGAGACTGATTGTGAGCAGACACGTCCACATCCTCAAAAATAGTATGTCCACAGATAAGAGGCCGGCCCCGTCTAACCTCCGTCCATACACCAGTCTAATGTGATGAGGAGTTCAACTGTATCTGTCAATAATGCCTCATCACGTTACTAGTAGAGCTACACACACACACACACACACACACACACACTCCAGCCTCCAACAAATAGAACGCTTAAATTTGTGGAAAGGTGTTCCTGGCAGTCATGTCACAAACACATGTAGATCTATCTACATACGTAATTACTGTAACACTGTAACTGTAGGTATAGATATGTCAAAATCATTGGTTTGGCTCAGACTCCTTGAGAAACCCCAGTCCTAAATAGTGTAGGTCTTTGAAGAGCCCAGGGAGCACACGGCTTTGTTTTTGGAGGAAATAATTCTAGGGCTTATTTCTCTATAAGTATGTAATTATGTACATACATAAGTATATTATACTTGGCACATTATCTGGACCACTTCCAATTCACTTTTCTATTGAAAAACTTTTGCCATGTTTTTTTTATACTTATATATATTTTTTTTATATTTTTGCCCAAATGAACATTGACTCTTGTAAATAATCAATGGATCCTATATACTATACATATCTTACATGTATAACTTGATGTTTTGAAAGTTTGGGAGCACATTTGGGATGGTCTAAAAACAAAAATTCTTTGCCAAAAATTCCCAACAGCAGAAATATAATCACGAAGACAACACTTGAGAAGACTCTCGTTGACTGTGTAAGGAGTCAAATTCAATGCAACTGAATCATAAGAACAAGAAGTGTATCAAAATAAGAGAAAGAGCCAGCGTCAAAAGAGAGAGAGAGAGAGAGAGAGAGATACACACCCTGCCATTCGACATACATATCTTTTGAGCGATAGAATTATCAAAGCACTGATTGTGAGCACCTCCGTCCTGCTCCTCAATTCCTTCATTAAAAATATGTAAGTACCTGTAGCTCATATACCTAAGCGTGTGTATGTGTGTGTGTGTATGTGTGTGTGTGTGTATGTTGTGTGGAGTGGAGGTACATTGAAATTTTAACTGTACCGTAGAAATTGTGAGTCGAGACCCTTCCAACACTAATACTTTCACTCATCATATCATCTCTGTCCACATGAAGTCAGAAAATGGAAGGTAGAGTATCAAATTAATAATATATGCACACTATGTGGGCAGGCCCGGCCATCCAGGCCTGGCCTTACATTTATTTAATGCCATGAACAACATGATTTCCACTGAAAAAGAAAATCATATAGTCCATCGTCACGTCTGAGTCTCATTTCCGAGGCAGCAAGTTATATTGCATTAAAATAAGTGCCCATACGTCAAAACATAAAGTCATCTAATTATCTTTCTCCCCCCCCCCATCTAACCAGTTCATTTATTAGTGGGATTTCTTCTGAATGCAATTTAAACCATATCAAGACTTTTCCCTCCATTCACAACAGTATCTAATCCCATACAATGTCATCCAGGGTTTCAATTTTCCTCATCCACAACATGTCTGTCTTCTGTCTTCTACTTTATCTTCCAACAACAACAACAAGACAACAAAAAAAACCAACTTAATCTTCACATTTCACTCCACAACACTAAGTATATAAAAAAAAATACTCTCCTCTCCCTATCAACACTAATAATTACAAAAAATGCATAAATTAGCTAATAATTAATCCTCAAAGTACAAATACAATCCCAACTTCCAAGATTTTATAATTATTTGAAGAGCATTGAAAATATTATTCTTCAAATTAAATGGGAAAAAAATCCCGTAATATTTTACGAAAATATTTTACTACAAAAATCCTTGTAATGAGTGAGGAGGAGGAGGAGTAGGAGGAGTAAGTATGCCACGTTACGTATCCAATTCAAGCACGACGACAAAAATAAGCAATTTGACAAACAGAAACAATAATTATTATTAGTATGAGCAACCAGCCCTGCGTTCTTGTTACTCATTGAGTCCATTGTCTCAGATTTTGGACGTCCCTATATCTATATCTATATATACGTAAGTTATTCCCGAATGTAATAATTCATATATGAGAACAATAGCTACAACAAGGAGCTTGTAAAGGTAAACAGAGAGAGAGAGAGAGACAGAGACAGAGACAGAGACAGAGAGAGGAACAGAACCAAGCCTTTTCCTACTATGCTTGTTTACCTATTTCACATCTCCCCCCTTGATTACCACTCCGCTCCGCTCGACCAAACAAACCCAGGTTTGATCTCTGTAAAATCAAAGGAAACCAAACCAACTAACCGTCAAAAGGAGTTACACATGGTTTTTGCAGAGTCACTGGGCCTAACACACATTTACAAAACAGTGAGCACTGTAAAGAGTATAAAGAGGGAGGTAGTCGTCGTCGTCGTCATCATCATCATCATCAACATCGTCGTCGTCGACGTCGTCACACAGTACTACACCACATGCTTAACTTCTCAAAGTACAGCTATCTCATCTTTATTTACACTTAATACAGCACACTCACTACTACTACTACAACTACTGTACTACTACTACTACTGCTGCAGAGATCCATACACACGGAGATTGGGTAGAAGAAAAAAATTAGTTAAAAAAATATTTGCTCCTAGACCCAAATAATTTGAGCTTTTACTACAACAACTACTACTACTACGACTACTTAAATCCACACACACACATGCCACCAATTTTTAGGGGGTGACAAAAAAAGGAGAGAATATGCACTTTGCAATTAAATTCCCGTTTCAAAATTTACCCACTGCCCCACGTGGACTACCACTTGTCTCTTGCTGTCTTGCTCAAGTTTTATTACATCCAATTACATACAGAACAAGAGAGCTGTTTGTTCAAGTACCGAGTAATAGATATCGCTTACTAAATTCCCACACTTTCGTGACTTATGCAATGGAAGGAGATAGATAGGCCCCTTTTTGATTTATATGTATACATTAAAAAAAGAAAAAAAAAACAGAGTAACATAGAGAGAGAGAGAGAAGTCAAGTGATGATATCTTCCATGCTGGTTTGTAATTCTTTGTGTAAATTACAAAATTGGAGTAGAAAAACATTCAAATGACACATTTATTTGTATATGGGAAGGAAAAATATTCTCAAAACTGGGACTACTTCATACACACATAACACAGTCCATGCCTCAAGCTTCCTCAGACGCTCTTTCACATCCCCTCCTCCTCCTCCCCCCCCCCCAGAAAAAAAATATAAGAAAAAAATATAGTTTTAGTAGTGTGACTTAAAGGCTTGCAAAACATCCCAACTCTCTCACATGCTCTACCTACATTACCACCTGTCACTGAAAAATACCTCACCATGAGATCTAGTTTACTCACGGAAGTTACTCATGTGATAAGGGCGCGCACACTCACTCAGTCAAACTTGTGAACATAAAAATCCTTGTAAAACTTACACAACCTAGCAAATTGCAATTAATATTTTTTTGTCATCCTCATTTCATTATAAACGCTCATATACTAGAAAAATAATATACTTATACCTACACTTTTACACCATTCCAAAAATGTTTTCTTTTTGGACTAATGTCACTTGTGTGAAGTGACTGAAAAGTGAGTGAAAAGAAGAAGAAAAAAAAACAGAATGGACGGCCGACCGGCCTCTGCCTCAAATAGTCTTCCTTAGTAATTTCCCCCAGTTCTCTTCACATCCATATAATAATAATACCAAAAAATAATATAATAAAATGGATCTAAATGCATGTAACTTATGGAGTCTGAGTCTCCTCTCTGCGGACAGGAATGAATAGAAGAGTTGCAGTAATCTGCCTTCACTTCTCTCTCTCTCTCTCTCTGTCTCCTTCCTTCCACACCAAAAAGTATTGTCACTTTGATGTGAAACAGTAGTTGAGAGGAGAGGATAGAGTTCACCGATGTGCTCAGTACTCATACACACTCACACTTCTGCACCAATTCCTTTAGTTGACTATGATGCAGACATAAGAGGACGAGTGCTCTGTGCTCTTAGTCCATTGCACCTTGGCGATAAAAACTTTTACCATAAACTTACATATACATATATATATAGTACAATCAAAAAATTCACTTGAGACACATTTCCACGTTGGAGTGTGTGTGTGTGTCTCTCTCTCTCTCTCTCATTCTGTGTGTGTGTGTGTGTGAACAATCAAATTTCCTCAAAGAGATTTGAAGCTTAAGTAATTATCCATTATTTTGTGGTCTTGAGCGATTTCACGTCAAAATTCCTTCTCCTACTTACTCATCATGATGACTATCCTCAAAAGAGAGATCTAGATTCCTTCGATGTACCAGAAGAGCTATTTAGAGGGAAGAAAAAAATTGTGGGAAAAACTACATGAGAGAGAGAGAGAGAGAGAGAGAGAGAATTCTCCTCTTATGGCCTCACCAACAATGCAGACACACGACCGTCCCAAAGTCCTATACCTACTTATAGAGACTAGAGTCTCAGATTGTCACACACACATATATATATATATATAATTATATACTACATGATGCAAAAAAGAATAGGTATATTTACTCATAACCATTCCTACAGTGTGTACAAATTTGTAATAGTCATTAATTACTATCAAAATACATCTCTCCACAGAATCAAAATCAAATCAAATGCACACCATCATGTTGCACACAAGTACACTGTAATGCTCGGATTTGTAAATCAATATAAATTATCTGTAAAATAAAATAAAAAATCCACCGTCTGTCTCTTCCATCATTCTAGTAGAGCTCCAAATATTTCACAAATATGGCCTAGTGAGCTTTTTTTTTACATGATGTCGACACCCTATTACTACAGATGAGAGGGGATGTGTAAGGTAAGGGATGTAGAGGGTATGTATATACTCCGTCTTTTGGGGTGTTACTCTGGTGCTATTGATGACAAAGTCAATATCCCGAACGAGCCCTTTGAGTCGTCATGAACTATTTATTTTGGAAGTAGTAGTGCGTCTGCCATGTGGAATGGGGAGGACATTCAAATGACTCCTGCTCAGGTGATTATTTGTAGTACATGACTTCTTTTTCTCACTCCACTCCTCAGGGTCTGAGTTACATATGTTACATATACTTATACCTACATACAATGTGAGGTAGTAGAGACTTACAGCGGGATGTGTACACAAGTAAGGAACCATCTGACAATCAACTCCGGCTCTGCAAGGTGAGCCGAGTTTATCAAGATTCTGAAGGAGGTCTGCATGATATAGCTCCGTCTGGAAGTAATTATTATGTAGATATGTATATCTATCTACATCTAACATCTACTTATCTGTAGATATGTACATGTAAGGGAAGGACTCAGTGAGGACTGGAAGCAATGAAGACTCCACACAGTACACACACACACACCTCACACATCTTACACACAAACATACAATTCCAGCGATACTAATAACAACTCTAGTAGTATTTATCTCAGGACGGCTGGCAAAATATCCGAGATAACACATGTTTCTTTTTTTTAAAAAAAAAAAAACGGAAATTGCAACTGTTTTGAGATAAGGCTCCCAACTCAAATTGGTGTCTGATTACGACCATAGAATAGTAAATGGGAATCAATTTGCCAATTATCTTTCCACCATCCTGTTGATTTCCTCTTTCCTCACCGTAAGTAGATTGTACGTGAGAACGAGATAAGGGAGACCCCAAGTAACATTCACAATGAGACTAATCTTTACTAATAATTCCAACTTTGTTAAAGAGTCATACAATATTGAGCCATTGAGCCTCCCTATCATCTACCACTACCATACATACAGTGTGGAGTTCTGTAGTATAGCCCTGTTCATTTTAAGTTAACTCTCCAACAACAACAAGGAAATCACCTCAACCCTTTCCTATGTATGTACATATCTATATATCTACCTGTTTTTACTCACGTGGCTCCCCAACCGAATAAACTTCATAATTTCCAACCATTAGGAAGTGCAGTGTAGTAGCTGTAGTACAGTAGTAGTAGTAGTAGTCGTAGTCGTAGTGGTAGGAATAAATAATATTTTATTCCAATGTAAGGAAAACTATAAATACTTTAGTATTGCAATTAGCTCGAGCTTCTCTTGAATAATTGGCTTTACTTTATAACCCTTTCAGCCTCCTGCATCCAATTCTCTTGTTATGAGCAACCAGAAAGGAGTTCCTTTACACAGTGAGTAGGCATATCAACATACAGTATCAACTCTCTGAACGTCATACTACATAGATACATACATACATACATATGTGGGAATGCATGAGAGCCGTCCTGACGTATACAGTATACTTATTTACAATAATAATATCCACTCACATAAAGTCCAAAACAGTAGATACAAAAGTGTACCTACACAGGACATGTATAATAATTACATGGTCGTCGTATACCTACTTATAATTACATATACCTACCTATAGATACTTTAGGGAGGTTGCGTACACCCACTGGCTGAGAGAGTAGTAAGAGATTACTATGTGTCATACTATACCAATATAATATGTAGAAAGACAGCTCCTTACATAACTTCTCAATGGACTTACGTCAATATTTAGAACTCACTCACAATGGGCCTCATACATCATATGTCAGGAGCTTGTAAGTTAGTGTGTAAGTATAGATTATAAAGACTTTGAGATTTATTTGAGTAAGACGATAACTTCGGCTCGTCAGAGGAAAGATCCAAAACTACTATTATGTGAGAAATTACAACCTACCTAAGGGGCTCATAAGAAAGAAAGACAGAAAGAAAGAAAGAGACGAGGAAGAAAAAAAAAACATTTATTTTATACAAAATAGACTCTGCATGAGAAAAGATTAAAAAAAGGTACCAGGCCATTTGCTTCAAAAGACTCCATGTCTTTCGATAAGGAAGAGAGGTGAACAAGAGAAATCAGGAATAATTACAATTTAAGGAAAATACCACATGGTAATAAAGGTTAGGGACTACACCACTCAATCCTTGGTGTTGGCACATTATGCTTCAACAA
Organism: Allacma fusca; assembly: GCA_947179485.1. Lineage (NCBI taxonomy): Eukaryota > Metazoa > Arthropoda > Collembola > Symphypleona > Sminthuridae > Allacma > Allacma fusca. The sequence continues at coordinate 5,801,246 of OX359250.1, forward strand.
TTAGTCTTCACGTCTTGCACTTAATGGTTAGATTCTTGGATTCTTTTGCAACTTATTCCGCACTGTGAGACTCGACTCTACAACTACAACAGAGTCTCTCTCTCTCTCTCTCTCTCTCTCTCTCTCTCTCTCTCTCTCTCTCTCTCCACCGTAATTACATATCTTACAAAGTTCAGTATTAATATATATATACATACTTTACAACCCCAAGGAATCAAAAGAGCTCTACTTTTATATAGCCCATATATGTAGGGATATACAATAAAGTGCAAGTACTAGGATACAGGATGGATCAGATAAATCATGTATTTCCACAGGTTCCCCCTCCTCACCCCCCCCTCTCCCGTCCTCATACGTAACAGAGAACAATGTACATAAATCCAACCAATTCCAACACACACACCTATCCCAAAATTCTAACAACTATATCTCAACGTTTTGTTACGAGAACGCAAAAAGGGAAGGAAAAAAAGGCACACAATTTTCATGTCGATCATGACACGATCAATTTGCTCCGACCTGTTTCCCCTCATCTGGGACTGACAGGGTAAGAGCTAAATTCAACAAAATCCTACATCTTAGATCTTCTCCCAACTTCACTACTCCCTCAATCAAACACGCACTCTCGAACATGGGAACACATAGCCTCTACTTATCTACCAGATCCACAAATTTTAGCACGTCAGGTGTACTGCTGCAGGATACGGGATTATTTATTTACATAGACACACACACACACACACACACACACAAACAGACTCAAACACAAATACAAATCCTTACAATATGGTCAATTCATGCTTCCTGTGGTGATCACGGTATTAAGGATTTTAGAGCCATCAAAATACCAGCCTACACAACACCTCCTTCCACACATGTATGTTTGCATGTAGCTAATTGTAAGATTACGGATTTCCTCCGCAATACAATGTACATACTTACTTACATGTGCAATATGTACATGTACTAATTCTCCAAGTTCCCGAAACCTTCACAGCATTAAATAATTCTGGTGTAAATAATGAGATTTACAAAGTAATAAGTACCCCAGTAGTACTTACTTATCTGTATTTAATTATTACACCTCAGCTCAAATAATTCCCCCCTCCGATGATATCCATAGATAAGTATCTATATACATATGTATATCCAAAAACTACATACATATAGTGAGATTCATCAAGAAGTCAAGGGTAAGCTTTCAGTATGACAGTGTCACAGTCCATACTACACATCCCCAAGTATCATAAGTACACAATTATAAAGGATTAGTTACGTATCAATTACTGACGCAACTCCTGCTACTACAACAGAGTCGTCTCACACACACCCATCAAAAACGAGTCATACTAATATTCTGATACAATAATAATTAAGTCATAGTCATTACGTCCCCATACATTTATCCTCATGCATTTTTCAGTGAGTTAGCGAACCAGTAAAGGACAACACGTCCAAGTGCTTCCGAAGAGACGAGAGCAGCGGCACAAGAGCAAAGACCAACTGCATGATCTTCCATATCTCTGTAGTAATTGATGGGGGAAACTGGATGTAGACTCCGTATATAATAGAATCAGATATGACTAATAACCTCAACTGTTCAGGTATATATCTGTAATAATTAGATGTAGACGACAGTAGTAGTCGTTGTAATAGTAGTAGCAGGAGCAGGAGCAGGTAGCAGTACAGACTCCACTGAGTGAGCAGACAAACACCGGATGATCAGTCAAAATTACAAGGAGACTTTCACGATGCAAGGGTAGTAAAACTGTGGATGGCTGTACGTTGTACACTGCCGTACATACATATATAACAAGTATAAGTATAAAAGTATTTAAGGAGGTAGGAGACTAGTCCCCTTGTCAACTCCTGCCTTGTAAATATATTATGCATCAAGTCATTGGATCTTTTAAATATGATTATACGGAACCATTCCAGTTAATAGTGGTGTGACGAGTGACGACAGGAGAGGGAAACTCGTGCCTAGTGAACCAAGAACATCGACTTACTTTTTATGAGAAAATACCGTCTTCCATTTATCACCAACAACAAAGAGCGACGATGAAGAAGACCAAGAGAGACTATATATATATATATATATATATATTAAACCAGTAACCTAGCATCTCCCCCCCCTCTTTCGTTCCCACTCTTACCTCCACCATGTCCAAATCGCCACAAAACAGTGGGCTCAACCCCAGCTAACAATAAGAACAAGTCCAACTCTCAAACACTATGTCTCTGGTAACTGGTAACTAACTACCCTTATAAAATATATATACTTGTTGTATATATAGGTATATATAAGTATGTATGTATACGGAGTAAGTCTAATTACCTTTATAGTTCAAAAATTACTTTACAACCTCTAAATACCCATCCCCCGTGTCTCCTGACGACGGGTCCGTCTTTGCCTTTAAACTCAACTATCTTAACGTCGTCACATTTAAACCAGTCATAATGCGAGACTCCAATGGGAAATACACAGGCAAGTACTTATACTCATAAACTATGCGGACTTAAGCACACACACACACACACACTTACACACAAATGACCAAGAGCAGTATCATTTCCTATTATTTTTGTCCCATTCCCTAGTACATTATATACTTACTTAGACTTTTGGAGGATTTTTCGTAGTAAAAGAGACTCTCTCTCTCTCTCTCTCTCTCTCTCTCTCTCTCTGCCTCTCACAAGTCTCAATGTTTGTTCTTCCAATCATCCTATATTTCCCTCACTATTTACTACTAATACTCAAAAAATAAAGAAATTTCAACGTGCATGACTTCCTGTCGTTTCCATGTTCAAATTTAATTAACATTCTATCAGGATTTCAATCACTGACCTTGGGAGATCAATTTAGAAACTATTTGGTAGGTACTAGTTGGACGCGACCTTCTTCAATATTCAATTTAATGGTTCCATTGTTTTATTAGGAGCTTGGAAACTTCCCTGTAGGGACTTTTATCACAGTTCCTATATTTTATTTGACCGCTGTCTCAATAGTCCCACATGTCCCAAACATTTTAATAATTTTTTGATAATAATCCAAAAAAAAAACCTACACAAATTCTTCACTAGAAATAACATATACTTACTCCCGAAAATAATGACGATAGGAATAAGGAATGAACAAGAGCTAGGAGTACAGAGCTACGTTTATCTATAGATATACTTATACATATAGTATGCATAACTTTCCATGTGTACGAAGTTCTAACACACACACACACGAAAAGGGCAAATATCAAACGAAGGAGAAGAAGAAGGAGAAAAAAAAGACACGCGAAGCAAACCAAGCCCTCACTTGATGGAAAGGTTTTGAAAAGGGCAGGGAAACCAATGTGTAAAAGTGTATGTATGCATGTACGTATACTTACAAAGATCTATACTCACTTGTGCACACATTTCTTATATAGTAATTATATCTCTATACATGTACTTATAGTTATACTTATATATTTTTTATATCTACATCCACCTGTGCGTGTTCGTCCATAAGAATCAACCATCATAATCAGTTGTCATTTCCCCGCTAATTAATACGAGCAAACAAACAGGTTACACTGAGCTCACAATGAGACTTGCCGAAAGAATAGAATAGTAGAGGAGTCCACGAAAGGTCTACCTTGAAGTTACGACACAAAGGATAACATGATACCAAAAATCCATTCTATTCTGTAGCCAAAATAAATAATAATAAAAAATATTTCATATTATCTTCTCTAGAATAGATCCTGGTATATATGTATATACATATGTAATGAACACACATGAGAGACTCATTCATTTTATTATTCCTATACAATATATAGGTATATACATTTACTTATGTAAGATAAGTATATTTATCTATGTGTGTAAGGTATCAATTTAAACTAGAGCTACTACTAAAAAACGGAACGCCCATGACCAAGACGAGCTCCACGCGTCCTCGTCTATTTGATTATTAGTCTTAGTTACTAGACCCCCAGGACCTCATGGAATTCCTATCAGTAAATACATATGTATCTACATACATAGTCGCTAATTAAATACTGTCACTACAATTTCCAAGCAATAATTATTATTACTCCTGTAGTAAAATGTGAAGTCCACAGAGATATGAACATATACTTATGTAGACGCCAATTAGGACTTCCGCCGGTCCATTCAGCCCTGGCAGTGTCACCGGTAGTCAAGTTATATTTTGAGGAAATCCTCCCATCCCTACCCTCGCAACTATCATCTATCATGATTTAATAAAATAAAAGCACACGAGCCCGAGGAAAATATAACCCGGGAAAGGCCCATCAATTCCATTAGTACTAGCTGTCAGGGCGGAAAAAATTACAATAATAAAAATTATTATTATTATTATTATTATCACAGTATTACGGGGCGGCCGTAAATACTATCCAGTTCCTATAAGTACCTCATGTGAAGTTCAATTGTCTAGTAAGGAACCACACTGATCAAAAACAATGTACTACATAAATATAGGATAATATGCTCATAGGATATTACTGCAGACAGTACTAATTACTAGAGGAATTACTCCTGACATGTCAAACTAAGACCTGCATATAATTACCCCATGGATAGCTTTTACATAATAATTACATATAGTTACTTAAGTAATTGTAGGACAGCATAATATTTGATAATTTTTAGAAGCCGTCCACGCCACATGGGTCAGGATACAAGGGACTCAACACGAGGGCCTGGTATTTTATTTCATTCATAATACTCACTTATTTCCACCTCCCCTCTCTCTATGTAGATACTTATATAGTAGAGGCTCTCGACGTAGATAACATCATAGCTAGCATACATACATACTTACATAAATACATACATACATACATACCAAGAACACTCGGAGGAGAAAAAATTTCATTGCCTCATTTTGTGAGTGTATAAGAGCCATAAGAGCTCCCTTTGTAATACAAATAATATAATAGACACACACACACACACACTTGTGTGAAACACAGACTATGAAGGAATAAACAGTAAGTACTATACCTAAATCTCTAGAGTCACTCCACATATGCCCCTGTACTATATACTGAAGGTATGTATTATGGAATTATAGCCCCGAGTACGAAGTCATATCAAGTTGCATCATGCGAACCTTTTATATATTATTTTTCCTTCATCAGAAAAATAATAGTATCTGGTGGATGTCTTGTGCAAGCACTCTGTTATAATATGCAGGCGTCTAGCAAACAATGGGAAATGATAAAAATTGCAACATTTGCTCCTGCCCTATTCATACAACATTAGAGGTACATTGTTGTTGAAGTTTAGGAAATGCCATTCCTTTAAATCTATCTTTATGCTGAATCGAGCACAAATAATAATAACTGCATTTTTTTTCTTCTCCTTCATCAAAAGAGCACCACTACCACCACCACCACCACCAGGCAGCATCGGGCCTAATCTCCACCACACTCCTCCTGCACTGCACTGGCAACGACGGATTACATATAGAGATACGATAGATATAGATATAGAGAGATACAAAATATGCTCAAAAGTACCTTATTTATTAAGGAACCATCCACAGAGGAGGGAAATGAATTTATAATAAGTATCAATAGAGTCCCAGCTTGGTCCAAGAGAGGAGGAAGCACACAATATCAAAATAATAATAATAATAATAATAGTAGTAGATAATAATAATGAATAATCCCACAACCACTTCATATCCCCAAGGAATTAGACAATGGTTGACGTGAACATCTTTTTTTTTCCCGGAATCTTCATTACCTATCAATACCTTATTCTTAACTAGACACACAATGAGACTAGACAGACGCATCAAATCTCCATTTCTCTTCACTTATCTCTCCTTTTCTCCTATTTCTCATCTTCTCTCTCTCTCTCTCTCTCTCCCATCATAGTTTTTGAGGATGACGATGGAAAAAGATGGAACGCTCTTCTAAATTATGGGATAGATGCGCTCAAAGTGTTCAAACAGTATAAGTAAATCTCATCTGATATCCACTCATTTGATTTTTATCATCCCCCTCTCTATCTCCCTCTCTCTCTCTCTCTCTCTCAAATGACACGGTGTTTCCATTGATGGAGGAGCAGCCGCCAAGAAGATCTCCATTGGAAAAGTTAAACTGACCATTTGGGAAGGGAACAATAGTAAGTTACAGAACGAACAACAACTCCATGTCATCCCAAAGAAATAAATAGTGAGCACATTAATTACCCATACCCCCTCTCTCTCTCTCTCTCTCTCTCTCTCTCCCTCTCTCACTCAACATCCAAGATCCAACTATTATCCCTTCCTATCCCAAACCTACGTCATTTTAAATTTCAATTTTCAATTCACAAACCACAATAGCCATGTGGTATTCTAATCTCCATGCATGGATACATCAAAGACTACTTAATCCCTACAGTAGCCCGACATCTCATTTAGTATCTACTACATCCTCCTTGAGCATCTACTACAACAACTAACTTTCTTCATTTCCACGCAAAAATTCTGTATATGAGTATAATAGACATAGGTAAAGTCCATGAGCAGAACACAGTCGGGCTATGATGCTGTTGCTGATACTGATGCTGATGCTGATGATGCTGATGATGATAGGGCCTCATCAAAAATTTCCATCGATTTGACTCCCTCGGATTATTACAAACATAGTAGATGTGCATTAACATTAAATATTTTGGAATTTACTCAGTCAGACCAAAACCTTATGGGTCACCTCGCTCCAATCAACCTACTCATTAACTTTCCATACACGTTCGGCATACCAACAGGGAAACCATAGATACCTGCACATACATATATATAGTAGATACTCATCCTATGTACTTATCCCGCCCTTATAGGAGAGGGTGCGGGGAATTCTCTCATACTCTCATCCCAGCTCAGTTGATTACTAATGAATGGAAAATACCATATCATCATCATAATAATAATCATAAAATTTAGCCCAATCGAAGGGCTTCTTTCCTATCAAATTTAGGGAAAAGCAAATAGGCGATTAATTTTTATTGGATATTTCCACAGAGAGTTCCACGTCATACATACATATGAAAGTCTGTAGTCTGTATCTACCTGAGCTCAACAAAAAAAAAGTGTTTTATTGAAAAATTAGTACGTCCCCTCCATAAAGTAAAGCATAATATGGGAGCTCTGTGTAGAGCTTCCTTCGGGTTTCCGAAATCCCGAAGTTCCGTGTTCGGAAACGGAACGGAACAATTTCGGAACATTCTTTTTGATTCCGTCATTGAATCGGGACAAAACCGGAACATGAGCACTTGTACCGATAATATCGGGACCGGGACGGTTCAGAGCATCGGTACGAAAAATGTCCCATATAATTTATTTCACCGGAAAGCGGAATTGTTCTGTTCCGTTCCGAACCGATCCCGGTACAATTTCTGAAGTGTCGCGCCATCGTTCAACTAGAATGGAAACACGATTCTTATCGCTCTGGCTTGTAAGCAGTTTTTTGCCAAAATAACGAAATTGGATGAACACAGATTTAATTTACGCAAATGTTTATGTGTAATGCGAGTATCGTTTTCCATGAAAATCAACAGAATAACTAATTTTGTTTAATAAACATGGGCATTGGCGATTTTTCTTGAAATGAAAATCGAAATTATTAGCAGCAATGAAGCAAGCTTGCAGGAAATTAACACTGTTAGGCCATTGAAGTCCACACGCTACAAATTTTTATTGCTAAAAATTAATTAATAATAATTTTATAATACTGCACAGTAGTTCTTTTTATGTGGCCTAAATATTATTAAATATTATTTTATATAATTAAATAATAGCATTCCTTAGCATCCAATCTATTAAAAGTACATCATGTATATTAAGTTTTCAGTAATTTGTACACGCGTTTCATGTATATGTTGTGAAAAATTCCGGGATATTTCGGAACGGAACGGGTTCGGAACGGAAAAACTAGCATAATACGGAACGGAACACAACCTGGAACGGAAAAAATACTTTACTCCTTTGTTCCGAACGGTGTCAGTTCAAATGTTCCGATGTCCCGATAGCCGGAACGGAACCGGGAACAATATTATTTGTAGGTTTCGGAACGGAACGGAATTTCGTACGGAACAAAAATGTTGAACACGTTGGAAGCTCTAGCTCTGTGGCTATGTTTATGGATCAGAGTGAGAAATATATTGTAACATTTAAGGACTCTGGGATTTGAGATATTGGAGTTAAGCGAGTCAGTTTTTATTAATTCGCTCAAGGTTGAACATTCTACCTCTATAAGTAACAGTTTTGAGGCAAACAACCCATTACCCACTCGACCTATGGGACATTATATGCAATCTAATGGTGTGTGTTAAAAAAAAAAGGAGCGTAAAAAGATGTTTCATGGTGCTATTAATTTCCCCAGCAGAGTCCCTGACGTCACGAGAGCACAATAATAATGTGGGTATACCCAGTATATTAGTACCTGTTTCACTCCCTTAATGATATAGGACGTAGTTCTTTCTAGTCTCTAAAATCACTTTTCAACAGAGTTGCAGAAAGAGAGAGAGAGAGAGAGAGAACTCTTGTGCAGTGTGTGAGGAATTGGCCCAGCCGAGTTGGAACAATTGGAACGAGTGTCATAACCAGCTCATATATAAGTTGTATGTGCTCCTACTCCTAAATACTATCACCTCTGACGACCATGACCATCATCATTACAAAAATCCCTTGGCAGCATTTAAACTACACTATATCATATATTCATATAGGTATACGTATACATAGATAGATATATAAGTGCAAGAATAATATTACACTGCAAAATCAATTCAGCCCATAATGATTTAATCCTATAAAAGGGCACTGCTGAGCAAGTTTTTTATTATTTTTCCTACCACAAGCAAGAGAAGCTACAAGTACAGGATAATGTATACATACATACTAAAGCAACTTCAACTCACTCCATTGCATTATTCCCAATGGGAATCAATTTATTGATCTCCATCTCATGTACTTACAATAAGCTACTTAAAGAAATTACTTCACTCCAACTCCAATAGATATAATAAATATATGCATCAAACAAGTACTTATGGAAAACCTCTAGGATTGCCCCAACCTTTGACTCAGGAGCCCAATCAAATGAGTCTCAAAAAATGAGTCAATATTTTTTTTTTCTTTTTAAAAAGGAGAAGAAAAAAAGAACAGATATTTTCTTCCCTGACAGACAGTAACCCATTTGCTACACATTCAGAGTCGGCGGATAAAAAACAAATGGTTGGATGAATAAAAGTACTTACACATAGGTAAGTAGATATACAAAGTACACACATATTCATTCATTAGGTACAGAAGTATACATACTTTTATATATATATATATATATGAGATTGGAGTATAGATTGCAAATCATTGCGTAAACATCTCTCAAGGAAACCAAACCCACGCGGGAAAAGTTTCACAAATCCATGTCTTTGTATCTCAAGCACAGAATCAGAAGAAGGAGAGATAAAAGTGTAGCAAATAGGAAAAAGAACTGACTCGCAAGTCAAGTATAATAATTATTATTATTATTGCAGTAAAAGAAAAAAACAATATCATTTAACATACGGCCATGCTAAAGGATCTACACAAAGGCTATGCAGTATGCCGTATGCCCAATGTAATATGAAGACGTTGAGAGTTGTTAATTATTTACGAATATATAGAAATAAATAGAATGCTCAAAAACAAACAAGACTTAGGAAAAATATGACAATCCTTCAGATAATTTCCCCTCATTTTTTCTCATCTCTATTTTTTTTTTAAACATGTACTTAATTTGACGTTGTTGGAGCCCTTTAGTCCCAGCATCATGGACCAAAAACTTGTTGATATGAGTTGACAGCGTTTAGAACAACCACTTTTTTTTCGGAGGGTCTCTGACTGTACTACGTCTGTATATAAGTAAGTATATGAAAAGAAGGAGTACGAAGTAATAGCAGTAGTGGTGGAGAGTCTAATCCCAGCTGATTGATGTGTTTGTATATAAATTACTCCCTCAATTATATAGGTAAATATATATATACAAGTATACATATCTATATGTAATATAATATGATATGAGCGGTGGTGGTGGTGAGGATAAGAGATAGGAAGGAGCACAATGTTCAAAATTTTTACTTCCAATGACTTATCATCATCTACCTGAGATAGTACACGTTACTCCTCACAATTGGGCACTAGGTCTCATTTACAGTTTTGGTTAACCAGTCATAATTATTTGCATACCTATATCTTCTCCTCCAAAAAAAAGATTAATGGATTCCTATCTTCTTTTTTTTTCAAATTACCCCATTCACACAAACAGCATATGGTTTTTTTTGTGGCTGGGCTATGTTCTGTGTGTGTGTTGTTTCAGAACCAAGTTTTACAAGTAATTAGTCTCCTCAAGCCAACCAATTTGCATTAGCTTTAACTCACTCCTACTTTTACATCTCTTAAGAGTGGAGCTTGTTCTCATCTGTGCATCTCCCAGTAAATTTAAATGGAGAGAGAGAGAGACAGAGAGAGAGGGAGAATGAATTTAGTGGGTCAAACAAATAATAATAATTAAGTAAAAATAATCACATTTTCAAGTCAGAAACCAACAAAAGGTAGAGTCTACCGTTGTTAACTGGAGTAGGCACATTTGTAACTTATTTACAAACTTTACAGCCCATTTCATTATCTCCTGAGCCCAACTACCAAAAAAAAAGACCATTTATTTTTAAGACACTTTTGCAAGAGAATACTTTTCCCTCCCAGTAGCCCCACATCAAATTCTTGTACATACAACACTTCTTCTTTGTAAAAGTTTATGGATTTTATTTCAATTATTCTATGTCTTCCACACTCCTTCAATTCCTAGTCCTACAGTATTCTTCTATATGTATTTAATTATGTATCAAAATAATAAATTGTTCTGTGCTAGTTGATTTACCTCTATATATAGATAGAACTATTGGTACGATTAGTTTTTGTTCCCTACCAAATACAAACTACTATTATTTTTACCACTTCAATCCCTCCTTATAATTTTACTCGTTAGTCCTAGAATTTCTTTGTACAGAGAGGAAAAAAGGGAAGGCGGAAGGAGGAGGGGGGGGGGGGTGAAACAACAACAAAATAATACTAGATCCTATACTACAGCACTTGAAGATACTCACAATCAGATACCTTTTGCAATAATCCCAGTTTCCTTTAAATTGGAATTGTGTAGGATTTAGTGACTCAACTACTGTAGTAGAAACTATCAAAATACATTTCTGAAGCCCGTTACGAGAGTTAGACGCCAGAGAGAAGTAAAAGGGAAATATTTAATAACAGACCAAACGGAACGTAGAAGCCCAAATCATGACACTTTACGTCGGCTTCCATACTCTATGTATAAGTATGCACCAGACAGTTCAACTCATGCAAGAGCATTTATAATAAAACACGAGAATAAAAAAAAAATCAAGAGTTTCACACTAAGTAGTAAAAACGAAGAAAACGTAATTCATTGGAACGCTACACTTTTTTGTCGCTATAATAGCCATCACGGTTCTTTGTCTTTTGAGAGAAAGCGGATAGTTTTGCAGTGTGTCATTTTATCTAATAATGCACAAACGTCATGAAATTGGACGCCTCAGGCCTCATCTCAACCTCCTGTACTTTACATTTCCAACATTATGCACGAGACAGTAGAGAGAGAGAGAGAGAACCCACTCTTCAAAATGAGCTTCAACATTTTTTTAAACCAATGTCTTCACGTCCCGCGTATGTGTGGATGTAATTATACATATAGATATACGCTAGTATATGTACATCCCATTACTGAGAGTGACATGCATACTCTTATTACTAGTAATATATGCATAATATATACGATAGAGGATGTTTACGCGTAAAATCATTCTGAGCAAGTCTGTATTATCAACTACAAATCCTACCTTATTAGCACTACCATAAAATTCCCTCAGATTACCATGTCCAAGTTTATCCCTCCATACATACACTGCATGGGATACATCAATTCCCATGCATGAGCAGTGCTACTTTGTCAAACCAACAACAACAGCAAGAATAAGAAGAGGAGAGAAGAGAAGAGAAAAAGAAAAAGAAAAAGAAGAAGAAGAAGAGGGTACGAACAAGCAATTGTTCGATTTCTATAAAAATTCTGAGGGACTGGGCCGTTTCAAATCCCCTGGAAAACTCACTCTCACAAATCAGTTTCATACACATTTCCCGTATCTACTCTAGTGACCTTTTCAAATTCCTCGACCTCCTAAATCCCTTTTAGATAAATCAGGAGGCGTGTCACATTATTTATCTCCACGCCCCTCCAACTCTCTCAAACACGCTGGTAGTAATGGAAGGACACAGGGAACTAGGACATTATAAAAAAATTATTAAACTCACCCTGACGACTATCAAATTTTTTCCTTCAAAAAAATAACCAATTATTAGCGAAAAACATCTCGTGAGAGAGAGAGAACATACACATACATAAATGTGTGAATCCTGGAACGATCCTTAGAATTTTTTTCAGGACGATTTACAAAAAAACATATAAATGTATACTTATACGTTTTAACACAAGCCTTGTATTTACCTTGTACAATCTAATCATTATTAGCCCTGTCTCTCACCTGAGTACAGCCCGGCGTGCTTACTACGAATTTCCTAACATCTTATCCCAGAGTAATAGTAATAATAATAATTGTCAAACACGAAGACAGAAAAAATAGAGAGGGGGAAAAACAGGATAATGAGAGCGATTGCATGCTCATAGGACAATAAATAAATAGCTCGGGCTACACAAATCCAGTGTTGTCTTATATGTACATATGTACTGTCATTCCGAGTAACACAAGTTAAATCCCAAGGAAGTAATGTAACTGGAATTTGTTTTACAGGGAACATATGAAGAAGCATCAGTCAAACATCAAAAGGATTCGCACATGTGAGAAAAATCGGGATATTTCTTCCACAAATTAATTTCATTGTGATTGGTCCAAGTGAAGCCAGTGGGGAAGTGTAGGGACTACATAGGCAAGGTATAAAAAAGAGTAGTAGGGTTATTCTACCAATACTATCTGTATTTCCGAGAGGCAAGTCCCAGGCATACACCCATCCCCCCCCCTCCATCCCTCACTCCTCATGTCATCAGAGATAGTATCAACTGTGAGATGCTGGATTTTGATCTAATAAAAATACCTCCATGTGTTCCCTTAAATATTTGACCACACAGTGACCCTGACACAATAATACATCCAACTGATCTGAATTACACACAGGACAAGAGAATTCTATCTCAGCCGGGATGGACAAATTCCGGAGAGGATCAATTCCTCTAAAAATGACTTAAATAATTATTTCGACATGTGTGAGTGTAGAAAGATTGGATGAGTGAGCAGGGAAAGGTCACAAGAGAGACGACAGCGGTAATGAACAAAGCCTCATAAATGAGACAGGGCGGGGAACACGAAGGTTACGCGCACAGCCTCTCTCTCTCTCTCTCTCTCTCTCTCTTACTCCAACTCACTACACTTTACCCCTCCAAGAGAAACATAAGGGAGAGAAGAGATCAAATGACTAATAATATTATTCGTGAAAATAAAACTTGCCAAAAAATAATAATAATAATAATATCAGTCTATATAGGAGAAATTATAGGGAGAGACGTGTTTAAATAGTTGGGAGTTGTCACGCATGGAACGTGATTTCCTATAACATTACATTACACACAGAGAGACACACGTCCCTCAATAGTACAGACGCAGTCATACATATCGTCATCTACACACCGTACATGCACTCCGTCACTGATTGTGAGAGAGCTTTAAAGTGAAGGCATGTCAGTTCTTTCCGTCCAGATACCATTCACTAGAAATCAATAGTTGAGGTGGAAATCCGGGAAATACCACTTGACTCTAATGCACTCATTACACTTAAATCCATCCTTTAAAGACCTCTCTACACATAGAAAAAAATCTATAAAAGGACTAATATATAAACTAATGCACAGAGAGAGGAGGGGGGAGGGGTGGGTGTGGGCGGGGGAGGGGAAGGGAATGATACACTTGCTTAATACTTCAGTTCAGTCGCCATACACATTAAACACAGAAAACAGAGGCCACCTTCACTTGGCAAAATCTATATCCTCGTACGAGGTTGAGTGTGCGGGCATACTGTGCTTTTGTATTTACTTACAATTTCCACATGTATGTATTTAATAATATTTAAATGGAGTGAGCACAGCACCGCACATTCAATTACATACACACATGTCATGTCCCACACATATTATAGCTATGAATTCGACTATCTTATAGACTCCACAACTACAACAACTACTATACTACTACTACTACTACTACTACTCCATTAATTTATACTCCACTATTTTATACTCCACTTTGCCTCAACGCCCTAACTTTATTTACCTGGAAAGGCGCAATTCGCTCTGCTCTTGGAAAAAAGCGTGCTCGGAAACTTCCACCATTATCACGACCTACGAGCTAAACTCGCAAATGTGAAATAATGGGACTTTTTCTCATGAATACATATGTGTGGAACCAATCCAATCCTCAATACTGTGTCCAATACTTTGTAACAGTTGTAAAACTTTGGTAGGGTAGAAAAAATATATATACTGTATAATATGCTCTCTGTAGCCCAAAAGACCATTAGTAATACTGGGATATGTTCCAAGACTATATAGTCCTAGTCCCTCAACAATTTAACTGCAAAATTAACCTTCAGTAATAATGGGATGCAAATAAATGTAATATGCCCCTTTTCCTTCCATCCTTCCGCGGAGTCGGTACTATATACCTATACCTATACATAGAAGTTACATATGTACATCTCTGAGAGAGCCCACTCTCAATGCACCACCTCACTCATCAGAGGAAACCACACACATACACACACACACACACACACACACACACACACACACACACCTGGATTCCAAAGCCATACACACGCAAGAGAGAAGAGTCACAACAACATGGACGGGAAATACAAGCCTGGAAATTTCCAATTCCAATCAACATTAATTTCCAAATCCACATTACCATTATATTAGTGCTTGTCCTAATAGCTCTAGTGTAGTAGAGACCTAATTAGCTCCATAGTTTACATTTCCCGGAGCCACTACCGAGCTTCTCTATGACAGGGAACAGGATGTCATTTACTACTACTAGTACTTAGTTCAAATGTCATGCATATTTTTTCCGCTCATTGTAGAATTCGGTTTGAAGTGTTATAGTGTCTTTCATATTTCCTATATTGACACCTTCCTATAGATATAGAAATTACAACAACAACAACCAAAAGAAGGCTTCGAACATAATATGAAGCTCAACAGCATAGCATAGAGTACCTATATATAATTATACCTATATATATACTTATAAATAGTTATTGATGTGAACTTGGTAGCGTCGTTGTCATTGAAGGATCAAACGAATGAAACCTTCCTCCTCCTCATCATGACGAAGGTTAGAAAACCCCGACAGTAATGTGTGACTCATGACGCCATCATCCGCCATTACATTCCGCCTTCCCTCAAATAAAAACCTATGGATACATTTATATTGGCAAAAACAAACTTTCAAAATTAGTGTAAATAGGTATATATGCACTAGCACATGTGTAAATACATGTATCTATATGTACATGTATCGGGTGGGAGGAAGGGAGGGGAGGTGGGGTGTTATATGGAGCTATAGTTACATTCAATTGGACATCTGAAGGCAGGATAATGATTGAAAAATGTAATTTTTTTTACTCCAACTGCAGGAACTCATGCAATGAAAGAAGAAGAAATTTGAGACCTGTGTCATATAATATATAGGTATATATGATACATAGATATATGAGTGAGGGAGAGAGAGAGAGAGAGATGAGGTAATTTATGATATAATTATGTAGATATCTACAGATCCCGAAAATAAGCTCAAATGTCTCACTCACATCCGTGTACCTCCATATTGTCCATATACTTTACGAGTTCCTTCTGTAGTTTCCGCCCTCAATTATTATTATTTCCCTAATACTTTCAGTTCCAATATCCAAATTTCCCTTTTTCTTATCCTGAATTCCACTCTCCAATGTAATGCAATGCACCGGGATGAAATCACGTCCCAAATGAGATATAATCTTCCATATTGTACAGAACAATTTAAGGGATTTACTTGACCGTCAAAATTCCAAATACATATGCGGTAGAGGGAAATATATATATATATTAAAAAAACCATAAGGTATATTAATATTTCAATCATATCTATTATCTTAGTTGAGGGGTAAGTAAGAATCTCTCCTTTAAAAAAAAATACAGCCTCAAGGGATAGTTAATCGCGCTACATACGCACTCAAGACTCCGACACTAACTTGAAGCTCGATTAAGATGACATACTTCCTTCGGAGATCCATCATCCTCATCCTCACAATACCTATTTGAGCCTCTCTCAATTGTAATAACTTCTTGTGCAATAGGTCATCTCAGGGGCTCTCCTCCATCCCACTTTAATTCCATATCCTCCGAGCTATACAGTACGATGGAAATAAGGCACACACACACAAGGACAAAAACTCATTTGACTACATCACCCCACAGAGTCTCAGTCTCAGTTTGGGCACACAAAACATTAATACCTATAGATACCTATAAGTATATATCTAGCTATATCCTATATATTTATAATTATATTCTACTTTTAAATAGATAGATATATATAAAGAGTCAATAGTTCGGAATAGATGGAAACATCCCCTTTATGGCATCTATCTATATCTAGTGAGTCGAATTTTACGAGTGATCAAGATCAGCTAGTTTAAGATGAGTTTCATGCACTCATAAGTTCTCTGGAGAAGAGCCCAAGTCAATTGGCTACAAGGCATGAAATTGGACTCGATGCAGTTGTAATCGCTCAGTGAAAATTTTCTCGTCCTAAATTCAATTTCGAAAGCCACGGATTATTGAACTTTAGCTCCTCAAAGTGACAGCCCCTGCATTACTTGTGTATGATGAAAATATTTTTCCATTACACACCATTGCATTGATTTTCTAAATCGACCATGCTCATCGGTCTTGCAAGCACTCACTTCATTTCTAAATATCTTGTTACTGCCAATAAAATTTATAAGAAAAAAAAAAACCTTTAAATTGCTAAGCTGACCGTTACCTCTCCTTTAACTGTTCATATGAAATCAGTAACATGACGACGGAACAGAGGACTAAATAAATATATTACGTGAGTACTTGGAGGATAGATATAAGTATATCCTTCATGGCTACAACAACGGTTGAGGAGATTCACAAAAAAAAAAAAAAAACAAGGGGAAATTCCCCTTTGAATCATTTCCATTAATATTCCTGTATATACTACTATTCCAGTATAGATACTAGCAGTAGTAGTAGGAGTGACAGTAAGTAAAACTTTAATAATTAAAATTAAATATAAATAATTCCCATACACTACTGTTGTTGACTGTAATTTCCAAGGAACATCATGTCTCAGCTAATTAAATCAAGTCATAAATAACACCACTCATCCCGAGACTCCTTCTCTATTGATGAGATCTTAAAAATATATGTAAATCCCAGAACGAAGGGACATAATCATCACGTACGGATTTTTTAAAAAAAAAAACCACTCACATGGTCAACTATGTAACTATTTAATAACTTATGCTCATATTATTTGTATTTAATTCCATGATAGTAATCCTCACTGACTCATATGTAATTTATGTATATTTACTTCTATAGGAAAATAATAATGGAAGACAATTCAACGAGGGTCCTTCGATCCTCTCAGACATACCATTATTAGTGTGCAATGTGTGAAGATAAAAAACTCCATGGATTTCCTACCTCCCAAAATAAAGTGATAAAGTTCTGAGGTGTAGTGGAAGATAAGGGAGGATTTTTAATAATAATATCATATTGTAATCCATGCTAAATATACTTACTTTTAAAAAAAATATACAATTTTTATGGCAGGGAATCTAGAAATCTGACACTGCACTCAAGGCAGGAACGATTGGAATAGTTAGTCCTGAGTCACCTTCTAGGCCCAAGATCTCATACGACGGTCATAGTACTCAAGACAAAATTCATCCACTTACCATTATAAACCCGACTTGATGCTCACATTACTTACAATAATTTGAAGAAAGGACTTGATATAATACTATCACAGCAGAGGTAATGTCCCTATAGTGATTGAAGATTGAAGTCGATGACTACACTTCAAACTCTGGCGTATATTTACTACTACTGTAGACTGTAAGTAGTACTAAACTACTATACATACTGTCATCCCAGCTTCGGACTCATACATATAATAATTATTATAGATACATATAATTATAATTACACATAGATGCTCACAATTACTTAAGTACTACTGCCCTACACATCGGCACTGACTCTGAGAGATGCAGTTAAAAGTAGAATTACCTCCTCACCTGAACATAAAAAGATCCAATGATAAGCCCTTGGGTCACGATTTACAATCCGACAACAGATTCTCTAAAATCCTTGACAGATTCACACGGATTCCCGATGATGAGAGTTCAGATATGTAGATATAGGAAAGATGTACTCGGATATATTTTTCCTTATCAGCGCACAAGACGAAAAAATAACAAAATATTAATTCTAGGAGTCTACCAGTTTCGAACTTTAATAATAATTACAATTTTCGATCAGCAAGTGACGGTCGTTTTGAAGTTCCTTAGGTCTCATATGTATAAGTAAGTACAACAACTTGACTGTCAATAGAGAGATACACTGTAAAGTAAACCAAATCAATGTATGTAGTCTTTCTCTCTCTCTCTCTCTCTGTGTGTATGGAGGAAAAATTCTTGACAATTTTTTTTTTATCTTCAGTACTTTTTGTATATCTACACTTAAGTGACGTCAGAAACCACTAGAAGATAGAATGGAATCTTGTATTTGGGAATGCTCTCGTAAAAAAAATATATATATATATATATAAAAAATTACAAAAAAATTTAAATGGTAGAAAACTACAGGTAGAGCAAGAGAGGGAAGCCTTGAGAGTAGAAAAGATACAACCAGGAAGGGTGTGCAATAACCAATTGTACGTGATTCCACAAATGAAGAAATCCACTGAGAAATTGAGATTTTCCTACAACTATCCGCTCACTGCACAAGTTCTCGTTCCAAGTACTGTACTGTGCTTGACCACAATCGAAGAGAACAATCTTTCTCAACTGTGAATAAAATTATACATGCCTCGTTGTCATTCCTTTATAGTCAAGCCTGTCATGTCAAAACGGAAAAGTCACAACTTAGCGTTGAAAGTTTTGTCTCTCCTGAGCACAATAACATGAAAACCCTGGTTCATTCAAACCCTGAAACTCGACGAGACCAATTTCACTGAACTAACTTCAAAAAATGTAACTGTTACTGAATTTCCACTGAAGCCTTTCTTTCTATTTCTTCATTGAACCTGAATCACACATTTAAATAAGACTCCCAGAAGTCTATGTATTTTTATTTTTATATTTTTTTTTTAAACCAAGAAAAAAAAACAAAAACAAAGTTTCAAAAATCCTTTTTTATTTTTTTTGTCATATTTCCATTTCCCCCTCCTAATTTTCTCACGTTATTTCTTCACAATCATATATATATGTAAGATATCAAGTATTAATATCTACACCACACCGACACTAGAGAAACCCACAAATTCCCTTGATGCACACAGGGAATGTAGGAAGAGCCATACGGAGAGTTCTCTCAATTTGAGACGTATCTTCTTCTATCACACGTTAGATTTAAAAGAATTGATAATATTTATTTCGTAGAACTTTTCCCCAACATAAATATATAGGCACGTCGTTTTTGGAGGACTACTTATTTAACGGAAAGGGTTTCAAATTTGAGAATAGAATTTATAAAATTAGAGTCCAACTTATGGAGTCCAGTTATGTATATGACTTGAAGGGGGAGAACTTTTAAAGGCTCACAACTTTTTGATGATATCCCAAAAATGTAAAAAATTATTATTAAAGGAGAGATACTGAAAATGAAGTTAGTCTGACAGATACATATTATAAATCCAGAGACAGAGTAGAACACCAAGTTAGTAATAGCAATGAAGGACTGTGAAGTAAAGAGTAACTGAGGAGTTGGTTGGTTGCATCTAGTTGTATGTTGCATGCTAAATGTTCGACTCCCCTATACACTGTTGTTAATTGTCTCTCGACTTCTCTACCATTTCGCATTTCGCACCGGTTGAGTGCCAATGCATGCACAGAAAGGAACGAATGAGCGAGGCTTAAAACATGCCCCGTACTATATAATATATACATATAAATATACTTACACTAACACAAACACACACACACACACATACATACTTATATATACTTACACACTATACTTATAATATAATAATTACACTCAAAATCCTACCTACAGGTATGCCTCTGTTGCTCCAACCTTAATAATAAAATTCAATTTCGTGTGAAGTTTATATAAGACTCAGAGTTTAATTCACGAGCAGAGAGCACCATCAGAGATATACAAGTACACATTGTATATAATTACATGTGAATGAAGGGAACTGGGTATATCTATAAAGGCACTACCAAATATTAATAGTGTACAGTGCAGTGTACAGACGCAAAAAAAAGAGGTAAACTCCACAATTTTCTAACCGAAAAATCCAAAACAATGGAAATTTCATGAAAGAGGTCTCAAAGGTATAGGTGACTTGAAATTATGTCCACATTCCACTCTATGACTACATACGCATGGAATGTTTTTCAGGGGAGGGGAGGGGGGGGGGAAGAAAGTGGGATCATGAAATTAATCGTAATTTCAAGTATCAGCAATTCAGAAAAATATGATCCACTACCATGGCTAGATAGGAGTAGTGGTAGTAGTTGCTGTTGCTACCTCTATACTATAGTAGGTATATGCAATCAGTACCGTAACAAGTCGGATAGAGAGTGTACGTCAGGAGACTACCTTTCTGGGTCTAAAAAATCCCAGAACTTAATAGAGTAGCTACTTTTTTGGGGGCTTAAAAATGTTTTATACTCAAAGCTCCATCCAATGCACGGCAAAGTTCTTGTGTCTGCACTTACATGTTTTTCATATTTGAAGGTTTAAGGAGCGTGCATGCATAAGACATGATCACTTAAACGTTGTTGTTCAACATGCCTTCATGGTTATACTTACACACACACACACACACACAAGCGTACTCCCATCAAATAGGTATAACAGGGCAGCAGCTCACATTGAACGGAAAAAAAAGTTTCGAAATCAAATCCATAGGTTGGCGTGTGGTTAAACGGGGGAAATTATAACAAATACTTGACAGAGGGCTTATTTTATTTTTTTTTATACAAACGGAGCCATTTTTAGTTTCACCTATTTATATTTTAAATATATACTGGCCATTTACAGAAGGATTAAATTGATGGTTGGACGAGAGTGATACTACTCTGACCAGGTCCTCAAGCCATCATGCCATTTTCAATCCTACACTATATTTGCACAAGGGATGAAATTGTACTCCTTTCTTGTCAGCCCTTTGGGCTTCCTCAAAATTCTTCCTGATCATTGAGCGGACTCAGGTCGCTGTACTAGAGGTTTTTGGTGATGTTTCCCGAAAGAGACTCCCTTCATTTCATATCCAACTCCCACAAGGCAATGATACACCTCTGGAGCTGGGAGAGGTGGGGAAGGAGTATGAAATCATACGTTCCTTTCATGAACCATGATATTGATATCACCGATTTTGGGCAAGGATGAATGATCCCAATGAATACTTACACACAGTTTCCACTTGCTATTAACTACCAGTTAAATGAGTCTTGAGTTACACCGCACCGACACCAAGTTCACCAAGTAGGTCAAAAGTAAGGAGTACTGTTCAGAGAGACAAATACATTTTGTCTGACCCCTTGATTTTTACCCATTCTTTCTGTTCAATGAGTTCGGTAAACAAATGGAGTTACTTACCATTGATTTTGATATCCTCATTTTGGATATTTAGAATTTCAGTAACGTATAATTTGTATGAAGTGTTATGTTATAGTGATCATGAGGAAGCCTCTCTCTTTGTGTAACTTGTAGTTAGTCCCATGAAATGAAAAGGACATGACAGATGATATAAAATAGGATAGCGTACCTGAGGTTGGAGATCATTGTTACTGCTGGTAGGTCCGAGAACATCCCACATGGACATACGGTTGTCCATAGCAGGGTTGATGAATTTTAACTACCACGTCGACCCCCGTTAAACCAGTTATTGGAATTTGTCTTGTGAATTTTGTCGTTGGATGAAATGTATTTATAATATTTGACCGGCTACATGAATCCCATGTTACATTCATCGTATGATTTTGTTTTGATCATCGGATTTCCACTAACGATCGGATTACATTTCATTTAGAAATCATTGCAGGTAGGAGCCATACAGGAAATCCAAATTGTTCGACTCGTCATTGGAAAATTACATCAAGACATCTGCACTCTCAGTTTAGATATAGAAATCACTTACTTTCTGACTTAGATTTTTTTTTTTGATTTTGTTTTAAATTTGCGTACGCTCAAGTTTTCGAAATTGACACGATTAGGCACTCAAAAGTAGGCTTAAAAACTTGTGGGTCCTTCCAGAAATTAATCTTCCGACTGTGAATTTATATCCCTCACAGTTTTTTGTGGCAACAAATATTTTGACATAGGTCCTTTTCGTAAATACAGGTCGTGAGGTCGTACCAAAAGTTATAGGTTGTGTACCTGCCTATCTTTGATACTTTACTTTTACAAAGTTAACTATCACAAGGGGCGAATAACAATAATTTTTCTTCTGACTGCTCCCACTTTTTTAACTTTTGCTCAAGTAACAGGAACTGTACGACATTCCACTATTCCAGAAATTATTTTGAAGTCACACGCGCACATAGTACTTCTACTTATACAATAATATTAATAATAATTACTACACGGATTCCTAAAACAATGATTCTTGAAAAAACTGGGGACAGAGAATTACCATTTGTAATACTATGGGAAATCCGCAAAGCTAATCGATACTTGTATCAATGAATATAAAAACTATATATATTATTCGTAATTCTAAATATTAGTACAAGTTGTGAATGTAAATGTGACAAGGGTACAATAATATCTATATCCGTCTCACAAATATACTTAATGGTAAAAAATAAAATGCGTATGATACTTATGAGTAAATATATTTTTCTCGACAATTATTAAAAAAAAAAACTAGATGAGTAATATTTGAGATTTGGTATCTTCTTTATAGCACACTTACAAAAGCCATAACTCAGGAATATTATTTACGAATGTAAAAATTGCAACTCGGCAAGATACAAGGTGGCTGGACGTTACAGACCTCTTTCTAAAATACAGGATTATATTCACATGTAATCACCATCAAAGGATGAGCTATTTACAAATTGTAATACACAAAAAAACCAAACACAAAGTTTCCTATGAGAATTCTCGAAAATCAGTCACCCAGCTCAGGCATGGCCATTGCAACTCTTCAACCGATGCACACATTTACAGAGAACGACTCCAACCCCCCCAAAACAAAAAAATACTTGTAACGTTATAAATTACTATCAAATATTTATATCTTCTTGCTGTTGATTACATGAGCATATTATACAAAAAAAAAATCAGGAAAAGAAATGGATGTGATTCCAATTGTTGTATTCCGAAAGGGACCAGCGAGTATAAAATCAGATAAGGCTTCAGTATTCTAAAGTAATTTTATGACTTGGCAAAATAAGCCAGACAGTTCCCTTATCACTTACTACAATTCTCTCTCTCTCTCTCTATTCGGTATATAGTTATAATAATAATAATAATAATAATTTGTAACGCGTAAAAACGAATACTAATGTTCTAGAAAAAATACTTATCCTATACAGATAAAAACTTTTTTCGTAAATGCGTTCACATCAAATTCAATCTTGGAACAAGACTTGATGCACAGAACTCACTGAGATAGTGAAGTTGATACAAGACTGATTTAGGTCACATTATTAAAAATTCCAAGATGATTTTGACCCCAATTATTTATGGACAGTGGCTGGCGTCACACTCTCTTCAGGTAAAAAAAAAAAAAAAAATCTTGAGTATTCTTCTGAGAGCTCTTCTTTATGGAGTGACCACTGACAAGGAAGCTTATGACAAAACAAGACTTGGTCGTGAGAGAGATACTTCGAAGAGATGAAATTTCTAACTACATTGCAATCTTCCAATGCCACACTACACACACACACAAACACCACAAGACCTTTGACAGATTATCCCAAAAAAACAAAACAAAATGTGGATTTAGTCACTGAAGGTGGGAATGAAGTCCCCCGGAAATCTTCCAATAAGTTGTCCCTCCTCTCTGTATGACATTCAGAGTCGGATTTGGATCCTTTCGGAATTCGAAACACCAAATGATGAGGATCCGAGACGTTGGACCTGTAAATTGACCAGTTGGGATGATTTGAGTCCTCTATTACCAAACTATAGATATATATATATATACTCCAACTCTTCGTGTATGACT
Organism: Allacma fusca; assembly: GCA_947179485.1. Taxonomy (NCBI): domain Eukaryota; kingdom Metazoa; phylum Arthropoda; class Collembola; order Symphypleona; family Sminthuridae; genus Allacma; species Allacma fusca. The sequence goes on from OX359250.1 coordinate 5,825,804, forward strand.
ATATAAGTTGTGATAGATATTATTTCAATGTGAGCGGAACGTCTTTCCTTGCAAATCTCAAGTCAAGGTGGTCCTTTCTTCACTAAGCCCTATTCCCATGCGCTGAGTCAAGCCAACTTCCAAGGGAGCCAACGCTCCTCACGGGAACAACTTCCGAAGGCGTGAACAGCCTTTAGCCTGCGATCTCAATGGAACTCTCCTCAGAAACTAGATGGGAGTCCAGTAGTGATGTCCGAAGCCCTTTTGCTCTCTCACTGTCATTTCAAGACATTCAGTTACATCTATAGTCCTGTCCGAGTACTAACTCTAACTCTCGACACCTCCCCCCTCACACATACAAACACATACAAATACATACGAACACATACAGACACATACGAACACATACAAACATATACAAACACATACAGACAGACACAGAGTGAACACCTTCAAGAACAAAAGTATCCGCTCAAGCACTGAACAGTGCTCCTTCACATCAAATATGAAGCTTTTTCATTCATTGTCACTATTATTTTGTAGCGACAAGGTTCCTGAAAGAATTTTTCGAAGCTCATGTCATCTACTCTCGTCAAAACACGGATGACGTCTAGGGGTGACTCACACAATCAGAATCAAACGATAGCGGAGCACTCCATTCCGGCATGCATCTCCCCTGTACAAATATTAATGCAGGCTCATTTCATTCCTAAATTATTAAGGAAGTCGTGCGGGCTGAGAGAGAGAGATAGAAAGGAACTTATCATGTATAGGAACGTCGACAGTCCGAAGGTCCTCTGATTGTTAATACTTTATAGGTATGGGTTACTCAGGGCTAATTACGTCTAAGAATGAATATGTAGAGTGGATTGAGTCACTCTCTTGTCATATGGTAAATATGTAAGCTTTGGAGTGTGATTGTTGGAGTGGGGGGGGGGGGAGGGATTGGTGTTTAGAACGAAGTTAATTCTGTAACACATAGTTATATACATAACTCATAGGAAACGGAAGAACTATTCCCAGGAGCACTTTCATATATTAATACCGTTGAAAATAATGTTGTTGCATTGGAAATAAAACAAGTGAACCCGCAAGGACAGCTTGTTTGAGGTGATTTGATTACATACCGTATACCGTATGCTAATAGCCTCAAATTCTCACCTACTATTACACACCACTTTACTTTGGACTCGAGCATTTATTTTTGTGTGGTTTTACAAACGTTGTATGATTTAGAATATTAATAAATGTTGTAACTTGAAAGAGCCGAGGAACGTTTTCGACGTGGGTTTGGAGATATGCTATTATGTCAAGTCATTACCTATACGAACGTCACTTGGAATCAAGTTGGGTTATAACGTGAGGATGGGGCTCTCTATGGGCCTGCATATTGGATTGGTCCTGCGTCCGTCCAGTCCAATATAATGTGACTATTGTGACAAACTGGCGGACGACCCGTGGTCCAATGCTGATTGGGAGCTGACTGTCGTCATTTTGAAATTATTTGTAAAGTCAAGGTATCCAGGAATAGGAAGGGATGAGGATTTAAAAAAAAAATATTTTATTATAAAACAAATGTACTTTTCTAGAAGCTTTTCTATTATACTTGCATTAGTTTAACTACCGGTGAATTCTTCCTTGGGCAAATACTTGTAAGTACTTGGCCTATTTTCCAGAAAAAAATATTTTATGACCGTGCCCCTCTTGAGCTTCCGCACATTTTACATTTAATGGGGAAAAACTCCAGATTGTAAAACAAACTACAATAATTACATGAAAGGACGGGCGGAACCACTCAGCTCCAATTTGTTCTAGAAATTCTGTCTTGGGGCATTACATTCATAATATTTATTTAAGTATGTTTACTTAAATGGGAAATCTGTTCATGTTGACAACTGACAACCCATTCCCCACAACCACAGAGCATTCCCCACACAGGTAAGTTAATACAATTAAATGCATGGAGTTAAGTATTTTGGTATTTAGTTCCATAGCCGATTTTTCCCTAATCCTTGAATGTTTCTATAATGACCAAATGATGAAAATGACACGCAAGAGGAAGTGATACATTGAAACCAACTATTATAAAGTTTCAAATTATGCTGAAACTACATGACTGCATTTTCCATTCCCTCAAGGGTGGACGCCTATCCTAACAACCAACAACTCTTCCCAAGAACTCTTACAATAATATTTTCTTTCCAAGACTTCTCGGATTGATACTAATCATCATGTATTAAAGATTCCATCAAAGGATGAATTAGGCTAGGACCAATATTTTAAGAACCGGGCTCCTTTAAAACCAAATGTTGTCTCATTAATTTTCTCAAAATAATACAAACTTAAATGCTTTCGAAATCGCACAAAAAACAGTACTTCAACTATCTTCTTTCCCCAAAATCCATTAACATAATTTGTTTGAGAGTTTTTAAAAAGAACCCCAATATTCTATTACGGTCTCCAGTCAAGTCCCTCGCTCAAATTATAGCCACTACCAGCCTCTCGAAATTGGGATTGGTACAACTCATTAGGAATTGCATGAGGACTTTTGACAATTTATTTTCATCTTAAAATTCGTCGAGTAATTATGTACATAATAAGGGAACCAGTTCACATAACTGTACTTATTATACAAGCAACCTCTAAACCTGGGCTGAATTTCGAACTAGATAAAAAAACAAAAATAGATTCTTTATCTTTGACTCAACCGGCCAAAACTTTATTAAACAAATGCAACCTTTAAACAAACAAAAACTTAAACTTTCCTCTATCACAAGGAAGTTTGAACATTAATAAAAATAAAATGTGTAGATTTAAAATAATAATAATCATAAATAAAATCGAGATCGCTCCATTACTTCGCTTCGCTCATAAAAATATAAATATTTAGGAGGGTAGGCCACAGCCCCGGGACATGTTTGGATTGACTTGGTTCTGTTGACACGGAAGGTATTGAAGGTTTCCACGAGGTTGTCCTGATGCCCTCTATCCTGTGACTTGTGTTGGTCCATCCATGGAAGTTGGTGCTGTTGGAAGTGGAGACGCTCGCCCCGCCCCCTCCCCAGTCTGATGAGTAATGGAGAGGGCGGGAGGGACGGGGCAGAGGGGGCGGGTCTAGGGAAAAATTCAATAGAGCCATAGGAATGGACGGAGTGTGTAAAGGACGGACATGCGCGCCCCTCTTGCTGAGAACTCCCTTAAGAATTGCCACAATTGCTCCTACGAATTATACTTACCATATCCGAGGAGGAAATCTACGTCACGTCAAAGCAGAGCAAGTCTGCCCAAATAGGTTCGTAGAGGGGATTTTTATTCTAAAAATTAAAATTTACAACAAACAAAATAAATAAAAATAAATTAATAAAAAAAATAGGAATTAAAATCCCGCTTGATTATTCCTAGACATTAGAGAGAGTTGACAGAGAGAGTGGGGATCTCGGGGATAATTTAACTCTGGGGCTCTTCTCAGGAGTTGTTGTTGTTGTTGTGCGGAGTGTGACTGGGCTTTGGAGTTGGGTTTGGTTGTGTAAGACTTACTGTAGTTGAGTTTTGTTGTTGGTGGTGGGAGAAAATTTGGAAGTTGTGACGTTTTGGTAAGGAGGAGCTGGAGATTTCCTCTGCTCTTTTTCTCTCGTTTCTTTTTTTTTCCTCTCTCTCTCTCTCTCTCTCTAGCTCTAGCTGTTGTTGCTGCTGCTGCCTGGGTTCACGCTTTGAACGTTGTAGTGTATAGCCCTTGCTCGTCTCTCTCTCTCTCTCTCTCTCTCTCTCTCTCCATAGTCAACTACTATTGTAGTAGTAGTACGTGGGGCTGATGGTTTGGGATTGGAGTGGAGCTGCTGCTGTGTAATAATATATAGAACGTAAGGAAACTTGGTTCATGGCACTCACACACAGCTCTCAAGTTATAATACAGTGAAAGACTGCACCACCGTAGTAGACTATAGACTTGAGTAGACGGAACACACTGAACTTCACTATATACACTCACTCATAAGGCAATAAGTTGGGAGCATCTCCATTTTGGCAATTTTCTCAATTCACTTTTTCTCGATTCGTCGGATCTGGTTTCCTTAGGTGCACACAAGTACGAGGTTCCACAGCTCTGGTCCTACCGTTCTCGTCTTCTCCAGCAGAAGAAACCTCGACAAAGTCGTCCTTCTTTTTTTCAAAAAATTAGTCAACTCAATTTCCAGTCGTCATTGTTGGGTGGACTCACTCCGACAGATTTCTGTGGTCAAGGAACGGAGAAGAAAAGTAGATTACAAATACAATGGCGTTGAAGAGAATCAATAAAGTAAGTAGATGGGACTTTAATATTTTGACGGTTCTTGTTTTTTTTTCTCTCTCTCTCTATATCTGTCTTTACTGTAATAATTATTATATTTATTGGGAGGACATTCCCTTCCACCTTAAAATGGAGGGCCTGCAGAGGAGTCCCGTGTCATTTTACTTGTATGAGAGGAATTTTGTGGGGACTTCCTTGTTCTCTCCCATCAATCTAATTTTTGTCCTTTCTTTTGTTCTACTCTGTGAAGGAGCTGCTAGACTTGGGTCGTGATCCTCCTGCACAGTGTTCAGCCGGTCCAGTTGGAGATGATCGTGAGTGATTTTTGAGTAATTTTTGAGGAATTTTGGTGGGTGTTGGTGGTGTGTTTGTAGTTTCTTTTATTTCGGATTTTGTGTGTCGAGAGGGAAGTTTTGTAGTCTCATTGGGCATTCTTTTTTTTTTCTGTCTTGTAGTTTTCCATTGGCAAGCAACAATTATGGGACCGGTAAGATCAGTCTTTTCTCTTTGGTGTAGTTGTAATTTTTTTGACCATATTTATTTGAGAAATTTTTTGGGGAGAGTAGGCCCTGTTGGCCCGTTGGCAGTATGGACGAGTAAGTTCAATGTCTTGTGGGATGAAGGGGTGGTGTGATGAGGACAGGGCTATCTTTAGGCTTCAACTTCATCTTTAATGGGATGTAAGAAGGGCCACATTTCATTCAGGGAAGGAACTTTCGTTGAATTTTTGAGAGTTTTCGTAAACAAGAAAGTGTCTGCCACAATGTAGTGTTTTCCAATGTGATATGAGTCATTATCACGTGATTTTGTAAATTCTAGAATGATCGTAGGAAAGTGCTTTGTGGGCAAAAATCAGTAGGAATGTTTTTGGGAAATACAGTAATTTTCAATTTTACAAGACTGTAGGGTAGAGCCTGACCCTTCCCCTGGTAAGGATACTGTCATGTTGGGGTATGGAAGTTTATTAGGTGGGGAAGAGGTGCAGTAGGTAATTAGGCAGCTTTAATATTTTTAGTGTAATCACATTTAGAGAGTTGTGATGGTGGCAAATACAAACAAGGTGAAATCGTTCAACAACCTTCTTAGTGTTTTCCCCCGACCTTGCCCTGTGGTAATAGTATTTTCAAAATAGGTTTAATGTTTGAGCAAGAATGGGTGCCCTGGTAGATATCAATTTAATACTATAGTTCTTTGTTGTCGGTTGAGACTTTCTAACAGTCAGATATAAGGTAAATTCCCCACTAGAATGATGAAATCACCAAAAGTTGGCCTAAATGAATGTTATTTCTGGGTATATGTCTACATAGCGATAGCATTAGTTAGTTTTAGAAACCATTGCTGACATTATTTCGAATGTGTCAAAAAAGGTAGTTCAAGTTTTGCTTGTGGTTGATTACTGGGCCTCTCTTTAACATGCTTCTAACTTTTAGCCGGACAGTCCCTATCAAGGCGGTGTATTTTTCTTGTCGATTCACTTCCCAACGGATTACCCATTCAAGCCGCCCAAAGTCTCGTTTACTACGAGGATTTATCACCCCAACATCAATTCTAATGGATCTATTTGTCTTGATATTCTTCGGTCTCAGTGGTCGCCTGCCCTCACTATATCCAAAGGTCAGTTCAAAGTTTTTGTTTAGCCGCTGTAATCAATGGATTAGCACATGCTAACTGTTAAAATGGTACCTTGGAAGTTCATAATGTCTACTACTAGATAATCATGCACACAGCTCCATAGTGTTTTCAAGCCAGTCTAGCTTGAGAATATTGTTTGCATCCGTTGCTATCCATGAGAAGGTCTAAAGTTTTAAGTTTTTTTTCGAGCACCTGTGTTTGTGCTTAACTTCCCAAGAGCTATTGTCTAAATTGTAAAGTGCTGTGAAGACTTTCATGTCAATGTATCTGATATGGAAATGGCAGGATTATGCTGGTTCAGAAAAAACGATCTTGACTTAATAATTTTATACGGAGAATGCAGTGTCTGTCATCGTCCCTTAAAATTTTAAAATCCTCTGCAGTTATTTAAGTACGGTCATGTAGTGGTAATATTTATCGTGGTCGCGTTGAAAGCCTTAAAAAGGCAATGAAATTACTATATATTTATTAGTTTTTGTCAAAAGGCTTTGGTAATATGCGTTGCTAAGAGGACTTCATATATAGTAATGTTATGATAGGGTTTCTCTGTGCAACTCAGCACTAAATCCGCGCAAGGCACATGCTTTCAGTGAATTTGGGAAGAGATAGGTCTTCACAGTTATCACAGGTTCAGGTTCAGCTAAAATTTGCAACCAAGTGCAACTGCAGGATTAACTATTTTCATAGCAACAACGTGAATAAGATGGGCATGTTTTTTAATTTGTTTAGGCTGTTGTAGTTAAGCCTACGTGGAAAAATTAAAGTAAAATTTTGCTTTGTATAGTTTTGCTGTCAATCTGTTCGCTGTTGTGCGATCCAAATCCGGATGATCCACTCGTCCCAGAGATAGCTCGAATATATAAGACGGACCGGGACAAGTACAACGAGTTGGCGAGGGAATGGACAAGAAAATACGCAATGTGAAGAGGGTGCCAGGAACTAAAACTAAAATTATATGCTATCCATATACATACACACATGCGTTATTATTGAATTACACGAAGGAAGAGTGAATGAAAAATTCGAGGATAAAATTATTATACTTGAAATATAAGATAATTAATTAATTAATTATTATTATTACGTGGAAGCATGAAGCATTTATGATTAGATGCTGCATTAATAAGTATGTTATTATAAGTGGGAACACGCGACACAACTTACACCGTTTGGTACTACAATAGAATCCGCATAAGACAAAACATTGAAGATAGCTGTAATAAACCGGGACCGGGACCACAGTGACAGATTTAAATCTTAAATGTTTGTATTTCTAATTTTTTCTCATTGTATTGTGTGCCCCTCCTGTGTAATTGTGCGGGGTTAAAATTTACATGAAACGAACTGGAAGGATGTGAATGTTAATATGGCAGGCAAAAGTTACTAGGTACGAGCGACAACTACTTTTCTCATGATATATTTTCTCTTTTCACCAGCGTTTTGGTGGATTTTGGGGGATTATGTCATTGGAAGTGTAAATCTGAGTCAAGGGTCCTTAGTTTAGGTAGTAAGTAGATATTGTGTTCTAAGTAAGTTTTTAAGCCTGTTTATTCTCACAAGCTTATCCCTTCAAGATGGTTTGGTTGTTCTCGCACCTTCTTTTTGGTAAAATCCGCTTGACACTGTTGTGGAACATTGAGCTATGGTTAACATGTAATTCTAACGGTATAGCAGTATCGTCTACGTCGTATTTGCATGACATGTTTTACGTCTTCCCTTACAATTATTATTAAATTTAAAAAATTGAAAATACGAATACAAGGTTGTTTCTGTCTATATTCACGTCAAGTCCTTTGTAAATGATTAGGTGTGTAGTTTTTTTTAAATTTTTAGCTGTTTTTCAATCCTATGGCGCGCATTTTAGTGAAGGTACAGAGTTAATGAATGTACTAACGGGAAGCAAAGTACTCGGATAACGTTCAAGCTCAAACTTGCTTCCCAGGAAAAGGTTTTTGGAAGAGCTGCTTTTGTTGTAGGTGGAACATAATCACACGCTAATATTAAATAAATTCGTAATCGGTGTTTGCCAAAGTATGGATTTGAATAAACCGGAACTGGAATGTTGTCTCTATGCGGATTCTACTGTAATGAAGTTTTATTTTTCAATTAGTACATAATCATTTTTGAACATTAAAATCTTCATATTTATTTCATATTTGATCCGTATAATGTTAATTGGCAAAATTGAAATAAAGTATTAATGCAATAGTATAACTTAATGGGTACCCTTGTAATTTCTGATTGCGTATGTTACTTGTTCAAAATGATCATTCTTACCATTATGTTTACCTTATAACTGAATGAGAACTTTATTAATTAATGTTAAGTCAATTTAACTGAGGTTATCAGTAAACTTATATCTAAAACTTGCTTCAGCCAGGGTAAACGCAACCAGGGGCTAGCAGCAACAACATTACGAGAGATGAGGCCACTAGTCTGCTGGTTATTGTGTTGTGTAGTCCCTTTTATAAGTCTTTCATGAAATCCTCTTCGTCCGACGAGTCTTGTCTTCTTTCAAACTGAAACAAAAAAACATATTAGTCCGTACATAGGTGCAACATAATGTGTATTAGGTAGTTCTTCCGTATTGTTAATGACATCTGCTTACGTGGATTCTCTAAAATAATAGTAGATACCAGCCGTACACTTACGTTAACTTTAAGGGAGTTGGACTGCGAAGTAGGCACACGGTTGAGTATTTCAACAAATTCATCCTCCGATATTTTACTTCGAAGCTGTCCAGTTCGCATCATATTAACCAATATTGCCTCAATCATGGCTGCACGCTCTGGTTTTGCCACTCGGAGGGTGTTCACTGTAAGAGGTACATAATTACAAAATATAGAATTGTGTTAAATTCATACAATAATTTTATTCCCATACTGCAACACAACTTATCTCACTGAAGGTCATTCGCCTGCCTTGTTGAAAATAACCATAACTACAGTTTACAACCTTTCCGTACGCATTCCTAACACTGGATAAAATGAAAGTATGTTGTCAATAATTATTATTGTCACAATCAGACTGTCAGACGTGAACAACTTAACCATGAAAGTTTCCAACTAAAAAGTACATGTTTGGCTGATTCCAGGCGTCACTTTATGGCTACTGAAAAAGCTTACTGTGAATTGTGATGTAGCCAAAGACATGCTCAAGAATGATGAATCTTCGGCAAGGATTCTTATAATGTACTCACTTAACTTGGATAGTTATTATTGCTACTTTTGACTTAAACAAGTAATAACGTAGCCGCAAATTGCTACACTCGTGGCGGTTAGAAACTAACTTTCCATCTAAACTGGAATATTGAACGCGGCCATATGCGAACTCCTATTACAAATTAATTCGTAATTACATCCCACACGTTTTTTAAAATCCCTTGAAAGTCGTATGTTTACTAAAACTGAAAAATTGATACTGATTTATATTCCAATGTTTCCTAATCAGATCTGGTTTTTCACAAGTTCAAGCGTTTACAATACTGCCAATTTCCACGCAAAGTAAGTTCACCTTGCTGGTCCTAATTTCATGAAATATTCACCAATCAATAATTGGTTTCTTCAGGTGAAGGACAACTGGAATCTCTCACCAAGCTATCTCACAAATCTATTGTTGGATTTTCTAAGTTGTATTATACGAGATCAAATACTACCGCGACAGCAGTCAGATTTGCCAATTAATGTCAAATGTTAGGTAGCTTTGGTGCTGTGCTGACCAACTGATGACTACCATTTTAGGAATAAATAGAACTAACACAAGCAATATATTACCCGTGACGAGCTAATGCATCAAGCACTTTATAACGATTAGAAGCAAAATGTGTTACAAAGTTTCATCAAATGCAAAAATGAGCCTTGATGAATTACATTTAGATAGCAAATTGAACTAACTGCATCATACTAGCATAGTCCAATATGTACTTTTACAATTAGTTCGTTTTGCATTCAGTAAAAACTATTCAGTTCATTTTGCATTTCGGGATTCTTGCATCTGGTTCACCCAGACTTTAAGGGAAAAGTCACGTAGCTCATTTTAATTCATACAAAATACACCTAAGCCCATTTTGCATCTTCATCGAAGATATGCTTCCGCTTACAGGTTGAATAAGTTACCCCTGTAACTGTGCCACATCGAATGGTTTACAACGGCACTCATATAATTACTCATATTTGGGTCAAACTATAATGGGAAGTACCCTCAACCACCCGGCCAGGTTCCAAATATATATTATATGGGGTACTTGATATTGGTACTTTCATTTATTTACAACAAAATTCAAACTTGACACGTTTGATTCCAGAAAGCATTTATTTTCGAAGTTCAAATCAAAAGGAAAATTTGGCCTGATTACAGCTCGGCTTCGTATACATACTAAATGTATGTACGTAAAGGAAAACATTTAGTGTTCGTGTTCCTGCTGAACATATATACGTAGTACTTATTTATTCGTGTAGAGTGTAGACTGTATGCTGTAATATCGCATTAACTAATGTCATTTTGTCTGCATGACATAGATTGTACGTAAAGTGTATAAGTATATCTTACAATCAGTTAAGTAGTTAATTTTAGAACTCCGTTGGTGGTCAAGTATAATGAAAAGTGTCACATTTTCGTGAAAATATTAATACATAGTTTGTAAACTAATATCAGAAAGTAAAAATACGAAAGGACAAAATGATGAAAACCACAACAACATGTGCTCATGTACTAGTAGTGTGCACGATTAATTACACGCTGCTTTCGTTACTATAACCTCAATATCAACTGTCAACACTTATAATTAGAATAATTATATAATGCTAATAATATACAAAAGGTCATTAATTACACATGTGGAGCCTGGAGCCACTATTTAAAGTACCCTACACGTATGAATTGTGTCTCTTCTAGAATTTACTCTGTTGTGAAAAAGACCGACTGGAGACTTCAAAATCAACTTCGAAATTGTTGTAATATATATGCACAGTAAATGATGTTATTGCAAAAATACTAATAATTACTGAATAAATCCCATTATTGTTGTTTGATAAATTCTACAGTACTGATTTCCCATGCAAAGTGCTATCACCTATGATTCCTGCCCCTTGTCTCTTACGGTAAGAGTCCTACAAAAACGGGAAAGAGCACTTTCGAGTGCCTCCATTCCTGAGTTCATTCCCATTCAACTGCGGCCTTAAAGACCTAAATTAAATATTCGTTATTCCCAAGATAATATTGCCATCACTATTACCTATGTCCGCTTATGAGCCTCACGACCCAACGAATTATTATAAAGTCGCTAAACCAGTCAGTGACAAGGCTATCCACAAGTAACACATACATTTACACCCCTCATACCTTAACCTTATGAATCCCATGAACGAACTTATCATATCCCGATTTCTCCACCATTCCACCGATACTCTGTGAAAGGTCTCATTCAATGAAATCAACCCACCACATCCTAAAACGTTTCCACCTAATTTAGGAAATCGTAGATTTGAAAATCCTTCAATCATCCGACTGCCCAATTAGCTAGGATCTCCGAAGGAAAAATATTAAGATTCATCCGACCTTTCCGATCCGTCAGCTACTACTCAATCAACGTAATCTGAGGCCCCGGCCTCCGATTTCCCCACTTTGTCATCCGATACTGGTGAACTGAGACACCACCAAATGATCCACTATCTCACAACTGTACGCCAAGATCCCAAATCGGAATTACACCTGGAATAATTAAAATGACAAAATTGACAGAAACCAAAAAAGGGGTCATACAGCGTGCTAAGGCGTGTTGATCTAAAATCTGATTCAGGATACTATTCTTCATGTTTTCTTGCTCCGCTTTTCGCTCCGCAGCAGCCGCGGCTTGATCTTCCTTCGAATTCGCTTCATTTCCCTGTGAACAAAATTAATTCCTGTATTATTATATTCTGCGTTCAGCTCAACCATGGCTTTGTTTACTACCGATCAGCTCAAAATCCTGGCATAAATACATTTTCAACAACACAATAATTTCCCGGATATGATTACAGTAATATTATTATTAGTTACGGAAATTAATGACATTTTTTTAAACGAGGGAAGAAAAGACTCTTACCCCTTGAAGTCCCAGTTTTGTCAAGTCATTCATTGTAAATTTTTGAGTTTGGTCCGCCTGATTAATCGAACTACCTTCGGATCACTTGCTCAGTTGAAAACAAATTATTTACGTATTAATTAAAAGTTGAAAATACCAGTTTGCTTGTATGTATGTACGCGTACACTACATCCCGATTCCGGTCCCTTCGAAAATTCCAAATGAAGCTCCTCTTGCGCTCCTTTTATAACCACAGTGCACAAACGTGGAGAGCGTAGAAGTAGCAGGCAGACAGGATTCACAGCAGCAATATTTACTTATGTACATATGTATTCGTCATTCTTCCGCGTGTTTCAGCTCATACTAGAGGGGGCCGTCCATTGAATATGTCACGCTGGATATTCACTTTTTTTTTTATTAGGGGAGCTGTGAAACGAAAGTCCCTACCATGTCTGCTTGTCTGGTGGTCGGTAAACAGGAGAACTCCTCAACCAATGACACCATCATATTTTATGAACGAAGGAGTATAACGACTTAGGGTCACCTGTGATGACCCCACTTGGATATCAAAACCTGACGGGGTTCTTATAACTTCGTAACTTGAAGTTAGAAATGTGAGACAAGTCTTGTTGGTGTAGGTCCTATAAATACCATTTCTCTATGTATTACTCATTGTCAGCTACATGAATATGAATAACTCCAATGGTTGACTTAATGTTCTTAACTTGGTCATAAAGGGTAACGGTCTGCTCAATGACCTGGAATTGATTATAATGGGTGACTTCATGATCTAGAATTGGCTATAAGTGGCAATGCCTGGTGTCAAAATAGGTTGCCATTGGCTCTCTAGGATCCAAAATTCGTCGGGTTATAGTTAACTTAACGGCCTAGATTTAGTTACAATGGGCTGCAAATAGCTCACTGGCCAAAAGTTGGTCAAAATGGATCAGAGATTGGTTAATGACAGAAGGGACCGGTTGGATTCTGGATACCCGGGCGCAAGTTACATCTAAACAATGTATGACAGATAAATAAACGCAGTGACTACCCATTTATGAGCAACAAATTTGCCAACAAATAGAGAAAATTGTTATATTACTTTTATTAACCAAATCTTGCATTCCTGTAACAGTAGAATTACGTGTGTAAATGCTAACAAGCTAGAGGGTATTTATAGAAAAGCGCTGTTTTCCAATAGTAGTAGTCATATTTAACGTTGCTTACTTTTCCAGAGTTTTTCATTACGGTTGCTTTAAGTGCTAAAATCATATTATTAGTATTAATTTTCGCTCTGATGATTAATACATATTGCCAACCTCGAAGTTATTAAGAAAATCGCGTAGCAGTAATGCTGAGGCACGATAACAGTGAGAAGATATTGACAAGTAACATTCCTAAGTTGTTTAAGAAATACACGTCATAAATGATAAAGTATACTTAGTGGTAGTTATGAATGTGATTAGCAAAATCTAAACGACGCGATAATTTAGTAACTATCGAATTACTTGTAAGAAACAAATGCAAATATCCCAAATCAGGAATAATTAATGAGGTGCAAACGTAACAATCAAGATGAAGTAGCAAGGGCAATTTAGTGACCACCAGCGTAGGGATTGTTCGCTGACAAGTCTGAGCCACCACTCTTAGGGCTCTTGATGGTTTCATCGACAGAAAGAATGAGACAAGCAGCTTCAATTGCAGCAGAAATGGCATTTATCTTCACAACTGAAGGCTCCCACACACATAGGTTGTAGTTATCCTCCACATCTTCTTTGGTAATATCAACACCATACCACTGCTCTCCTGTAAGTTACGATTTTTGATTTAAAGTAACCAAATGAACATTGCTAAGCTGAATATATAATTTTTTAATCAAATTTAACTACCTTGGGCGTGCTTTTGTCTCAAGCGGTTCAAAATGTTTGTAGCATCAAAACCAGCATTGTCGCAAAGTTGTCGCGGAATAATTTCCAATGCCTTAGCAACGGAGCCAATTAGTGATTGCTCTTTTCCAGGGATGTTTCGGGAATAATCACGCAAAAACTTGGATAGATTCATCTCAATCGCTCCACCACCTATTTCAATTAATTATTGTAGTTACGTTTTAACCTTGTACACTACACCAATCCAATATAAACCCCCCTCCACGTACAATATATCAACCGTGGGTACTGGGTATACAAACTGCTTCAAAACTAAACCATCCAGTAAGGAATGACCAAAAATACTTAATTCTTAGGGAAATAAACCCATACCTGCCACAACGGAGTCATTCTTTAGGGCACGTCTGACAATCATGATAGCATCAATTAATGATCTTTCGGTCTCATCCATGAACTGCTGAGCTCCTCCTCTCAAAACAATTGTGGCGGTCTTCGCCTTTGGGCAACCTTGGAAAAGGTTATACCTGTCCCCACCCACTTGTGTTTCCTCAAATATTTCACAAGTTCCCAGTGTTTTATCATTAAGGTCAGTAACCGTTGTTAAAATAGCTCCACCACAGGCTTTTAGGGTGCGTTTCAAATCGTCATCCACCACACGGCCGGCGCAAAACATATCCCTTTGTGAACAAACGAGTATACAATATTAAGCACGCCACTAAAAAAATGTGTTACACAATCTGACAATAAGCGACAAAGTACGATCTACAAATATTTATACCTATCAGCGAAATACTGAGTGGCCACGTCTCCAATAGGTAATTTCGACAGAACCACATGAGCTCCACTCTGGTGAATTTTGTCCAATTTGTCGTACAATATTTGCCACTCAGCGTCAACAACTTTTTGATATTCCTATAATAATCATTAATATTACCCCTCAAATTTCAAACATTCACAAGAGCAACATAATTTGTGAAACTGAAACTTAGCAGCATGTACTCACCTCTACGTTACTCATTCTAATTTCAGCATTATCTCTTTCCGCCTTCAGCTCCAACTCAATATTCAGAAGTGCAATTTTGGGCGATTCGTAGCGTTTACGCTGCATTTCAAAGCCAGCATAGGAGAAAGTCTTTTTGAAAGCAACTCCAGCAACCAAGAATGAATCTTCGAGAGCCCCACCTTGTACCTTTTTGATACCAATCATGTCCATAGGAAGGAGATCATCCAGATGTAACACAGCATCCACAGCCATTTTACCGAAAAATTCTTTCTGTTGATGAATCAGCTTAGAACTCAGTGCTGTTTGAGCACATTTTTCCAGAAGGGATCTTCGTTGTTCCTCACTTCGACCCACTTCGACTGGTACAGCTACCTTTTTAATGTGATCAATAGATAGCTGGCCAGCTTTTCGTAAGGCTTTGACGATCAACCGGGGGTGAACTCCTTCTTCAACAAAAGGTTTCACTTGCTTTAGGAATTCTCCAGCAAGAATTACAACACTGGTAGTTCCATCACCAACCTGTACAAAATCCATCATACAACATTAAATGCCACGACTAGTATCTTAAGAAAGAAATGTACTGGTGCGAGCCAGAGTAGTTACAGAAACAACTGCTTGCTCATTTAGTTTGCATTTTGGCAGTCAACCATTCAGAAGATAAGGGTAAAGGACAAGGTTTATCGTATTATAAAAAATTGTTTCACTCAAAGCGGATATATTTGATTTTCTACGCTGAAATTATTTATCATACTGCACTTTATAATAATAATAAGGAACCACTATTTCTGTATAAATCAGCATTTTAAAAAACTTTCATTTCGTACACGCATCTATTCTATCATGCATATCTATCTAATGAATGGACTCTCCCAGACAATTCAATGCTGACTGACTCAACCGCGCCACAGTGATAATTAATTCGCCAGTTCGGGCATGTTTGATTTCTGATATCCGTACACAAAATCAAAACTCACCCACGACTATCCATAAACAGGAAGAAAGTACATCACTTAGTTTTCGGGGTTTGGAAACCTACCCTGTCTTTTCGGATGTTCGAGTTAGGTTGGCTGCGACTGGAAATGAGAACTAATGTGATTGGGATGCCCCTCGGGGCCACACAAAGACAGAACTCCTTTCCAGTCGATCAAGTAACCTAACCCTCACTGACCGAAACGACCACTATAACAAACAACAAGAGAGGTAATGTGAAAATCGTTGTGAAAGAGCAGCAGCTTATAAAATGAAAATAAACCGTGGAATAAATAAAAGGAAATACAAGGGACCGCATATTACCGGTGTTCTTATCACCTTTCAAATCCAAACCAAGCAATACGTGTAAGTAGGAAGTACTTACCTCAGAATCTTGTGACTTCGCAATATCCACCAAGGTTCTAGCAGCTGGATGTACTACATTGAGTTTCTTCATGATGGTTGCTCCGTCATTGGAAATAGTTACTTTCCCGTTTTCGTCCACAATCAACTTATCCATCCCTCTGGGACCCAGAGTTGTCCGCACAGCCTCAACAATAGCTTCGCAAGCATTGATATTTGAGATCAACTGAGCCTTTCCTTGGGTGGCCTCGGTACCCTCTCTCAATAGAATGATTTGTGGTTGCTAAAAAAAACAACAAAAGGATTCATTAAAATTACCCCATCAATTTCATACTAAAATTAGTTACAAAATATGAAGTCACGGAGTAGAATTGAACTGAGAAGACACAAACCCTCCATCTCACAATCCAAGCGGATGAAAAAATTTTGCTATGAATCTAATCCCACCCGAAATTCCCGAACTCAACATGATGAGTTAATTCCAAAAAGGAAATGTCTCCATAAAACGTGGACAACTAGCTCCTTTTAAAAATTTCCGTAAAGATTCCCAATCAATCTCAATATAACACTAGTAAGTTGCATATTACGGCCCCCACAGTAATGCAGTAAACAAAAGTAACCCAATGCAACACTTCCCCACCAATGCCTCGGGTTGCGGTACAAGTTGCTGATTTTTGAAAATCAAAACAAAAAATAATAGTTTTTAGTCTTCTTCTAATTTCCTTACCATTTTAACTGATTTCCGAGTTGAAGTTTAGTGGAAATATGAATTTTAATTAACAGATTAAAGTCAAGTAAAACACCGCCCAATGAAGTCCTTCAGCTTGCACGTCGAACTTTGATTTTGGCGGAATGTAAAACCCACACGACTTGAGTCACCACCGAGCACGAAATATTCTCGCACTTTCCACAATCTACAGCTCCACAGTCCACAGCCGCCAAACTTCTTCCCTTTCCCTTCCACTCATCCACTCCTACACACACTCAAACACACTCACCAATACACCAACACCTATTACACCACCGGGCTGGACTACTATACATAGTCAGAGCCAAGCAAGGGTACACATGGATAGTTCACATTCATTATCATAACATGTACATAATGCAGACTTGCAGATTTCATTGTTAACAGACCATTTATCGGTAACTAGTAAAAGAGCCCGCTTCCGAATCTCTCTCTCGTGGCAAACTCATCTACTGAGAGTCCGCAGCTGGATTTGGTACATGTAGTATTAGTTATAGTATTTTTATACAAGTACTATAACTAAGTAACTATAGTTAGTATTTTTTAGTTAGTATTTTTAGCTGGTTTTTAGTTAGTTTTGTAGTTAGTTTTTTTAGTTAGTTTTTTTCTTGCCCTTACAAATATTGTATCTAAACCCCCCTGGGCAGGGATTGATTTACGGGGCGGCCCACCCTGGTCCAACTAGGGTAAAAAAAATTAACGAAGACCCTCAGATTCCTAGTGGAAAGCCCCACAAATGCATTCTGAGGCTTAGAGCCAGGGTACAAATTATTTTATTAATCCACCCCTGCCCCTGGGGTTTTACCAACTTTGTGTTCCAATTATTAAGCCTTCTTTATGGTTATGACCCAGCCCTACTACTAAAATTCGTCTCCAAACCCAGACTGACTAATACATTTTTCTGGTTACATTTAAAAGTTTTAATTCAATGTCCCAAATGGGGCATCTCTGTACATTGGAGACTGAGATCATATAATTGCCTGGTATTAGCCGGGTTCCGTAAACTTATTTTTATTGGTGTGGTGCCCTGCCGACGTCAATTTTGGCTACGTTAATTTTTAAATTAAAACTTAAAAGAACCTCAGAGTGTCGCGACCAATTATAGATCGCAGACGAACTTAAGTAACAGAGTTGATGAAAACCATGCCGAAGACGAGTTGGAATCATTTATTTTCGTTATCAGATGTGATCACTTCTTGCTTTTCGCAGCTTATTTAGTTTGAAAACGAAACATTGTGTAGGGATTGTGGAGGTGGTTGTGTGTAATAATTACTGTTTCCAGGAAACGAAGTCATAAAATTATTTTAGTATCATCAGAATTCCCTTAATCTCTATTCCTGAACAATTACGTTCAAGAATGGTTTCTTGTCTGTCTTCTGGACCTCCATTTTGCCCCGATCAATCCGAGACGTCTGGCAACAGTGGCAACACTTCTATATATTGGAATTGATAATTCGATAATTGTATACTTCCCCTGGAAATCCAGGTTGACCCAGTGAAGTTGTTTATGCATAGACCCTAAAAGAACTTCGAGTTAATGTTTTATTCATCCAGTACGCCTCCAGTAGGTCTGGGTTCTTTATTTGGCACTGTATGGAGTCGATGGAATGAAACCATTCCCTGCAAGTTGTAGGAAGACAAACTTTTTGGAATATTCCTTCCCTCGATATAAGCTTGTTGTCAGCTTGCCTGCCTTTGGTCAGGCATCCTTCATGTTAAATTGAATCCACCATCGTCCAGCCTGCCTCCAAATTATAGCCTTCATATATGCATCAACAATTTTGCTATCAAAACCGACTTGAATGTAGCAATTATGTATCATGAGGACGGACAACCAGGATCGATGACAAGCAGACATCATGACATGACGATAACAAATCACAATACAGAACTTGGTTTCACTTCGCCCCTAAAAAAGGGAAATACTAATGTCCCAGTGGATTCATTCTCTTGGAAAAACCTTCCAACAAAATCTTATATTTCCGCAGAATATCTTATTTTCCTCCATTATCCTATGAATGGAATTTAGGATGGAATTGCTCATCAATATCCAACTGGTACATTAGCAAGCATTGAGCTGGTATTGCTATTACATTGAAATCAATACATACAGCCTCGTGCTGAGGTCAACCTGTCCTTTATGACAGAGTTAAGCGTCACTGTTAAAAGATGTAAATGTAGCTCTTACACGTTATTACAAAGGTAATTTCCAAAACAATACTTGACTAGCAATCAAATAATTTGTTGGATTTAACTGGACCACCTTTATAGATTTTATTTATCGAATCTAAGGGGACCATTTCAGCCAATGCAAAATCTAGAAGAATATTTTCTTTTACATATCTAAGCAGTTTCCTGGAAAATCTTTCGTACACAGCAGTCGCATCGCAATGCATTAAATTTTGAAAATTTAAATATACTATCAAAAATAATCTGCTTGAAGATAAGATAAGGGCTTAAAACCAGTTTATTATCTGGCATCTGGACACCTCTCATATCTCGGACCCGGAAGCCAAAAGTGTCCGACAATTAAATATTTCAATTCACACCCTTAAACTACTCGTCTTAAAAAGTGCTTGTGTACCAAAATCGGTGTAAACTGTATAAACAATGAAGACTTGTTCCGATTTAATAAATTGTGTAGACCCAATCTCAAATTGGAACAAACTTTGAGGATGGAGGTACTTACATGAACGACTTATAATTGTCGATTACAAAAACCGGTTTAAACCTTGCTTCAGTATTTTCTTTGTGGCCTACGTCTCCAGTATTCAACATAGTGATCTCTTGTAGCCCCTTCAAATTTGCTACAAGTTTATTTTTTCTCAAATTTTGAAATATGAGTAAAAATTCGAGAACTTTCAAAACAGCTTTTCCGGGGAAAAATTCTGACTTTGCGGAAAGGAATTTATGAATATATTTTGACTGCCAAGCATACAAACCTATTTCACTGCAAAACATCAATGTACCGGAAACCATGTTGAGCAAGGTTGTTCAGGGTTTAATAGTTCTAAGGGAACGGAGAAGAGAATGTAGTGGTACTTATATCTGTAAATAGACCAATATAGCCCATAATGTACACAAAATTACCAGCACCTCACAACCAGTCAACGGCACTACTTGACGTCACGGCTACATTATTATTATTAGAAAGCAAGACGCAAACCGGCATTATCTATTTTTTTCGAAATTCGTTTCAAGTAATAATAAGTTGCTCTAAAGCAAGGGTTATCAAGGGGTAAAATCGGGAAACTCAAAGGCCAGTTTGGTGCAAAACGGCAAAAGTCGAAACCCTTCGTTGGTTTAAATCAGTATAAATCTCACATCACGCAACTAAAAATTCGTAAATATAGTTCTTTTCATTTTGATATACTTTATACAAGATTCAAATAGTAGTAGTAGTAAGGTTTTATTGACTTGGGCATATGCCCCTTCAACATGTAGTTATCGATACAGAAGTTGTTTTTTTCTTCTTTTTTTTCATGCAACAATAGTTATACATAATATTCAAGTTAGATATATATTCTTTTACAAAAGCAGAGTTTTCTGTATGTTTTTAATTCCCCCATGAGTGCCTCGTTATCGTCCAAACCTCATATCATATTTAAATTCAATTATTATTTTCACTAGGTCATCTTGCGGCACTTCAGCATTTTCTTCAGCATTAACACTTTGTTGTTCGTACTGACCAATATTATTAATCGATTTAATTATTAATCAAAATAATTCAAAGCCCAACGAAATTATGGAAGTCTAAATTTTGTTATAAATGTCTGATAAATGTCGCCATAGTCAGTTGAGCTTTCAATTAACTATTGAATCCCCTACAAGTTAACACTTCATAAAGTCAAGAAACTCGTCACACAAAAATAATTTACTTCACCAGATTATTTTTATTTCGGTTTCTTCTTATGTTTCGGCCGATCAGTTGACCCCAGTTTTTAGAAATTATATATAGTAGTAGCCGCAGATGTGTCAATTTGAAATCACCTTCGTTCATCCTTCAGAAGGGTGACCGTTTCCAATTACCCGTTCCTTCATCGTTCCATAAAATGAAGGCTTCTAAATATTTACCCTTCCTTCGCCCTTCCTTCATTCAAATCCTGCTATAATCCTTCCTTCAACCTTCAAAAAATATTTAAATGCCCTTCATGAGATACCTTCCTTCCATGTTCATGTATTTATCCCAAATCTTTTAACACAAGTCACAAAATCAGAGCTTCAAACTTTCAACTGCTTACTTCTGAAAAACTAATAATTAGTTTACAATTAATTGCAATTATTGCAAATTATCAGTATGTACTTATGTATCAGTACAGTGAAGGGAATAAAATGCTTACATGCTCCGGGTATCATGCTGCCATAGTGAGATATAAATATTTCTAGAATAACATTAAGCAGGCCCACCAGATTAATGTTTTTCAGTTGAGTAACGGTGGATGTACGTGCACGAACTTTAGTTACGGAAGGATTTTGCATAAAATATGGTAGATGGGATTGCAAGTTCCAACGGCGTTCGAAGGCAGTAAAATAAACATGTTCCTTCACCTTCCATTATTTCTGGAAAGAGCAGAGGCCTTCGTTCATCCTTCGTTTCCTTTCCAGCCTTCCTTCCGTTCCCTTCATAATTGCCAAAGCTAACGCTTAATTCGTTCAAAGAAGCCTTCTTTGAAGGAAATCCTTCGAAGGATGGACACCTCTAGTAGTAGGGAAATAATGGTGACAAGGAGACTACAAATACACTGTGTTCGATCTAAACTGTATTCACAGTATCACAATACAGATTATCCAAACTTTAAATATTACATATTATAGTAACTCTCATAACAATTCCAGATGAGCATTTTATTTCTAGAGCAAGTTTCTAACATTCTAACTAGTCAACCATCAGTTCTCTGGAACCTCAACAATTAGCAGTAAGTAACTACGATTATAAAGTGTATTTCCAGACATTTATCTTCAGAATAATTTAGAGACTACATATTATATAATTCGGTAATACATATGTAAGTAAACTAAGGGATTGCTATCAACTTGTCCCATATAACGTTTTTTACTGAACAGTTAAAATGAGCATACATTGGAATGGTTGTTGACAACAACTTGTTGTCGCCATCCATTTACCCAAGGCTTAAGAAATGGTGTCCCAATCCACAAGCGGGTAATTGTTGGGCGTGTCCGTTGGGGGTACTTTGGCCCAGTGTTGGCCAACCATTGCCAAGGTTGGGCCAAAGTACCCCCAACGGACAAAGTGGTAGTTTTTTCAACATAGCTAAACAATAGTTTTATTTTTGATTGTTGGCAAAATGCTGGCCCAACGTCGCTTGTAGATTGGGGTAGAAGGGATTGGTTCAATGGTAATCCAAAATACTATAGTATTGACAGTTAGATGTCAGATGATGAACAAGAACAATTAAAGCTTCCACGGGAGTTGCTGCTTTCACTTACGCCGACAGGAATGCCTCCGCGTAGACTTATTTTAAAAGTTGGAGTAATTATTCTGCTTTTGAGAAATTTAAATATTAGGAAAGGATTATGTAACGGTACAAGGCTGATAGTTAAGAACTTACAATTAGCCAACAGTGTCATTCATGCGCAAATTCTAACAGGAAGTGTCCAAGGCGATATAGTATTCATATACTTCGAAATGATTTGATTCCGTCTGACCCGGATATTCCATTTACACTTACTGAGTTTTGTAATGACTATTAATACAAGTCAGTGACAAACATTCGATCGCTTGGGAATATATTTACCGTCACCTGTTTTTACACGGGCAATTATATGTTGCATTTTCAAGAGCAACATCAGGAAAATGGAAATAGTTGATACTGAGCATCAAGGAAAGATAATTGATGGAAGAAATGAAAGATTTACAACAAACGTTTATTTAAGGAAGTTTTTAATCGATAACTTAACTCATTTATAAATGAGTTTCAGAAGCGATATTCAACATTGAGGGCGATACATTTGAAAGCTGTAATATTTTAACCAAGCGTCCATGAAAAAGTTATTTGAAACCACAGGGATTGTAGGGAATTGTAAGGGGGGGGGGGTTATTTATGCGTAATATAAAATAACGAGGGTGAGGACGAAAACAATCCGTAACAGTCGCGCGATTGATGACGAGGGAGTGCGAGTAGGCTATATTCATATTCCATCCCTCGCACAAAGGGGCAGAGGGACAGAAAAAGTCCCATCTATGGTACTATCACGTTTAACAATAAGCATTGATAAACAAATGAATATGATTCTAGAAATGGAAATTTAGAACTACTTTCCTTGAATTTTAATTATACATTCATGATATTATCTCCAGCAGGACTATGCTCATGTAATAATTACCGTCGAGAATATTTCCTGCATGTGTGGGATTGTGTCCATACAACATCTGCATAACCCGTAACAGAAATGAAACAAGCACTTAACCTAGGCCTCCCACATACAGCATTATCAGTATTAATCAACGCATGTTATCAATTTTATTATGCTAAACAATGCTGAGAAAACCTGTCCGTTAGCCGTTCCAGTTAATAAATGAAATTCATGATTAAGTTAATAAATTCTTTTTTTTTAAAATACAACTGTAAGCACCCAAAAAGTATTAGAAACTGCTACAATTTTTATTATGATTGACATGTAAGATAGATGATGCTTGTATTGCAACTAATTTTTATTGCCATCTACATCATTTTGACTATCAGTGTTCACGTACGAAACGAATAATAAAATTACAATGAAGTTTCAGGTAAACATCATAGATAACCTCTCTGAAGGAAAAGTTACACAGTAAGTACCCAAAATTAGGTCAGTGCCATACCTATACGGTTTCCGTGTTCACCCTACTTGCCACTGAATAATGAGTGTAGTATTTAAGCTGTGGGAAAAATACATTTTCAAGGAAAAAAAAATAATTATTATAAAGTACTGTAAACTCGAAAGTTGAATTATCGCAGTGGCAAACAATTGAGGGATCAGGTAGGATCCTATTTTAAGTATGTCACCTTCCACAGGTATAATATCCAACAAAACCGACATTCTAAAATATCTATTTGCTTCCCCAAAAATTCCGGCCTCTGAAGTCCGATTTCCGAACGACGTACCAAGAAAACAGATTTTTAATTTAAATAAAACTCGTACTGTACTACTTTACTTGGGATATCCGTTTGACTAATTAATTCTATTCAGCTTTGGAAGTAAGAAACCGCACGGATGATGACACTGAAATCCTGCGAGGAAACAACGAAGTAAAAGCTTGATAGAATTCTGATTCCAGAATTCCTGTTATTTGACTTAAAATGTGAGACCAGCCGTAGAGTAGGTTTGGAAGATTTTTTCTATAGAATGTACGTAAGCCGCAGTACGGAGGTCCAATCCAAGGTTGTATTGCATTGCCACTTTCATGATATTCTGAAAAAGTGAAAAAGTCAAGAATAAATTTTTAGCAACCCCAAACATTTATTACTCCTACAGGAAGCTTCAAGCTTCGATACTCTCAAAACAAGTAATGATTATTTCAAAACTAAAAAGCCTGGAAGTACAGGATAATTAAAATACCGATTTCCAGGTTGGAAGTGCCTAAAACCATAGCTAACATACAATTTAAATTTTTAGAGAAAATATTTAAAATGCTTACTCTGGCAGAACGTTCCATTGTGTAGTCAAGACCAGAATGAACAATATCCTTCTCGCTAGCACCGCCCATTCGCTTTGCAAATGCCTCGCTGGGAGTGACGGGGATTTTACCACCATCCGTACCAAATCGACGTTCCAACGATTCTTGCACTGATTCCAAAAGATGGTAGTTCGAATCGCGATCATACTTGAAGGTAAGACGCCCGTATGAAACATGGTTAAGATTCTTTAGCCACTCGAAGTATGAAACTGTCACACCACCAGCGTTGATGTACAAATCAGGGATCACAAGGACCTTTTTGTCTTGAAGGATTTTATCCGCAGCAGGAGTTGTTGGACCATTGGCAGCTTCCCCTATAATCTGAATGCATTACGCAATAAAAGAGAAATCATGTCATTCATCACATTTCACAAAAGGTGATAGAAATGCAATTCACGTATTTGACTTTAATAAGTGCTGGTCTCCTTCAACATTCCAGCTCTAGATACATATTCTATCCAGGTACGTGTAGATAATAATTACATTTAATTTACTTACCTTAGCTTGAATAAGGTGAGCATTGGCTTTCGTGATAGCCTTTTCCGTGGCGGCAGGTATGAGAATATCACATTTTTGTGTTATCAAATCTCCGTCGAATCGCTCAGCGCCCGGAAATCCAACAATAGTACCTTTATCCAATTTGTAATCTTCGAGGGCTTTAGGGTCAATACCCGTCTTACTAGAAATAGATCCATCTCGCTCAACAACACCAACACAGATGGCTCCAGCACGGACCAAGTAACGAGTGGTGTGCAGACCGACGTTACCGAACCCTTGGACAATGAAAGTTTTCCCTCTCAGACCGGTTGAAAGACCAATCATATCCATGTAACTCTGTTCGTTAACGAAATTGGCAAGACCGTGGTATACTCCGCGACCAGTCGCAGATACACGTCCATGAATTCCACCTTGGTTGATGGGTTTGCCGGTTACACAAGCATGACCATTGATGTCCAAATGACCAGTTGTTTTCGAGTAAGTGTCAGCAATCCATGACATTTCTCTCTCTCCAGTTCCCATGTCAGGAGCCGGGACATCGATTCCAGGTCCGATGAATCCTTTCTTAGCAAGCTCCAGAGCAAATCGTCTGGTAATTTTTTCTAGTTCATTATCGGAATAATCCTTCGGATTTATCTTCACTCCTGCTTTTGCACCTCCGAAAGGGACGTCCACACAGGAACATTTGAATGTCATTAGTGCTGACAAAGCTTTCACTTCATCCACATTGACATCATCACTGTAACGAATACCTGTAAATTAATCCAATATTAACATTTTACAAAAGCACTCATTGTCTAGCGTTAGGCAAGTGCAAGGATGAATTATATCTTCTCCAATCTGACTGTTGTGAAACCGTCTGAAACCTCCGACAACAGTAAATTCATTTTTACGCGATATGACGGTATCCCCTTTTCCCAAGGTACTAGCAACTAATGTTACTATTAAATGCTCGAAATATCTACTAATGTACAAGCATTAGTTGTACATTCATTGTACATTTTGTTAAAAAGTGGCACTACAACCACTGCCCGACTACTAAATATCCATCGAGGTTTCAACGTTGTTTAACGAGCACAGAACACAGACAATTTGATTCCAGCTCATACAAATTATAAGATAAGATACAGAGCTCATACGGAAAATAGGAATAATCTAAATTGGACTTATAGCTTGAATTAAGCAGGTATCAGCATTGCTACTATCATGTGTATAGAGTTTCGCAATGAAACAATTCACTGCTGATGTTGTGAATCAATGCCAATTGTTAATTCTAAACCAGTTTCGACGACCGGAGGCTGTTATATATGTGTCTGTTTGAATTCATTTCGTCCAAAGATGTGCACAATGAACCTGCGTGACGAAGGTATTCCAGAAGAACAGAATTAATAACTGCTTGAAGGGTTTCATCTTCTTGATTGAATAAACGAGTTGGGTTACACAAGGTTACAGGTAACCCATGCACCTACCATTTCAGCACCAACAAGGCCCAATTATTATTTCAAGCAATTCCCAAGAAATTAGAAATATTTTCAAAAAATACGTCGAGACATAAGTAATGGAAGTATGTCACCATTGTCTTGGCCGATCTCAGAAAGTATAGCACAAACATTACACTTTTCCTTAGACATATAATTTTCAATGTTTCATGAGCTAAATACAGTGACTTGAAATATCTCAATAAGTAACTATTTAATTAATGTGACTTGGCTTTGCAAACGCCAGTTTGCTCGCATTCGTCGCTATTCTACAGCATTCACTTGATCTAATGAACCGGACGGTCAATGGTACAATTTCCTGGTTGTTCAAATACTACTCACTAACTGAAGTAAGTCATTGATGAGAAGAGCAAAGTACATCAATATTTTAATTGCTTGTCCCAGTAACATCAGTGTGAACCAACGCATTCTATAATAACCTTAGTTGACCAGCCATCAATAGATCGCTCTTAAGTGTTCTTTATTATACTTACTAGTAGATAAAATGAATCAAGTCATTGATTTATTTAAAAAGGTTAATTAGTCTGTAGATCTAGTTACTAACCTCCTTTCGTTGGCGTGCGATGGTTAGAGTGTTGAGCTCTGTAAGCTTGGATCATTTCATATTTTCCTGAATCTCGCTTGATGGGGAAGGCAACTTCAAGAACATGATGACATGGTTGCATGATCCGGATGATTCCAGCCGCCTTCTCCTTTTTCTGATCCAACGTTGCTTTCGGTCCCATGTTCAAACCCGAAACAAGCCTAAACATTAACATTTTTCATCTTTAATAATTATTCCTCTCATCTCAGCTCATGACACATATAACACAACACATCTACAGCTTTTAAAGGAGTTTAATAAATTATTATAAAATATGCATGTCTCCAAATGCATAAATTAGTACTCCACTTATGTATTTCTTAGAAAGTAGAAAGTATCCAAACTAAAATCCCTGACTTGTAACTAGGTTATTTTTAACCTGCACTATTTGACCAAATTTACACCTCTTGTACATCTCTTTGATTTGATTAAAAAAATAATGAAACTACTTCACTCTCCCATCCATTCTTGAAAAATAGATCCTTGAACCATCCAGTGCTAACAATATAATTAATAATATCCAAACCCAGTATCTACTTTTAACTTACTTGCTCTCGGCCACAATGCAGGCCCGGTGGAAGAAATACTCGACCATGTCGAAAAACAAAGGTTCATCCGCAGTAGGGATGTGTTGCAATCTGTCGGGGACTTTATGACCATAACCCGATCCCGAGGATGCAGCCCGAACGGCAGTCCACGTAAGTCCACTCCCCCCATTGGACACAATCTTCTTACTCAAAAACATCTTGACAGAGTCTTCAAACTTGACGTTTCGTAGAATGAAAAAATCTCTCTCCGGGTTGATTTCTTACAAACCAGTCGTACACTGGCTTAGGATGTCACAGACACAGACGTGACACACCTAACGACTTTTTTTCAAAAAATATGAGGATGTCCTAGATATAATAATATCCCTATTTTAAAAATCCCCACTAAACAATTAGATACTTAAGTTTCAGAGTCCAGTCCCTGACTGAACTTGGCTCGGCCCGTTTACTCCAAGCAACAACGTAGTCAACTCTAAATATATATTTATTTTTATTTTTTTCAAAAAAGATAACTACTATCGGATAATAATATCGGCTACTATAAAATACTTGAGAGAGACCAAAGGTAGGATGAAGTCTGAGGAATCAGAGGATATATAGAGCAATTAATATAAAGAAATCTAGCTTTGGAAACTTTAAGGATTTAAGTAAGCAATCGTCGTCAACGACGTGCGTTAAAATATACTCTAAACCTTAATATAAATAGCAACCAAGATTTCATGATCTAGCTAGAACTAGAAGGAATAGCTTCTGGAATTCCTCGGAGGAGCGTTTCCCAACCCAACTCTGTCTCACTCTGTGTATTTAGGTCTAAATTTAGATCTGAGATCTCCACATGTTCTTCCCCTTCCTACCTCACTCGTTCTGTTTGCCAGGAGCAGAGCCAGAGGAATACCACTTTGGGTCGCCTCGTCCTTCTCTTCCCTTCAACTAGTCCTCACTGCTTCGAACCCAACAACACGTTACATCCACCGTTCCACACACTACAGCTGGGCCATGCACACACACTTCTTCTTCTTCACACACACACACACACACTACTTGACGCAAAACTATAGTTATTGGAGTAGTACCGTTTCCCTTCAGTTTTCCTACACACGCCCGCTCTTCCAAACGGCAAGGATCTCACAGCTATTGTAATATAGACATGATGGGGCTCTTCTTCAGGAGTCGTGCATGACGAGAGAGAGAGAGAGAGAGAGAGAGGTGTGTCCCATCGGGGCGGAGTCCTCGGTCCAATTGTGACCAAAAACCTCAAGTCTTTCTTCCTCCCGAGATTGGACATCCTCAAGATCCTCCGTCATGGGTCCCTTCCTCCCCGGTTGATGGGGAGGTCATTGGATTCCTAAAGATATTCATAATTTTTAATAGATTGTTAAAAAATAGGAATCATCAAAATGACTGTAGTCAGACGGCTGGCCATCACATTTCTCTACACGCACGTACACTCAGAAATTGATCCTACGGAGTTCATTCCCTCCTTTCTCAGTATGTCAGCGTGTGAGGTTGAGGGAGAGAGAGAGAGAGAGAGAGAGAGAGAGAGAGAGAGAGAGAGCCCCGCTAAAATCCACGCGAAAATGTTTCGAAGTCAACTGCAAAATCGATACCCGTCCCACATTTCCACGGATAAAGTAGAACGACCACGTTCCTGTCCCATTTCCCCTCAACCGTTCCTTGTCCTTTTGCACTCCATACTGCATCAAAGGTCTGGGAGTCTTTCCTTTCTTTCCGTGGATGCAGTTGACGATATAGACTCCTATGGATGGTTATCCTTATCATCAAAAAATAGTAAATTATTTACTACAGACACAATCATACAATATACAGAGGCTTATGTAATCAAGTATATGGACTACATATAGGTTTCCACTCATCAGGGATTTTTTTGCATATTGATGTGTGTATACGCCAAAATCCTAATCAACACCAGACTTCACGTGCCAGGTTTTAGCGAGTATATTCCTTAACGATTGTTTTTAACATAGTTTACTTTCAGGGGTATATAGGCTCAAAGCGCATATGTACAGAGTAGGGTTTCACAATGGGTATTATATTATAAAATACCGTATCATCATGGGCTGGGAATTAAGGACGGTGGACAAAAAAGCAAGTAAGCATTCCCAGTGTTTTTCATTTAATGGCTGGGGTATCAAATGTCCGTTATGAAATCATTCGCCAGATGTTTTTTTTCCCCATCTGCAGGACTAATAATAATTATAATTTACTACATGGCTTAAGTAATAATAATTGTTTCTTCGCAAAGTGGACATACTTGAAATGTTCCGTGTGAGTGTTATTACGAGTGTCATGTAGCCATGTCATTCCGGAGCTTTTAATATATTCCAGGACGAGAAGGGACACCAACTTCAATAATGGGTTTCCCTGGAGGTATTGAAAAAAAAAATCATGAAATCTGATAACTTTTTCGTTTCAGCAGCGGTGAATTATTATTGTGGTTCAGAGATAAGGTGGAGTGATTTGACACTTGGAAGCATTGATAAGGCCGTGAGGACTGGGGACTCACGACTCCCTCCATACTAAACAGACGACACTGGAAATACGGACTAATAATTATGACATTTCAATTAGAGCGAACTCCGATAAAAAATCTTAATGTAGGACTATGGTTTAATTACCTCAATTTTTAATGAACGTATGTGTACTGATACTGATGCTGCTGGACAGGTATCGCTTTCATGTAACTCCCATGAACGCTTGGGGTAAAGAATACAGATTGAATTGAGTGTCACAGTGGGTCAGAATAATCCCTTGCAGTTGCCAGTTACCCCTTTGGGCTTACATTGGTTGAGACGAACAATAGGAAGTTTGTAAGTACTTGGATCGGTGCTTTTGAAGAAATCCACTGATGTTGCATTGTTGCATACGTGGGATGGAGACTGAAAAAGATTGCATAGAATGAGTATATAGTGAAGACTCATAAGCCTCGCAATTCGCATCGGAATGGGAATATAGTCCAACTGTAGTTGTACATACATTGGTATTAGAGTAATCGAAACAATGGAGTTTCGATTCAATATGGATGGAACGAAACGAAGCACGAACTGAGATTTTATTGTCAGCTTAAACTTCAGCGTTGGCGATTGGAATTGGCTGTCAGCGCCGGCAATGCAGACCTACAGCTTTCGCGGTGAAAATCGGAATTATCGTAACCTATTTGTATGTATTTACGTGCGTGTGTGTGTATGTATGTATGTGTGTATAAGTATGGTCAAAGTATTTATTAGGGGCGAAGCGAAGTTTCCCCCTTTGCCCATATTGTCTATGTAGTAGTGTTTGCTTGTCTGTCCGCACGATTCCTCCGAACCAAGGAAACGAAGCAATTCATACTTTTCGGAGGGGTAAAGATTAGGCATAATGTAAGAACCCTGTTGTTATTTACAGGGTTTTTCGGGTCATCTGCTCGACCTCAGAAAATTAAATGATATTTAAGTAATCACACATGGAACACATTACATTAAATTATCTGTCCCGTCAAACGATAGATGCTGCATAAAATCTTTCACGCTTGATTTGAATTCGATTGTAACATTTTTCAAAATTTTACTGTAAGCATGCTAATTACGAATTGGGAATATACGCTGGATATTTCATAAATCCTTAGATTAGTACAATATTAAGTGTCAAAACAGTTAAGGTATTAATAGGAGGTACGTAATGTACTTATAGTTAAGTACTAGCTCATGCTATGACATCTCATAGGGGTACTTCGCCCCTTGGTTACGTAAGCATTATAATTACAATAAGTACTACTATAAGCTTATTTTACTTATTACGTAAATCACAAGTGATTTTCAACGTTCATGCATAAGACGTATCATTTCATGTCATACATAACAGGAAAGAGAACAAACCGAGCAGCCAGTCAGCTAATTATAGTCACATAATTATGGTCGATTACTCAAGCATCCCGTCTTGAATAATAAATTCTAGCCACATTGGGCATCCATCCCATTTATAAGCGTATGTACAAGTGTAAGGCTATTATTATACTGTGCGTACGATTTCAGGATATTATAATAAAAGGCAAAGTAGGATTCAGAGGTACATATAACATGGGGGAAAATCTAGAAAATTAATCAAGTACCGGCCATTTTAAGAGGCGAAGCAATGCTGAAAGATTTTATTGTGGATGGCGTCGTGTCTGTTTGTCCGTTTATCCGTTCTCCACGACTACTGCATATGCCGAACCAATGAGACCAGGCATTCAAATTGTTTCTATGAGTAGATTAGGTAAAGAGTAAGAAGCTATTATTTTGGAAGGGCATTGGGTATTCCGTTTTAGCTCAGAAAATTAAATCAGGGCAAACCCCTGATTTAAAACAATTTACAAACACATGCTAACAACACTTACAGAACGTGGGAGGTAAATCTTGCGCCATCTATTGTATGATCTTACGTTTACAATAACTTTCCTTTTCATTAACCGGTAGATGTCGCAGGAATTTTTGCGAACGTGATTTAAAGATTTTAAATGTTTTTCAAAATTTAATTAATCGGTAGATTAGTATAATGTCAAATATATCAACGGTTCAAAAACGATTCTTATTAAATTAAATGTACATTAAAGTTCTTTATTCAGGATTCTTTTCGGGCTGAGCCCCCATAACATCCATACATTGCCAGATATTAATTAGAAAAGATTCATATGCATACTTCAGACACAAGCGCTTAATGCACACATGCATGTATAAACGGGTTAAGTTAGAACAACTTAATAGATAATTAACGTTCACTGCGGTATGTATATATACATATAAGCTTAGGGTTTTGCAGTTACTAGCTCTTGTTATTACAACCAAAAGGGATTTTACGGGCTTGCCGCCCTGGCCCCGCCAGTGTAAAACATTTGATGGACAAAATTCAACTTTCATAAAAACTAAAAGTTAAAAAATAGACAAATAATTATCCCTTTGCAGCATTACGTCTGTGACTTCAGAAATATCTGTAAAAATGGACAAAAACATGTCATGCTGTCTACATTAAGCTGGGAAATATAGGGTAAAATTCAATTAAACATCCTATTAGGATTTTGCAAAATATATACGCAGACGCAAGGCTAAGAGTCAGAACTCTCGAAGGCTACACAGAATATATTGATATAAATGAGGGAGTTCTCCAGGGGGAAATACTCTCGCCATTGCTCTTCTCACTTTTCATCTCCGACATGGAGGATTTTTTCTTAAATAAGGGAGTAACTGGTATAAGTGTAAACGAAAAAATAGCAATATTAACCCTTATGTATGCCGATGATACAATTATTCTTGCCTATAGTCCGGGGGATCTAAAAACGAAGTTGAAAATTCTCGAGGAATACTGTGCAAAGAACCAACTAGAAGTGAATGCCTCAAAAACTAAAGTCATGATTTTTTGTAAAAGGCAACCCACGGTTCTTCCAAAATTTATGTTTAAAAACTCGGCACTTGACATAGTAAAGGAATACACATACCTCGGAGTCCCCTTCCACTCAACGGGCTCATTCAGACTAACAGCTAATTATTTTAGTAGAAAAGCTAATTGTGCAATGACTGAAATTCTTAAAATAATTAATCTATCTAAATGCAACTCGTGGGAATCAATCTGCAAACTTTTTGAATCCATGTGCTTATCCAACCTTCTTTACGCTGCAGCGATATGGGGGATAGGGAACGAGCTAAGACTTGAGTCTACACAGACCACTTTCTTTAGGAGGGTGTTAGGCCTGTCCGGGAAGATATCAAACCACTCCATTAGAATTGAAGCAGGCAGATACACAGTAGAGCATCACCCCGTGGGATATTTTAGGCCCGTGCCCGCCCGTGGCTCGTAACGTTTTACCCGTACCCGCCCGGCCCGAAATTAATGTTTATCGAAAAAGCCCGGCCCGGCCCGCAAAATTAAAAAAAGCCCGTAGCCCGCCCGCAAATACCATATATCTTAAATACTGAAAAACTGTATTTTAAAATATTGGTGTTCTTGACTGTTACATACAGTCGTTAAACTACCTTGTCTATTAGGAAGGCAATACAAAAGCTTATGCTGCTATTTCGGCTTTGGTAAGCACTTCTGGTGGCGTACTTGAATTTATTACACTGTTAACTTCTGGATTCTTATTACAAATACTTGAACTACAAGCAGGATTCATCTTCTAGACTAAATGGAATTTTTCAGTAATGAAGACCGAAATGTAACTTACTAAATAACAAAGGCAGGTATACAGGAAAACTTGTCTTGCATACCTGTCTTTGTTATTTAGTAACAGTCGTACAGACGGGCACGGGCCTAAAATATCCCACGGGGTGACGCTCTATCGTACACCAAGCCTTAGTTTGTTTGAAAGCTAAAATTGAAATTCGTTCAAGTCATTCAAGTCTATGTACATTCACAACCGGTGCTCCTGCATTCACAACTAATGGAATTTCTCACGGGCTTTTACGGGCTTTCACGGTCTTTTTTAACCGCGATGAAAAGACCGTACCCGCCCGTAACCCGTGAAACGTAATAATTTTTACCCGTACCCGCTCGAAGCCCGTGCGGGCCGGGCTTTTTGCGGGCTTACCCGTAAATTTTAACCGCCCGAGATGCTCTAATACACAGTAAGCTGTACTGTGATAAAACTAGCCCTTATGTACCTTTTCAAAATTCTCAATATGAAGGAAACCAGATACCCGGTAATCGTTCTAAGAAAATTAATACAAATAGAAAAAAACAGCAATTATAAGCCGGAATTTAGCTGGGTCTACTTAGTCGAGTCAAAATTAAATGAAATTGGATGGAATATACCATGGAATGACTTGACCCCCCTGTGGATTAAACTCAATTTTGATAAAATTATAGAGGCTACAGCGCACAGATCTTTTTTCAACGACGTCGAAAAAATATTAGAGTCAAGTCAGAACCCGACGTATAAATTTACGCTCCGAAGCTCCGTACTTCCTAATTACTTAACCGTAGAATTACCGTTATCCAAAATTAAATTAATAGCCCAAGTTAGATTGGGGTCTATATATGAAGCTAAAATACGAAGTGGGGGTTTATGTTGGGATATATCATGTAATAACAAATGCACTTTTTGCTCGTTATCGCAGGAAACATGGGTACATCTACTAATGGAATGTAAATCGTTAAGAGGATTGAGAAGCAGGTTTATAGGCAGGTTTGTTACTGCAGATTACCCGATTGAGAAGAATTTTGCTGCGCTCATGAGTTCTGCAGACAAAAACACATTGTACGCCGTTAGCGAGTTTATATATTATATTGGTAAAAAGAAATTATTATTATTAATCAATTAAATTAAGTTACTTCCCTTAAATATATACTATATCACATTAAAAGTATGATTTTCCAATTCTGTAATATGATTGTTTTGTTATCTCGATAAAATTTGTGTATGAGCGCGCTCGTGAACACAATAAATACATACATACATACAATTAAACATGCAAAATCCAATTTAAACAAAAAAAAAAAGCTTCTTCTTCAATGTTTTATAATATTATAAGATTTTGATATATGTATATATTTTCGGGAAAGACAACATATCCCCGTAACTGCTTCTCTATGTCTCCTGGAAATTAGATTATTAGATTATTATTTTTCTTTTAAAGTAGTACAATAATTATTAATAAAGGCAATAACAGCTAAATGAATGTTTCAAAAATTAAAATTACCACTAGGAAATGCAATTTGGGGAAATCAAATATTTGACCACCAGTGAACAAAACCCGTCATGCTTTAAAATAGTATTGTAAGCATATGAAGTGAACAAATCAAAAAGGCATAAACGAAAACAAAAGAACTGAAAAGATCCACCTTCAAAAATTATTATTACTTGCTTAAAGATTAAAAAGCTAATAAAATGCTGGGAATATTAATCCCGGAGGATTTGGTCATCCCGAAATTGTTAATATGTAATTTAATGTGCGGGTAGGAGGGAATTACTCAGCTGAACCAAAAATGTAGGTTTGATCTTGAGATATATTATCACTACCATTCATAATCCGTCAGAATGTCAGAAATATGAAAGCCCATCAAAGATTCCTCTGGTTATCGTGATTCCTATTTCATAAAGTATGCAATCACGGTAGGTAAAATCAGGGCATCATGGAACGTTAGAAACGTAAGAAGCAGTCAGTATCTGAAGTGCAGCTCAAGGCCCTCATTAAGATCTTAAAGGGGGATCTTCGTTTTTTGAAGCTCATTGTAACCATAGGAAACCAGAATGGTGGTTTTGTTAATAGTTATTGTGTGACAAATCATCAGTGATCAGCAGTACTTGCTCTCACAATAAGGGACAAAACACCACCATGCGGTAAAGCTTGTGGAATCCATTCTCTGATTTAATGCTTAATCAATTATTGCGTTTTCCCCTTAACCGGAAGGTGTCGCATAAATTCGTACATACATACGTTTCATACATATATATGTGATTTAAATGCGATTGCAAACGTTTTTATGAAGATGCTTTGGCTCAAGGAATAGCAGTACATACATATGCATACATACAGGGGTTTCAAAATTTTTGCTACGTAAAAAACAACCTATACTTGTATTTGATGTAGCTTCATATACAGAGTTCTACTTACCTTCAGAATCCTTGAAGCGATTTCAATTATCTAAAAAGTAAAGTCGATTTAGATCAAACTTAATTTTGTCAACCCTTATGTCTTCACGTACTGTGGCAGATATCATTTAGCTGATATTGTAAATATTAATAATTTATTGTACGTTAAAAAAGCAGTCATCTAATTTCCTGGAGACAAGGAGAAACAGTTAGAGGAATATGTGCCGTCTGTAACGAGAGGGTATCCTTGCTATGCAAATGCCTAATCTGCCTTAGTGAATCTAAGGCAGGTAGTTTAAATATTTAAATGTGAGACATTCTCCTGTCTTCCTCTGAGATAAGTCTGAGGAGAGCCTCAGTGTGATCTGGAGCTCCCCACTGTAAAGACCTGGAAATAGAAGTAGTACTAGAACGATCCTTAATAATAAAGCACTAATAATTATTGTTACCAGACTGGAGTCTTCCGTCCCTTTCCACTATTCTGGCATACCTCAGGAGTTTCCTGACTGGCAATCTTATTTTATTTATTTATTTATTTAATGTTTCGTTATAACGGAAGTATTGGCTGGCATTGGAATCTATGAAGTAGTTATTGACTTTTGGCATTAATTGGTTATTGTTGTCCTACTCATACAGTATTGGGACAATAATTCCTCCGCCGAGGTCAGGCTTACTACACTTGGCGACCGTGAATCGATCCTTCCTGTGAAATTCGTTGACGAAAAGGTCCGAGGTCCAGTAAATTGGTTCAAAAAACAATTTTTGGTGAGAAAATAGCTCGGTGTATCCGTAGCTTCATGATTGCTTGGGTGACCCCGAGCAAAGTTTTTTCTCAAATAAAGACCAGTTTAGTCTCAGGGATAAGGAGTAATTATTATAAATAATGTAAACGTATTAAGCCAGGAGGAATAGGATTTTTTTTGTATATTTCAAAAACACCTAACAATAAGAAATTAGTTCATACAATTATATTTAATTATAAATAAGGATTTGGTTACTAGATATAACAAACAATAAGGAGCTAGTTATTTAATTTTCCTGTTATAGTCACGGGTACTGACACAATTTCTTAAAAAATCAATCTGGAATTATTATACAGTTTTATAAAAAGGAGAAAATTGTCCAGGTTTCCACAAAAAGGTAGCATATCTTTATGTCAGAAATTGTATTTTCAGACATTCTCTTAAGTACAATAAACACATGGAATAGTATTTCATGCATAAATCCATGTTAGACTAGAGAACAGAGCAAGGGGACACTGTGCGTATATGTACATACAGGAATAAGACAGAACGACCACGCTGTAATTCCACTAACAGTTAGTAGGGGCGAAGGTTAGTACGTTCATTTAAATCACAGGTGTCGCTCCAGATCACACTGCAAGTTTTTCCACTGGTTGGATAGGCTTAGAATTTTAACAAATCAGGGAGAGCCATATTGCCTCATTGCATTCAAGATTGCAGCGTTAGCTCTCGCCTGCATAGTTTACGAGAATTACAGGTATCATTGCGCTGATACTTATAATATTTTAGTTTTAGCATTTTAAAAGTTCGTGGCCAATACAGGCACAAAACAAATTGTTTATGAGTAAGGCGGATAAGGCGATCATAAATCAGTCAAATCCTGCTATTGATTTAAGTTCTGAACGGGCTCGTAGGCAAATAAATCGAACAGCCAGAGTTCAACAAACAAATCCGACGAACAATTTAAATACAGTAATTATTTCCGACATGGCCGAACAATGGTATCAGGGTTTGGGAGACCCTGAAAAAGCGTTCGTTCTGCAATTTATGCAAAAAGCCAAGAATGACAGTGCAAATTACTTGCGAATGGCCGAGCAGGCTGCAGTAGCAGCACAACAGCTAGTTGCTGTGTGGCAACAGCGGACAGTACCAGTTGCAAATCCGATTCCTCTACCCAGTCAGGTCATATTAACAAACGCAAACATGCAGATCCCATCTTATGACAGGAAGCGAATGACCTCGCAATATTTCTTTACGCAGGTAGAAAAATATTTCACGTTGCAGCATCACACAGCTGATAAATTTGTTTATTTACTAGGAGGCATTCTCAAGGGAGATATGCACAAGTGGTACGAAAACACTGTTACAGCTACAACCACATGGACAGCTATTCAAGCCGATTTTGAATCCGAGTTTGACACTGCATTTGATAAGCAAGAACGAGTACGCATATTAGCTACTAAAACGCAAAAGCATTTCGAGCCAGTTGCCGAGTTCGTGTATGAGATGATTTTCCTAGCATCTCAAGTTGATAAGAACGAATCACTTAGTGATAGGTTGTGTCGAGCATATCATGGTCTCCATCACAGAATTTATCAAACTATTAAGTGGGACCCGGATCAGGCAAATCCAACGGCAGGCAAATTAATTGCTGCCGCAGACGACGCATTGCGTATCTTGCATAAAACTAACAAATTAAACAAGTTAGGCAAAACGGATCTGCCACCACTATCTAGTTCTTGTGATAATGGTTAGCTCAGCTTACAATTTGAATTTGATAATATATTTAAACGAGATATGCTATGCGTAGTATATGGAAACGTGAGGAGCGTTTCGTTATGCAGTTAAGTCATGCAATAATTAACGTGAGAAGCCTTTGATTTATGTATTAAATTTTTAAATACAATTATTCATGTGAGTAACATGATTAAAAGCCTGTAGCTCTGTAATACATTTGGGTTAAAGAACGTGAGGAGCGTTCTGTGCGCACTAGTATTAAGCTGAATACTATAATTTTAGTTGCAACAATAAAATGTAAATGCCGGCCGAGTTTCTGATTTTTTTTTGTGAGCTACAAGAAGTTACACTGATTGTAGGCGTAGGGTAATTGACGTTTATTTAGTTCGTAACTTATTTTGATTTGCTTGTTATTCATATCCATAGCTTAGGATTTCTACGGAAGAACTTTGTTCACATTGTTTTACAACATTCAAAATATTCAGTTGGTTGTAAATTTTCCAACTGGAGAAATCTGACTACAACACCTTTACTTTACTAGCCTGAAATTATAAAAATCCGAAGAATTTTTAATTTTCAGGGGGGAGAGTGTAACGAGAGGGTATCCTTGCTATGCAAATGCCTAATCTGCCTTAGTGAATCTAAGGCAGATAGTTTAAATATTTAAATGTGAGACATTCTCCTGTCTTCCTCTGAGATAAGTCTGAGGAGAGCCTCAGTGTGATCTGGAGCTCCCCACTGTAAAGACCTGGAAATAGAAGTAGTACCAGAACGATCCTTAATAATAAAGCACTAATAATTATTGTTACCAGACTGGAGTCTTCCGTCCCTTTCCACTATTCTGGCATACCTCAGGAGTTTCCTGACTGGCAATCTTATTTTATTTATTTATTTATTTAATGTTTCGTTATAACGGAAGTATTGGCTGGCATTGGAATCTATGAAGTAGTTATTGACTTTTGGCATTAATTGGTTATTGTTGTCCTACTCATACAGTATTGGGACAATAATTCCTCCGCCGAGGTCAGGCTTACTACACGTCTTCCTCGCATATATGTACATACCATATAACAAAATCGTATACTAATATAAAGCATTGAAGAAGTCCTCATATTGTTTAAAACCATCTGCTTTAACTACTACACAATGTACGGATGATATGGATGCTGCCCGACAAGCACATTTTTCTCAAAGATACGTTCCATAAAATTCAACCAGTGTTATTTTTCATGATTTGGCAATCAGCTTGATCTCAGAAAATTAAGAGGTCGTGTATAGAAATACATATGAATCACAAGCAGTGTATAGATGCAAAGTAAGATGCCCAGTTTTATTTTATAATAATAATCATATCGTTTCATTTCATAATAAATTACTGCACAGCAAAGACCATTAATGAACAAAATCTCGAAGGCCATTTGAAGCAGGTACAATGATTATTTGAGCCTCGGAAAAATGTTCGGATATTA
Organism: Allacma fusca; assembly: GCA_947179485.1. Lineage (NCBI taxonomy): Eukaryota > Metazoa > Arthropoda > Collembola > Symphypleona > Sminthuridae > Allacma > Allacma fusca. Next base: position 5,866,039 of record OX359250.1, read on the forward strand.
TTCAAATTCAAACATTTCGACTTTCGACTTTAGGGCGAAAAATAGGAAAACTTGCTTCAATGAAAACATACGGATAAAATCTGTAGTTCAAAAATTAAATCATATATTTATTATTAGCTTATTACTTAAATTTTCAATAATGTTCACCCGTCTGTCTTGTTATTTATTTGCATGTCGCGACTCGCGACTGATATATTTAAATCATTTTCCTTTAATAATCAATGCACAGAGGTAAACAAATTGGCTTATTTTAAATGTGCCACTCTAATTAAGTAAGTAGAAAGATTCTAGAGTCCAAAACTCCTGCCTATTATGTGTTCAAATAGCTTCAAGTTTCTCATGTAGAGTATGGTTTCCCCGTATGTGACAATCTCTGATATGTTATTACAAAAATGCCAAAAAAGCTTAAAATGTACAGGATTCATTTAGCCTTTATCAGTTGTAGATATGAGTTGTTAGGAATTCTAAACATTTTAAAAATATGTTTATACTATACTGTGAAACCAAATCATTTCTCATACAACCAGATAAACTTGATTTATTGACTTTATTCAACTTGACTTTATTGAAACTTGACTTTTATTGAAATGATAAAACAAACATGAAGCAGAAAAATCGACAACTGTCACTTCTTGGCTGTATACCAATTAAATCATGCTTTTATCACAAATCCTCCCAATGTCAAGCCGCCAAACTATGGAATAAACTTAAAGGAACCAATATTCACTGTAAGCGGATATTAGCAAAGCATTTTATTTTTTCCAAGTTTTCAAGTACAATCAGTCCTCTTCTTCAGGGAACGACAAGACAAATAGTCTGATTCTCTGACTAACAATAAGCCAGTATTACAATAAGAATATTTGTATAACAAATTCATTTTCTTGAATAATTACCTTTAAAAATAATGCTATTCATAATTTCTTAATTTTATAGATTTTTGTACTTCGGGTTACATTCCTACATGCGTAAAAGTCGAAAGCATACTCTAAAAAGGTATGTTCAAAAGAAATAATTCGCTAATGACATATAACGTATCCGAACGCATAGGTCGTTAAACGCAGGTATCAAAGGGCATCCGTCGCAAAACACATATGTAGGTATCAAAGTCAGTCACTCATATCATAAGTCACTGAAGACTTAAGTAACTAAGGCATAAAGTATAATGTATCCTGAATGTTCCATTACAATCTGTAAGTTAGTTTAGAAATTTTGCTTTAGAACGAACTTGTGGGGCTTGAAATAACCTCCATATTTTATCATTTATTACTGTCTGAGTAAAATAAGAATATCGGTGGTTTAAAAAAGGAAGAATTGTATTCTAAATGGCTTTTTTACTGTCAAAATAGTACAGTAAAATCTCTTTATAACGGCCGCTTTATAACGGAATTCTCATTATACCGGACACATTTGTCCATCCCCACCAAAAGTAGTTGTATAGGCATATAACGTCCGTTATAATTATATAACGAAATAATGTTTATTCCGGACAAAAATCCAAGCTCCCTTACGATTCCGTTATAAACAAATTTTACTGTAATCTGAAGATTAAAGTGAATTTTCAAACACATCAAATGTCATGTACTAACATAAATTATGCATTAATAAACTATTTGGTGTGTTACAAACAACTTTACGCTAACTATACTATAAAAACCGGTAAAGTTGGGCGACAACAAACAGTTCTTCATTATTTAATTAACGGATTTACATTAAATACAGGCTATATAGAATCAATAAAATTAAAAGAAAACAAATGCAAGTAATTATGTATACAATGTAACAAATTGTACAGCCTTTAGACTAGACACTACCTTTTTTCTAATTATTTGCGTACTAGATTCAGATTCATTCAAGAGCTCGTCTGAGTTCAACATCCTATTATGTGTGCTGGAGTGTCTTTGGAGATACGAAAGTAGAGAAATCTGACTGGATAAGAGGAACTGTGTTTATTGTAGAGTTATTCTAAATCTTCTGAGAAAACGTACACTAGTAGTTTTAAAGTTGCTTCTAAATAAAACCTAAATAGTAGTCTAAGCAAAAAATATGTTACTTATACAAGATAAATTATTAAATATAAATGTGATGTCAATCTTTTGGGTCAAACCCAAAATAAATTTAGACTAGAATGGTTTCATTTTTAATCCTTCTTCGATTCTTATTTTACTCAGACAGGAATAAGTATAAAATATGGATATTATGTCAAACCTTATGAATTTTTTCTGAAGCAAAATAAAAAAGCCGCACTAACAATTTAGATACAATTGCAACATCAATCTGGATACCCATGTCTTTTGCAACATGTCTTTTGTTACCTTATGCCTGTATCCACTTATGGTGTATGTATGTCTGCACCAAAATGCTCTAAAATGCTGAGATCACAAATTACATCAATGGAAACAACACTTTTATTTCATTTTTCTGACAACTTGAAAATTGGCTATCGCATTTTAAAAAGGTAAGTAAAGTAAGTAACAATCGTTATTGTACCAGAAACCAACTATCAATCTACTTAAAGAAAATCAGTAAGTGCTTCACGCTTGTACAAACTCCACTGAATGTACTCATCAATGTAACATAAGATTCACCTCACCTAATATAGTACATGGAAGTATCTATTTGTAGTTGCAACTTGTTATTTTTTTTTGCTCTGTGATTTAGGAAAACTTCTCAAGTTTATCTTACAAATTGTGAAATAATAAACTAATAAGAGTTTCTTCCCCTTGTACACAGTTCAAAAGCAATTATTATTGCACAATCAATATACATACAATATATACTTTACACAATATAAAGTATATGGACAGTCCTTTCCGTTAGATTCCTCCGGTTTCAAAATATACGATTGTAGATACATTGTACTCATAGTTGGTACTTATCATTGAGATTATTAAGAACCCATGCTTTTGTTTCTAACATTTGAATGTACTGACGAATAATTTATACAGGATAGATTTGCAGCCCATGAGCTTGCTTTGAATAAGGGATAAAACCAGATACATATTTAATTGAGCAATATATCCGTTGTGGTCACTGGTGAGATAAAACTGTTGATTTTTTTCAGCTGTCGTGACTGTGACCGGGGTGAGCTGATTTTATGACTGTCCCACCATGTGCTCAGGATGTAGAAACTGGATAGCCACATTGCTGCCAGCCCTGTGACCAAAATAGACGCAAGTAGGAGGATCAGTCCAATAAGTCCGTCCGCTGCTTCGTTCATAGCTACCCACTCCATAACTCACTGAAATTCAATTAGACCCATCACAGCCTTGGTCACTAGCAACATTATCTTTTGCAATTAATTTAAATAATTAAACTACTCTCACAAAACAAATAGATGGTCCGTACGGAAAAATCAGCTAATAACAAGCCCTACAACCATATCTCAGTAGAACGTTTTGGGAAGGGAAGGATTATTGTGGGACCTTATATCATAACATCCTGCCATATAGTTCCTTTTGTAATCAGACCTACACCTATAAAGCACTGCATATGCGAGCTGTTCTTAAGAATTAAATTCTTGTAGATAACGTTTTCCCTGTATAAAGCCCCGCTCTTGTAAAAATAAGAGATGACAGTAAGCTGTAGTAAAGGCTACCAGTTAAATACATAAATCAAATAAAAAACATAATATATATTGTTGTTATTGTAACAAATATAATAATATTATTGTCACCTGTACCTCTATCAAAAGAACCCGTGGGAGAATGGGATTAGGGGTCAAAAGAAGTGTTAAAAATTGTTTGAAATCCATGAGAGATGCGTCTATTGAGTTTGTTTCACAAGGATTTACTAAAATTCGTGAACGATAATTCCAAGTAAAAAAAAATACCTGCGAGCCTGTGGATGTCAAAATGTTGTCAGATGTGTTGGTAAATAAAAGGTTGACTCCTCAATCCTCAACGCAAGACTTGCTCGAGACAAATGAAACGTACATTTAACCTCTGCCGACTCACAGACAGATAAGCTTCCCCCACTTGTTATTGTACTTACCTTACATGTGTTCTTCAGGTGACTGAGACTTGAGATACTTGATGAGATGTATTTTAATGACGTGCTTCAGACATTCTCTTCCGACGAAGACTACGCTATGAGATGAGGAGTGACCAAAACCGCGCTCGCCACAAACCCCAACATCAACAAACATCTCCTCTCTCATAACAAAACAATCCTTAAAATCTCGGAAAGCCTTGTCCATATATTCAATATCCCGGCACTGGCGTATCCGTCTACCTTTTGTATCATACTGTATATGAGACTCATGTAATGCAGGGCCAAATCCATTTAAATTCTCAACTTTGCAATAATTGTTGTCGAGAGTCTCAGGTATTAGGAATTACCTTCAACCTCACATTTGAACTGGCATTCAAGAGCAGCGGCATCCGACTACATTACTACAAGTACCAGGGTTCACTCAACCAGTTTACTCCCCAAATCACTCACACGCAATCAATTGCCCAAAACCAAATATTCAGCTCCCCTATTATGTTAAACAATTTCAGGATTTTATACAGGTTTTTTGTCGAGAGATTTTTGACGTTTTTGGCTTAAATCCCATTTTCAAACAGCCGAAAGAATTTATTCTAAACGATTCAACGTAAGTATTTTTCCCAGAAAAAACATAGATAACCTTTGCTATTTGTGACATACAGATATTTGCATTTTGACTCCTACAGCACAAGCCTCGAATACTGACGTTGGTACCTGCGGAAAATTCCGGAAAAGTTGGGAAATTAACCTATTTGGCTGCAGAGTTCTCAATGGTATTTAGGGGTACCTGCGATCTTATCCATTCATTAAACCCTATCTGTATGTGGTTTGGTTTCCAATAATTGTTATGGCACTCTGCACTGATTGCGAGTAATATCGTCGACGTCAGCATAATTTGCACTTCTCATTGTCCGTGTCGAGATTCATCAATTTCATCAGAAGTGTGACTAAGAAGAACTTGCCTGGGTTTTCCTGAAGCCACTGACAATGAAGCGTCATCATTATACAGAATAGAGACTCCTAAAAACCAATGCCACCATTTTGAATGCTGTGAAGCGAATGAACTGATATCTTGTTTCCTTCCCTGGATGTTACTAATAATAGTATTGAATTGAGTCAGTAAAAAATTACGTTATGTGCATGAGGTGTGTGGCAATGATGTGTTTTGTGTCTGCCATTAACCAAGATTTATATTTACCTCATCGAATGACTGCCACGGGATTCCCAATAGTTTCCTTTCACTCAGAGAATTCTATTGTGTAATACTTTACCTCCAACTCCAACCTTGCTTGGCAGAGTCATCACAATGAGACATCCGGCTTGCAAAGGTGTATTCTTAATATTTTACTGCTTAGCAACTGCCTTTGTATTTAATTTTGTAAAGTTATGGCTTCCCGGTGGTCACTCTGTCCCTGCTATACATTTTACTCAGCCCCATTAATTATTATTTGAAGGGCAAACTTTCGTGATATTAATCAGCGGACATTGCGACAGTAGTGGTCCAGGCTGGCATCAGCAGGTCTTTATAAACACATGGGTTGCCCCACAATTCAGACAACTGTAGCTTCAGAGTTAAGCCGTATAGACTAACATTTCTAGGGGTTTATTTAATTCCTAGGGATGAAAGAGGTCCCAAAATATCGGGATTGCTTAAAAATTTCTAAATTCCATTTGAATTTCCAATTGAACATATCCCACTTTGTAAACCTTATCGTGTAGAATATTTCGTACTTTTTACGGAATATTACAGATATTTAATGGATGGTTAGTTACACGGGCAAAGGTTTTGTCAAGACTTTCGTAATTGAACACACATTTTACTTTAAATAAAAACTCCCTTGGCCACAACCTTTGTAGCTATAGCTTGTATATAATTTTGAGGGAAATTTTGTCGGAATTAATAAATTGAATATGCCATCTTAAAAAGGCGTAAGTTGAGTTTATTCGCTGACTGGGGGCTGAGAAATGTTTCGTGGTCTTCTCTAGCACATATACATATGTATGTATGAATGATTTGGAAGTGCCCGTAAAGTATCTGACCAACTTTGCAACTGCTAAACTTACGCTTGCTTGCTATATACCAGGTCTGGGCTATTTTTAGAGCTTTAATAAATTATACTTTCAATTTCGTTTTAATGGAATTCTTCACCTTGAGATGAAACCGTATATTTTTGAAGTTTAATTTATGTGTACTCCATTGTGCTTAAAGGAGCTCATTTCAATTGAAAGGAAATGTATGATGCATACTTCTCGTCACCTTAGGAGTAACTTTAGTCAAGCTTTCGTCTTCGACAGACACATTGTCACATTTAGTTGGCGCTTATATGGTTCTGCCTCTGGCCTTCGATTCACATTCACTTAAGTCCGCGATGCTCTTATATAGACAGTACAAAGTAAAGCTATTCCTCTCTACTACCGACAGTTTTCTTTTCTTTCGATTCTTTTCCCATTTTCAAACTGAACAATTAGCTACTGGCAGAAAATATTCAAACGATCCTATATGAAACAATGATATACTAAAGCCAATATGTCATTACCTTGATTTCAAATATTTCCCTATGTTATGCGCTTTTTCCGGACGGAAAGGTTAATCGTGTATTTGCCTTTGAAGACTGCCATTAACCAGCTTGAAAAGTTTGAGTGGAATATTTCCCTACGTTTATTATGCCTTCCAGGTGTATTTGAGACCTGTAGTTTACTTAATACCCAAGTTATTCAAGTATTTTACTTCCAAGTTTGCAAAAATTTATTTTACTCAAACGGAATGAAAGAACTGTGAGAAATGATTTGCAGAGCAGTAATACAGGAATTTAAGTAATTAAAATGTGGAACCAGTCCTGACGGTAGTGGTTTAAGTAGCGTGTGCTTACATGAAACGAAACGTAAAGCAACTCCGTCACTGTCATTCAAAGTCATTCACTGATTCCCTTGCATCATTCATAACAAACAACACATTCCTATTGGTCTTTCATGCGAAGTTATTTCCACACCTCGTCAATTTCTCAAGGAACACTAAAAAAGGAACCTTGTCACTACTGTTAGCATATTTATACATGTTCTTCCCATCTTTCGGACTTTCGCTAGCAATATTTATGTCCACTGTGTTTGCATTCATTCAAGTCTTGTGAGCTACTTATGGATGCATACATTATTGATATAGTTGAGTTGTCATGAAGGTCGTGCTCTTTTAACACCTAGAAAGAAAACAAAACCAGGGTTAACTGTATTGCCGTTAAGGGATAGGATTAATCGTGGGGATTAACTTCATTCGTTCCTATGATGTAGAATATCACCTCCTGGTTCATCGTCAATCATTGTTTCCACTGCGAACACGTTCGAGTATTTGAAGCTTATGTACTTCGGTTTGCTTATGCAAAATCTCTTGGTCTCATATAACTTCCAGGATCATTCTGTTGTACCTCAGCTAGAGCCATGTTATACTTGGAGTGTTTAATGTTATCGTAACTTGAGATTTAAAGCCTTTAAAAATTCTGATTCATTGTTCTATTTTTCTGCGCTTCCAACTAATAGTAATTGGAATCAGAGATTTTGATAAGGCGATGATCAAATTTTTGGGGCACTATGAAATTCAGATTCCGACTACTGTAGCTGTGCTTCCAGGAATCTGCATATATCTACGATATATATATGATATGTTATTATTATAATATTAGTATTTATTGAAAGTGTCAAAGTAATCGATATAATATCGGTTTTCCACAGAGATACTAATCTCAAAATTCAAATCCAGTACGCGTCTTCAAATAAGGTATACCGTGTCATTTACCAAAAGAGTTTAAAGAGCGAGTCAAATAATATCATCATTGCTGAAAAATCCGTAATGAGGATTTTGAAACGAAAAGTACTAGTTGCACCGTACAAGTAGTTCTCTGGATAATAAAGTTGCCCAGGTAGCCACACAAAATTATACCACGTTCTTCTGTGCAATCGCCAATTTTGTCAGTGGATCCCAGAGTAGACTGGTCGTGAGTTATGTTTATGCTGATCTTAGAAGCACGAAAAGCAAACCTTAACCAGTATCAATCCATTCAAGTAATTTACAGGGTGAGTGACATTGTGTAGCATGTTGTGGGTAAAATTACTATAAAAAATGACACGTTCCTGTGTAGCGTGTAGTTAGCATACCATTGGTTCAAAGGTCTCATATGCATTAAACTTGGATTGAGATCTGCTAGGTTTATCTTTGTTGGTACACAATGTTAGTAAAAATGGAACTAGTTTGCGCTGCACAAGACCAATCCAAAATTTACATGCTTACATTGATCCAAACAAGAATACATTATAATTCTGGGAGAATAAATCAGATAGCGCGTGCATACTGTTTTCATTTGGCATCTGCGTACTCTTGTCCACACATTGTCCGTGACACATTCTTCGCAAGATATTCATATTGATATTGGGTTTTAAGTGTTAATTACACAAGACTAATTATTTGGAGTTTCGCTGGTAACTACTGGAATTGGAACATTCAACAATAATACTTGTTTATTATTAGCGATATTAATTTGATCTTCCACTATTTTTCAATAATTATGTTTCAGTGGTAACTCGTGTGCTTGTATATGCTAATTTTGTTTTGTAAATTCAATATGTATCGAATTATACTGACTAAATAATTGTAAAGAATCCTAGAACAGGTAATAAATAAATAAGGTTACTAAACCATTTAGGTTATTCAATTAAAAAACGCTGACAAGCTGACTAAAATTCAAAATAACTTTGAATAAACTGAGATTTGAATTTCATCTCGCTATTGTTCCTCTATATAAATGGAAATTGCACAAGCTGTTAACGGGATGATTTGTACTTTCAAAACAATTTTTCAGACAGGTCCGAACTTTAGCATCTTTTTTTACTCCTAACGCCTAACAGAGTTAAATGCGTACAATCCAAAGAAATAAAGAACATTCGAAACAACAATTCCAAAATTTCACCCACAGAGAATACTATTCCCCTGATGATGACTATAGGTTCACCTCCCTCAATGAAACCTAATGACAACGTACCTAATGAAAACGTACCCGATGACAACGTACCCGATGACAACGTACCCAATGACAACGTACCCAATGACAACGTGCCCAATGACAACGTACCCAATGACAACGTACCCAATGACAACGTACCAAATGACAACTGACCTAATTTCAACGGAGCTAATGACAACGAACCTAACGACAATGTATATAACGACAACGGTTGCATTGATCACGGAGATACCTTGAATAAATGATATTCATTCATTTGCCACACTGTCCTAATAATTTATTGGGTATAATAGCAGAATGTCAGGTCAAGTATTTTATGAGCTCGAAATTGTTTGAAGTATCTAAGGGATATCATCTTGTAGCCGCTGGTGATTTTTATTCGGTTTCGAGAAAGGAGGGAGTATATTTTTTATCGAGTAACCGGGCGATCATCAAGAGGTTATCTGTTTACGATATTGTTACTGAGGATACTGAGGATACAATAGATTTGTTTTTGGATCTTTTTTGGGAACGGATGTTGAATTCCAATTCGGAGGAAGTTCTGGGGAGGAAGGCGAAGAACGCGGACAAGCTGGATCTTTTAGACGGGACGAGGAAGCAGATACGGGACCTTTGCCGGAATGAAAGAGCTTCGTCGAAGGCATCGTTGGTTCAATCTCTGGAAGCGAATTTGTGGACATCGTGGTTGGGGTAACAGGCCCCTCTTATCAGTCATTGTGCCGGAGCGAACTTGCGATGTGGAGACAATTTGCAAGAGTTTGCGAAGAACAGCTGAAAACTACCCAGGAGGACTGTTCAGGGTTGTCCATGACGGGAACCATGTCCATGTCCTCCACGACTGCACGTGCTCCAACTGGAGCTGCGTTGTCGGTGGAATTTTCCAAGCGTCCTGCCGGTACAAGACGAGTTCGCAAAGCTGCAGAGAGTACAGACTCACAAGACTTTTAGGCAATATAATGTAACGTAAATATGTAATTGATATATGAATATATGTTGTATTATTCCGAATTGACGGTTTCTCGATCACATTAATTATGGTACAATCATATATTACTTCTCTGACGGACGGCAGACTGATTACCTTCGATTATTCGGAGCCCGCACAAGAGAAGCAGTTCACGCTCCGAGTCTGGGATTCGAAGCAGTTATCGAATCTATTGTGGGCAATCAGGAAGATATGTGGAAATATGGTGAGAAGTTGGTGACAATAACTTACAACAAGGGATTCGAATTGGACAATTGGTTCTGGCGCTAGTGACAAAGCACATTGGAGGGAAGCGATGCGGAAGCATCAACACCGCGAGAAGTGATGTCCACTTCTCCCACATCCTCAATGATAGCTGTAGTAAGTACATCAACTGTATGGATAATTATGAATTATGATCATTAAGAGAACATAATCGGTCAGTTAAACCATGGTTAGATTCATGAAAGACTAAAGTTGTTAGGTTGTCAAATTGGGATTTTAATTAATTTTACACGCAATCAAATTGTTCCCCAGGTTTGCATCTGGCCCATTATGTATAGATGATATGTATTATAGTGTTTTCGAATCATTCGAATTTTTTAATGATTTGTTAGAATTTCAATTTGATACTATTCGTGATGTAAAAGGTTTTTTCAGGACAGTGTTTAATGATTCTGAACATAGTATTCAGAAATGTAATTTTGTAGTTATTCAATCTCCACCTTCAGCTGGAATTGCTTTTGATGTGGTGTTAGATTTCTATGGGAATAGGGGTCAATTAGGTAATTCCAATAAGAACAATCAATTTCCTTATCAGGAAGCTGTTGGTAAACGTATATTGTTGTGGAATGCCCCAAATGATCATTCGGAGAAAGAAATTCTGAAAATGGTATTAGGTGGAGTTTTATTAACTGTTCGTGTTAAATGTAAGCAAGACATGGTTGTTGGGAACACGTCTATAATAATACTTTCTAACAGAACTATTCCTTTGCAAAGGGAACGCGCTTTTAAGGATAGAGTTAAGCAAAATAGTTGGAAGGGTTGCCTTTGAAGAATTATACGAAAAAACCCACTTGTGTTATGCACCACTTTTGCTGAATTTGGCAATAACTAGCTATAAGGAGTCTAATTTAACGTCCCGAGTATCATTTTGCAACTCTAAAGGATTTTGCGTATGTTTAATGTAAAACCAACGGTGACATTTATGGTTTTTATCCAATCAGTGAACAACAACAATATTTTGTAAATAAATCGCAAACACGGTTGAACGTATCTCAAGATTGGCGTAGGATATTGTAGGGGGGTCTGTAAAATAGGGAAATCAGTCGTGTTGCAGAGTACAGGTTTATTTGTCAGGGAGATCTGATGAATCCGACAGAGTTGGAGAGTAGGGGATCGGGGTTGGTGTGATTTCGGCTTAAAGATGTTTAAAAAAACTTGAACTTCTGGTTGACGAAATTTTATGGAGCTTATATTCAAGGATTTATTAAAGGTATCTAGGATTAAAGGAATGTTTTATACAGAGCTGAGGAAACATGTGAAAATAGCTGGAGGAGAATAATGATTCTCCATTTGTAAAGGTTTTCCGTGACCGAAACCGCGGTTGCAAGAATTTCGCCGTGGAGATCTTGAACGTAGTATTGAAATGTTAAGATATTTCACCGGTGGCTAACTTGATAGGTGACTCAAATGCTTCAATTAGTACGACCTGATTGCGATTACGACAGATTAGTACCTGTAGACGTTACTGTCACATTACTATGCCATTTCCACGTCTCAACATTCCGTCCATCTTGAAATAACTAATTCAATGCAACACCCATCGTGACATTTAATTGGTCAAGCTACTGCATCACCGTTGATTGATTGTGATGGACACAATATCCTACTACATAACTCCGTACAGTTAACCGTCGGAGTTATTTAAATTTCGCTCGGGTTACTCTAACACGTATTAATATGTACATCTATAAATACCGGTATCACAAATCTTTGTTCCGATAATGGCAAACCATTTCAATGGCTTTCCTTATAAGGGAGCGAGTGAAATTGAGAGTAGAGGAAAAGTGAAGTACAGGAGAGAGCGACCGAAGGCACATCTAACTCAGAGGAGGAACTCCTCTTCGTTCCACACTGGACTGTTGGTAGTGCAACGCTGGAATTAGTAATATTTATTTGTGCTTTTATATTTCAAATGTTTTATGACTTGTTAAATGTTTTTGTCGTTAGACTACTATTCTGCTCATATCATGGGAGAAAACAATTAACAGAGGAAACACATTGAATTGCATTGTAAAATTATCTTGGTTCGATCTTAAATCAAGGGTAACCGAAGAATTATAACTTCCAGCTCCATTTTCCTGTTCTAATTGCAACTCCCTTACTGCTCTTTCCGACAAAACTAACATCAGGGTCAAGGAGTGTTCTAAATATGCATTAATAATACCAGAACTACTGATTTGTATCTTTGCTCACATCAGTTTATTGATAAACCGGAAGGTTTGATAAGGAAACGATACTGTTGACGGCAGGACAGGTTTAACATTAAAACTTCTTCGATGGCTCTGGTTGACAGCTCTTAATGGCAAACAAACAGTGCATTCAGTCGTTTGCGGGTTCAATGGTTGGTTCGATTGATGACTTTGGTCAGTTCTGCTAAAGATCAGTGCTTGGTGGCAGACTATTGCTGCAGCAGGGTATGGATTACACTTGAGAGGCAAGAATCTTATTCTTTATTGGCACTGCAGCCGTGGTAGTGTGTAAAAAATGGCAGGTAAGTAAAATATTTCGTTCTTATTTTACAACATATATTTATTAACAAGTAACAACTTTTAATGTCAGTGTGTAAACAATTAGGAATCAAATTTTGCCTTCTCGCAGATATGACCTTCTTTCTCTGCTTTCAGTTTTCCGATTGACTGATTCTCTCCTCTTGGCTAGAATTATTAGTAACATAATAAAATAACAGTAATGTTTATTTGGAATTAAAGCAATAAATTAATACATCCTTCTTTGTTGACATTTTCAGTATAGCGTCACCATAGCACTCAACCACAGATACGGCGAAGCATGTCATTGGGTACTGTTGACACCAACGTTGTTTATTATGCCAAGATGTCTCAGTATCAATCCTCCATTTCCTCTCTTCAAACGCAATCATCTCCATGTGTGTGACCAGCAAGCACTAGGCCTACAGGTATGTCCGTTTATAATTTATCGCTGGCGTAAGCCAATAAGTGATCAAGTTATTTATTATTTTGATTGTGGTATTTTAGGGGCGACGTAGACAACGCCCCTAGTAAGATGATCGATGTCCGTCCGTACGTCCATTCCCACGATAACTCAAAAACTAGTGGATCAATACCGGCGAAATTTTTTGTCCACATTACTTATGCGAATCTATAGTCTGGGTTTTTATTTGGTTGAAATCGGACAGTTATTTTTATAGAAAACAATTCTTGAAATTTCTGAATTTCAATTACATCACCGTAGTTTCAAGCACTACTAAACCGGTTTCAATGAAATTTTTCCTGGACATTACTTATGGCAACATGTAACCTTGGTTCGTATTTTGTTGATATCGGTTGGATATTTTCGTTTTTTTTTGAAATTTCAATTAAATAACGGTTATTTCAAGCACTACTGGACCGATTTCGATGAAATTTTTCGAAATTGGAATTTGTTGATTTTTAATAATACCAGAACCCTGCTCCCAAGCCCAAGAGTAACCTGTTGGTACACATTGTACTCAGAGTTGTGCTGCAATCAGGAATCTGGTCGCATCATTCGAAAGAGCATCCAACACTGGATGGACACATCGCTCAATTTTTACAGGAATAAAACATTTCGATTCCAATTTCCCCCATATGGGTAATCAATTTTTGGCGGGAGGAGCCGTGGATAAGAAATCATTCTCTACGAGATATACAACGTTTTTGAGCGATTCTTTAGAGCAAGGTAACACTCGACTTTCCACTATCCATTCTGTAACGGAATGACGTCTTACAACTATAAATGTGACGAGTTCAATAACAATGAATTAAAATTTTAGTAGTAAATGGAACTAGAATTTGAGACATTTTCTTAGTTTGTCGCTGAAAACATTTATATGTTGCTGAAATATCTGTTAAACCAAATGGTTTCAGTGACATCGATAGCCATTGTTCCGCGACTTTTGGCATCGTTGGTGTTTTGAGCATACTTCCTGGCTAAATAATTTTTTGGTTGTTTTTATGATGCGCTGTTAATTGGTAAATTCAAACCAAGCAGCTTGGTTTACTTTCCTTCCGGGTATGATTCGTTATGACGAAGAGTTTTAAGATATCTGAGCTAATCATGGACAAAGGTTTTATAAATGTTTACACGTCAGTGGAAACTAAGTATTTGATTGTTATCATTGATAAAACCAAAGATGGTTGATATACTGAGGGCTAACCGTTTAAGCAGAGAGACTACGGGTGGACTTTAAATGCACGGTGACTTGATGACGTAAGCATTTAAAATGAGCAATTCCTGCATTACGGCGTGGTCGGCTACTTATTTTGATGAAGTTTACAGTCATGTAATTTAATTAATTTACAGCACCTTAAATATATATTAGGCATATACACACGGTATCTGCTTCAAAACCAGAATTTGTATTCATGACCTCTAAGTTTGTCATTGCTTGAAGATATTATACCTCACTTCGTTATACGGTTAATGTTAAATATTACAGGGTGATACACGGTTGTTCCCTCCAGCCTATACAGTAAGTACCTCCTGTTTAGTCCTGGTTAGCACTATTTTCAACAGTGATGAACTTATTGGCCACGTGCCAGGGAACATCGGGAAGGGTCTTAAATCGTAGGCAATATTGTTACCAATTTATTCCTGTGCAATCTTAATACTATAATTTGAAGTTGATGTACGGATTTTAAAGCTTCGCTCCCTTGCTTCCAAACGCATCAATCAGCGTATTGGGAGCAAGCTGCCTGATGCGACTGCCGTTGCCTGCGTAATTCAGTCGTGCAGCAGAAGAGGAGTTGAAGAAACTTTGAAACCTTTGAATTACATAGCAAGCCATGTAAATCAAAGGGAGAGCGCACCGTTGCTTCAACTCCATGGTTCCCATTTGGACGTCCGACAGGTACAGTTTGCGACAGTGTTACCCCCGTTTGCCAATATTTTCGAAATTTCCATCCGTCGTTTTCTTGCTCCAATCTCCAACTTCCTAGCTTCTACTATGCTTCAGCATGTATTGTTCCAACTGTTATTGCTCCAGTTTATTCCAGCGACATAGTTCTTTATTGATTTTAATTCACACTTTCAAGCTGAACTATGTCACTGGAATTAGCTGGAATAATAACAGGATGATAATTCCAAAATTATCTTCGAAATTTACATCCTGTTATTATTCCAGCTAATTCCAGTGAAAGTTGTGAAGTGTTGCAGTACCGGTCAGGATGATTGTTTTTAAATGTGGAATATTTTGGAGATTTCAATCCAGGTCGTTGTCCCACTCATTACCAGCGACACAATTCCACTCACAATCAGCAATATTGACCTTTGTATTGATTTTAAATTACACTTACAGTCAGAACTATTATCAACTGCAATTATCACAGGATGGAAATTTCGAAGATAATTTTGGAAATTACCACCCTGTTATTATTCCTAATAGTTCCAGCGACAGAGTTCTGATTGCCAGAGAGGGAGACAACGCTCAGGATGTATTTTTTCGAAATGTGTGATTTTTTCGGATTTCCATCAAGGCCGTTGTCCAATTTATTTCCAACGACACTGTTTTGCTCACAATCAGCAATATTGATATTTATATTAATTTAGTTGGTAGCAAGCAGATCTTTTCCAGGGTATTGTTTATTTCAATTTTAATGGGAATGTTTTTATTTGCAGGTCCTAGCTTCCCATTCGTCTGCCACGTGGATCACCGGGAATTTGCCCACAGTAGCGGGGTCCATCCGCCATTTGCCAGAAGCAGCGTAGTACATCAACCATTTCTACTAGTAACGCTTAAATCCGACATTTTTGATTAGACAATTTTGTTTTTCATTATTTATGCATTTGTTTCTTATTAAGTAATTAATTATGTATTTCATCATTATGTATTCAATCATTTATTTATTCATTCATTATTTACTTACTATTAATTGATTTATGTATTTATTCATTTCTTATTTATTCATTCATTTATTATCTACTTATTATTTATTTCTTATTTATTCATTCATTTATTATCTACTTATTATTTATTTCTTATTTATTCATTCATTTATTATCTACTTATTATTTATTTCTTATTTATTCATTCATTTATTATCTACTTATTATTTATTTCTTATTTATTCATTCATTTATTATCTACTTATTATTTATTTCTTATTTATTCATTCATTTATTATCTACTTATTATTTATTTCTTATTTATTCATTCATTTATTATCTACTTATTATTTATTTCTTATTTATTCATTCATTTATTATCTACTTATTATTTATTTCTTATTTATTCATTCATTTATTATCTACTTACTATTTATTTCTTATTTATTCATTCATTTATTATCTACTTATTATTTATTTCTTATTTATTCATTCATTTATTATCTACTTATTATTTATTTCTTATTTATTCATTCATTTATTATCTACTTATTATTTATTTCTTATTTATTCATTCATTTATTATCTACTTATTATTTATTTCTTATTTATTCATTCATTTATTATCTACTTATTATTTATTTCTTATTTATTCATTCATTTATTATCTACTTATTATTTATTTCTTATTTATTCATTCATTTATTATCTACTTATTATTTATTTCTTATTTATTCATTCATTTATTATCTACTTATTATTTATTTCTTATTTATTCATTCATTTATTATCTACTTACTATTTATTTCTTATTTATTCATTCATTTATTATCTACTTATTATTTATTTCTTATTTATTCATTCATTTATTATCTACTTATTATTTATTTCTTATTTATTCATTCATTTATTATCTACTTATTATTTATTTCTTATTTATTCATTCATTTATTATCTACTTATTATTTATTTCTTATTTATTCATTCATTTATTATCTACTTATTATTTATTTCTTATTTATTCATTCATTTATTATCTACTTATTATTTATTTCTTATTTATTCATTCATTTATTATCTACTTATTATTTATTTCTTATTTATTCATTCATTTATTATCTACTTATTATTTATTTCTTATTTATTCATTCATTTATTATCTACTTATTATTTATTTCTTATTTATTCATTCATTTATTATCTACTTATTATTTATTTCTTATTTATTCATTCATTTATTATCTACTTATTATTTATTTCTTATTTATTCATTCATTTATTATCTACTTATTATTTATTATTTATCCATTTACTATTCATTTTTCATTTATTTACTACTTTCACCCATTTGATTAGGTTTACTTTCATTTTCATTTATTTAGATCATTGGTGTTGTTTCCAAGGCCAATCTACAACGAGGGACAGTATTTTTAAAGGTACTTATTTTTTAATCGTCTATTTATTCTTTAAGCTATTTATTGTTTAACGAGGTGTTGATTATGATGAAATTTTGTGGAAAAGGACTTTTTGTTGATGGTTGAGGATGGCCGTTGTCTTCCTAGGTGCTTCAATTTTGAGGAAGCCCAGGTGCTGCTGAAGTTGGGATTTATTTTAATGTAGCTTGCTGATATACATTTTTTTATTATTTTATAGTTTATCTATAATTTTTCGTTATTTGATGTATTGCAGGTACAGCGTGCCAGGACCAGACTTCCGTCCCGGTGTTGAAGGTGGTGCTCAGGGAGTGGCTCAGTTGCGGCGACCAAACATCCAGGTCAAAGGAGTATGCAGGTTTTGCATCCATAGCATACATTCAGTAGGAGATGACTGGGGTAAGTTTACTTATTTTGATTATCATTTATTTATTTATTTGATTTTACGGAACAAGTAGTTGATTACTTTTGTTGTTGTTTGTAGTTGAGTGTCGGTTTGAATACTGCTAACACTTTGTGACACCCGTCCCTATGCCGCCCACCCCAGATTAATGGATCATTTGTCGAGGATGCAAACTGGTCTTCATTCAAGGTATGGCATTTTTATTTTTTGCTTTTGGGTTTAAAGTGTTAATAGTCGCACTTTTTCTTATGTTCTGTTTTTTCTTAAATCCAGATGGCCAAAGATTTTGTGGCCTATGCCAATGGAGGACTCTGGCCGGAGCCATTTACCAGCGCCGCCTCAATGAGAGATTCGGAGATGTGATGAACCCAGCAGAGGCGATACGAAGCATGTTCATTCCAGGATTCGAGCAGCAAAATCCTCCACCAGCTGCCTACAAATAAAGGACTGCAACCATATCCCGGAAATCAGCAACTAGCAGCTGCAGTTCCTCGTCCATTTGATGACGAGGAACTTGAGCAAATGTTGCTCGAATAATAATTTTTGAATTCTTCATTTTAGAGTTTAAATAAAGATCTGGATTGTTGTTTATTAATGTTGATTTGTTTTAGTTTTTTGCAGGGAATTAATTACTCATTATTGAATAGTAATACAGATTGCAATTGTAATGTATGTTGAACTTTTTCAGTTTATTTTTTTACAGCAAATAAATAATATTTAAATAAATCCAATCATTCATTATTGAAATTCATAACGGTTGTTAGGTGATTAGTTAATTTATTTTAAAATTATTAAATATTATCTTTAGACTTTTAGACGGTTGAATTAGAAATAATTCAGTGTACATTGACGTACACTAGATTGCGCATGCGTTGCTTCGTGTTGAGTACATTCAATTAATTTCAGATTCCCCGTTCGTATTTGCGCATGTGTACTCAGATTCAACATTTCTACAATGTTCATTCCGTGCTCACTCTCCATCTCGCTGTCGCCTGACTGAGCTGCCATTTTCTCCTTTCATCAGTTTTAGTAGTTACTCCGCTCTGTATTCTTCAACTGTCTTTTTCAAGACAATTGGTCATATCTTTCTATTAAGACAGTCTTGATACAATCTGTCTGTTAGGACTACCTGTCTATTAAGACATCCTGTCTATTAGACAACCCGTCCATTGAGACAACCAGTCTATTAAGACATCCTGTCTATTAGACAACCCGTCCATTGAGACAACCAGTCTATTAAGACATCCTGTCTATTAGACAACCCGTCCATTGAGACAACCAGTCTATTAAGACATCCTGTCTGTTAGGGCTACCTGTCTATTGATTCCACGAGACTATTAAGATATCCTGTCTATTAAGATAACCCGTCCATTAAGACAACCCGTCGATTAAGACAACATATCCATTGAGATAACCCTTCCATTGAGACAATCTGTCTATTAAGAAAACCTAGATATTTCCACAATCTGTATATTAAGCCAATCTGTTTGTTTGAATAGTACCCATCCATGCAAACATTATGAGGACCAAACAAAAAATAACATACATCATGAACTGCCTGAAGTAGTTCACGAGCCTGTTCAGGCAATGATGAACGCTGATAGAGAAGTCGCACGTGTGTATCAACTAAATATCGAGATACTTCCCGCATCTACTAATGAAAATCAGCGGGTATATCGCCTAATAATTGACACCAGAAGAGCTAAAACTACTGAGTTCTCTGCTCTAATCAGCAATACGCAAGGCGGAAATATTGTTCAGCATTTTATTGGCACGATGGACACCAAATGCAATTTTTGTGAAGCATTGCATTTTGCTGCTGAAGGAACAAGTAGAGGCTCAGGGGAAAATAAATTAGCAACTGATGTAATTCTGGCAAGATTGATTGCCTCAAACCGTTAGATGATTTGCCACAAGAGTACCAAGAACTCTGCACATAAAAAAATCGTGAAAAATATACGATCGTACAATAGTACAATTGCGATGACATCTTGCGGAGGCAAAATTGATAACGTTGCTCCTGGACCATTTGTTTTTAGAGTTCATGGTCAGCTGTACCACCGCAGTGGACCGCTTCATCAGTTAAAGCTTGTCAAAAATATTTAAAAATATATACAAAGGACATGATTGTGCCGAAATAGTTGTCAATGATGGTCCATTTAATGTGGACGAAATCGATTAGCATATAAATGTAAGATATGTCAGTGCACCTGAGGCTATGTTGCGTATTTTTGGATGGGTGACAAATCACACACTGTTGTTCGACTTAACGTTCATGAGCCCAACCAGCAAGTTTTAGTCTATAAGGCTGGTGATGAAGAACAAGCATGGGAAAATATGCGTGATTCTAATCTATTAGCGTATTTTAAATTAAATGCCGATGATACCGGCGATGTAGCTTGAACTCTATTATACTCGGAAATTCCAAATTATTATACATGGCAAAAGGGTCGATGGAGTTAAAGGATATGGCAATAAAGTAATTGGAAGAATGTGTGATGTGTCGCCATCAAGCCCAGAGGGATGTGTTTTGAAGTTGTTACTTCTTAGCCAAAAAGGTGCTATTTCCTTTGAAGCTTTAAGAACAATTGCCGGAGTATCCTACACAAGTTTTGAAGAGGCATGTGTGAAGCTCAATTTCCTGTTAGAGTAAGCTTCGCAATGACAATTAATAAAACTCAAGGACGAAGTTTTGATAGAGTTGGCATTTATTTACCAAAACCTATTTTTTCACATGGTCAACTGTACGTTGCTTTTTCGAGAGGTAAGACAAAATAAAATATTAAGGTCATTGTCGGTGACACTGGAGAACAAGGTGAAATAATGGGCAAAGGTGAAGGAATGTACACAAATAATTGTGTGTTTAAAGAAATTTTGTAATTTCACAAAATTATATTTGAGTGGCGAAGGGTTCATTTGAAAATATAGCAAAATATTCAAGGCTACGCAATAGTTCGTAATATAATTGATACATTTTTATGATACATCTCAGAATGCGCTACTTTTTGGAAAGAATATTTTATTACTAGCCAAAAAGACACTATACTTCGTCGGTATTGTTGACATAAATGATCTTCTCGCACTCCACCGACGAAGGCGGTGGCTTTTTGGCTAGTAATTTATAATAGTAATGCCCCCGCCTAATTTAAAGAAAACAATTTCACTTTCTTAGATTTAAACTAACAACAGCGTCAATCATAGCATTAAGTGTAAGCATAGTACGGCTACACTGTAGTAATACTATGCAATTTCACTCAACAATTACTATAGGTAATGCATATTCATGCTTAATGATCTCTTATAATGATCATTTACCGCTTATATATAATATATATTATATAATTGATTACGTTTATAAGGAAATAAATTCGAGGGTCCTTAAAGATCCTTTATAACGGAATTTACTGTATCTGCATTGATTTAAATGACCCTGGAGGAACTGACAAAACATTTGTGTTTGATACCTTGATGAATTACGTACATAAGTGGTAACTTGTTAGGGATAGCCATTGCGGTTTTCAACAGGAATCTTTGAGAGTGGTAGGACTTACCATTCAAAAATTCGCGAATTCCAATTCTCAACTTTGAATGAACGCACAATATCAAGTAAGAGTAGCTTCGATGTAGTTAACAGTCTCCTACTAGATATATGCGCATATAAAATGTCCCAGATATTTTCCGAGTTGTCATGTCATAAAACATCTTGTTGCAAAATATTATCATCACAATTGCACAGCACAAAATTATCGTTGCAGAATATTTCGATTCTCACAACATTGTTGTAATGCAGAGACTTCCTATGCGCCACAGCATGTGTGTAAAAAGTTGCAGTAGTGACACAACAACTGAAATCTGTTTTTTGTAGCAAAAATTATGGAATTGTTTTTGTAGCCCCGCAAATTCCTGCATCGTGCATTTTTCGTTGCCAAAATAGCTCCGAATGTGACCCTATGAATCATTTAAAATGATTGCACCCAATATGTTGCACTCATGTACGACATGTAATAGAAAAATTGTGTAGATTTTTAAAAAATCTTTATTTGAGAGGAAATCATATTCCAAAAATTGTTTAAAATGCCGAGTATTTAAACTCCAATAATCCGAATGGAATGCCTGCAGACTGATGTCTTAAAGCTTGTGATTGGGGAAGGGAGCGCTTTTCAAGAAAATGTTAAAGCATTTGTGGACAAAACCAGGGAACGACGGGGTGAAATCAATGGTGTATTCACAGCATCACAGCTAATTGTGTGTACCCGGATATATTATAAATTATAATTTATGAAGCATAAATAATGGAACCTAAGTTATTCCTCTTTTAACTAATTATATCAATATAAACATGGACGCAGATCATTCGCTCAGAAGTTTTGGTCTTGTATTCATTGTGAACCAAACACTTTATTACACCGTATATAAAACTATTTGTTGCCTTCGTTATTTGCGTTTTAATCAGCAAGCAATCTTGATGGCTGTGCAGTGCGGAATCGAGGAGGTTATTTTGTAATTGTGTTTTTGTTAACTTTTTTTTATTTATTTTGGAGTTAGGTGTTAGGTTATTGCTAAGTCAAAAAGTGACATTTTTTAAGAGTTGCTGTTGATGTGTGTTAACAGCCGCCACTAGGATGTAAGAAAGCAAATCTATATGTTTTCACACGTCTACCAAAACAATATTTTTCCCAATACAAACTAAATATGTTGATCGATTTTAAAATTCAATGGCTTGAAATCAATACCGCGTCATCCCCTATCTCCGTGAATATTTACATAATGGAGCAACTTCAGGTTCCAGAAATATTTGCAATTATAAACAACTTTTTGGGCACTTGTTGGGTAATAAGTCGCCTAACTACCGTGTAGAAAGCATTGCAATTTTTTTTGTAGGTGAGCATGTGAGTCATGAGTGAGTATGAATGTATATGTACAGTTGGTTTTTTTACTACGGTTTAATTTAAATTAATAATAATTGAGTTAACTCATGAGAAAATCTGACCAACGTATTGCTGCAGCGAATGATCCATTTCGTGATCATAGATTTGATCAGAACTTAACTGTCCAGAGCCTTACTGTTACTAGTAGCTGACAATTATGGCGTTGCTTTTGGTTGAAATACTTATATTAATCCAAAATAATTATATTGTTGTTAAGTATAGTTCAAAATTCGTAATGTGTAACTATCTTGTTTATTTTTACAGACGCTACTGCAAATATGGAAACTGCAAAAGCAACTTTGTCTGTATAAGCTTTGTTGCTTGTATTTTTGAAGAGCTCGAGCTACATAACTTACTATAGTTTAGGGGCCGAATTATTTTGACGGACGACGCTTAATAATTCTGAGTTATGGCCGAATCTAGGTCGGGCTTAAATAAATGCCATAATTTCAGATCTTATGGTAAATGTAATTATGAGCCAATGTTTTACATCTGCATTTTACAAACTTATTAAACATCAGGTATCAGGTTACGTTCATTATTATTATCTTATCCAACTTACTACAAGTGTAGATTGAAGTAAATTAGGTTTGTCTGCACAATTCAACTTAAGCCAGGTGCACGTATTGTTGTTTTGAGCGTTTGCTAGTGCCGTGCCGTAACGTTTGCATCGTTTTCCAACGTAATGTTTTGAATAGAAATCTCCCAAGATTGAGCAAAACTCCGGTTTTGTAAAACATGTAGCAAAAACAATGACCAATTAGTAGACGACTAACTTATTCATTAGGCTTTTTCAATGACACATTCTAAGCAAGATGGCGAAGTGCTGGCAGTGTTGATTCCTTGAATGAAAATTTTATTGTTACAGTTAGTGCGCTTTGTTTTCTAGAAGGTAGCAGCACAAGGTAGATCAATATTGTACATTATTATTGCAAGTGGTACTTGCTGTTGTAAGTTAAACAGTTGTGTTAACTAATGTCAAATGTCAGGATTGTATCTTTCAGAAAGTTCGCTGATATGTGAATATGAAAAGGTCCCAGAGTAGGATGTCTCAGATTTCTGTCTGTGATAGAGAACCTCGTGAGTTTGTATTTACCATGTCGTTTCTTATCCACAAAAAACAAAAATAATTAAAAAGTACGGTGTTAGAATTAGAAGGCTCAAAAATTGCTTTGATTACCATACCTTTATAGACCATCATCGACCGGTACTTCTGTCCATTGAGAATCTGAGGCCATTAACAAGGCGACAAAATAATATGTCGCAGCATACACTACCTTTGAAGGCTCCATCAAAACAACCAGTAGTGGCGTTGAGCCGCAAGCCGTCGCAAGCCACAACCCTTGCGCGGCCACCCCCCACCATTGCTGCTCCTGCTTCAATGACACAAACAGCAACACCTGCTCCTTATCCGTCTAATTTTCCGCCCAAGTCATTGAGCCGGAAGTACTCAACTTTACCTTTGGACACACATAGATACATCTCGAACGCCAGCATTCCCCCTCAATTAGGAGGTACTGGGATTGGACTAAAAAATGTTTGCCTGTATAAAAACATTTCTAGCGCCATAATACCTGACAAGTTTACCTTAAAAAATAAATTCAGCCTTGCAAGATCAACTGAACAAGAAAGTGTAAAATTATTTTTTTTATGAAGCAAACAGATACACATCCAGCTACTGCTTTCCCACACAACAGCCACAACCAATAGCTAACAATGCGCCAAACATGGTATACGGAGGAAATGATTTACGCAACCCATTTGGAAACCCCATGGACAATTGTCTCCTCGCCACTGAAAATTCGGGACAGAAGGATAAAGACAGCCTTCCAGTGAAGGCGTCAACATCTGAAGAATGCACAGCAGTTAGAAATTATATGGAAATAGCAAGCAAAACAGACAATGACTGGGAAACCGGGACGAGAAAACAGAGCCCAAGTCCCTCGCGCCTAAATTTTAATTTACAACAAATGCCATCCTCTTTACAGAATGATTGTCTTCCTGCCACAC
Source organism: Allacma fusca (assembly GCA_947179485.1). Taxonomy (NCBI): domain Eukaryota; kingdom Metazoa; phylum Arthropoda; class Collembola; order Symphypleona; family Sminthuridae; genus Allacma; species Allacma fusca. The sequence goes on from OX359250.1 coordinate 5,890,878, forward strand.
CAGCTCCCTCACTTGCTTGGGCCCCCCCTCCGGCCAGAATAAATCCTAGGACATTTTTTGTTATGAAACCCCAAAATTTGGGTGCATATAGACGGCTCCCAGGACAACGCCCATGTGACCCTCCCTGTTTCTCAACGACACTTCATAACCGAAGCAATGTACCACCGCTCGGTTCAATGCCTCAGACCTTTCATCCTGCCCCGTTGCCCCCACCCCCTAATTGGTCCTATTACAACTCGGATCCAACAATGGCAGCTTACGGTGCGCTTGGGGACTGCAACTCAAGAAGGGCCACTACACCATTCCTTCCTTATAAGCCAATAGGCGGACGAGTAAATGGTCGCGGAGATGATGAGTATAGTGAATTCAATGCTTATAATAACTATTACTATCACTAATTGCATATATTAAAACCATTTGCAAATTGACCATTCCCGGACGCTACCTCTGGTGGTTTAAATTATGAATACCCATTGGTTGTCATTACACGTGATGCATATTTTTGAGGAACTGCATACATAAAGATTCCTGACCTCCAACCTCATCCATCTCTCAAGAGAATGACTACAGTGGGCATAATTGTGTTTATATACATACATATCTATATGTTTATGTTGCTATGAAATAAACAATAGAGAGATGAGGGGAAAGAGTTGGTCCGAGATTTAGACAACTGCCCTTGAACTTGATGCAATTGAAAAGCGTAGATAGAAATTCAAAACTAGAAACAGCACCCGACCACAAGGTCTACTCAGATTGGAATAAGAATGCTTATTCCCAGATCTCTAACCAAGAGGTCTCTGCAGCCAACTTAAATATATGGCCTACCAAATCTTCAACGGAAATTAATTTTAAATATTTAAAATTAAAATATGAAAACTAAAATGTTCACTTAAATACATACATTGATGCGACGAACTGATAAGCGAATGCCATAAGCTGAGTTGGAATTTTTTCCCCAAAACACATACATTGAGAAATTGAGATCCGTTGAGAATAAGATTCTTTTTCAAAAAACCCCAACCCAAGACCAAAAACTCAATTTCAATTATTGCTCCTATTGTAAATTATCCATGAATGCACAAATATTTAAGAAGCTATTTTGTTATTTCCTAAATTATCGTGTACGAGTTCTCTGTACATTACCGTAAACTCATAACGTTCCAGAAATGATTTAAGGACCATTGACTCTCAGACATTTAGGTACCTACGTAAATCTAAAGATAAACCAGATGCTACAAATTCCGCTGGATAACGGTTCAGAGGAACAGTGCAGCTCTGTTCAATACACAACTTGTGTAAAAAGGACACATTTAGCATAACGGCATACACAAATACACTACAATATGTTTATCTTAGCTCTATGTTACTACATTTTCCCAGTACACAGTTTTACCACAAGTACAGGACTTACGACGTTGAAATTAATAGTGTACTTATGCCCTACGATTCCAGGAAAGTGAAAGGTTAGCTGTCACAGGACAGTATTTAAATAGTGAGGTTGAGGTTGAGCTCCAAATCATTCAACTGTCTGCAGCTTCCAACAATAACAATTAAAACCTACAGGAAATTTGACTAGTTCTTGAACAAAAATTCATAAGATATTTTTCTCATTCAAAATGCAATCCGTGAAATTTTTCGTCCTCGTCGCTTGTTTCGCCTTTGCAAGGTGCCTTCCTTTGGAAGATAACCAGGAAAAGGCTGAGTTGAGTGCGGACTTTCATCATTTCCCTGGAGACGGGCACAATCATAATTCCGAGGTGATCATGCGGGCAAAGCACCACCCCCTGGATGGACACGAGCACCACGGATTAAATGATGCGGACTATCAAGGTAAGGTTTTCGAACTATATTTTCAAACTTGTACCGAATTGTCCAGTGTGAGTATTTTCCGTGTAACTGATATTGAATATGAAATAAGGCATTTATAAACAATAATGTTATGATATGAATTATTATCATTAAATGTGCTAGTACTGCTAGTCTCTAACGATTTCCTATTTTTTAAACTATAGTTGAGCTTGGACAAGAAAAGACGCAGGATTTTCTGGTGGATTCCAACAAGGGTACCTAAATCCGACTAGTAACTGGCGAGATGGAAATCTTTCGTATTAAAAAGAATAATAATAATTGCTTCTTGAACCACGAAAACTTTTTATTTTTAATGAACCCTGTTCTCGTAGTATTTATTTGAAGTCCGATATATCAATTGTATTTGTCGTACTATTCTAAGAAATAAATATACAATGAAGTCTGAAAATTATTCTACTCTGTTCAATGATTATTTTTCGGCATAACCAGTTCTTCCGTCCAAAAATAGCTTGATGGTTCCGAGATATTTTTCTTGCTCGTACGGGACATTAAAAATTATTATTTGCTCTTCCTCAAACGCATAGATGTATGTACATACGTGAGTACTAGCAAGTTGAGAACTGACAAACTTGCCTAAAAATGAGGGGAAATATGTATCTGCTCACTCGGATTAAAAATTGTTCCTTGAGGTGCATCAAAGTGTTAATCAATAATTATTATTTATAGACGAGGGTTTTACGAGAAAGACATAATTCCTTGAGGGTTAAAATACTTAGCGATCTATATGGTTAAATGTGTACATCATATTTAAATTCGTTGACTTCAAAATTTTGAATTGACTTTCGATAAAGCAACGACGACCTCCTACCTGTAAATAAATTGCCTACTTTTTGTTAGTTATTCCCGTACCTGCATTTATTGTTGTCATGTAGGTCTGTTTGGTTAAAACACTAAGTTTTCTGTTACAAACCCATGTCCTACGTGACTAATATCATCAGTTACAGTTACAAGTCAATCTCTCAAGGAGTACAACTCACAATCAGATTCATCCACAGGTTCTTGAGTAGTAAAAAACTTCATCTCCTGAACATAAAAAAAATTGAGATTGCGTATACTGCACAATCAGGTTTTATTTAATTTTAGTACACTCAAGTAAATTACAAATGAAAATATGTTTTAAAATAATTTTCCCGGACATTTTTCTCTAATATTAAGATTATTCACAAGAATTGCAGTCAATTTCCATTGGTACAGGTCTCAAACGTTAAAACTCCAAAAACCTTCCTAGCACCAGAGCTCCTTCATATGGGAATAAAATTCTCATAATTATCTGTACATTCACAGCCAATTTATAGAATTTACAGCTGCTCATTGTTATCTGCTATTAGCAAGCTAGTCATGCAGTACGATAATCTGGCTCACTATGAAGCTAATAAATGACTAAAACTGTCGTATACTATATGCACGCATAAATATAATGTTTACAAATTATTATTCTAATACAACTAAAGGGAGGAATCACTTCTCCGCGTGATTCTCTTTGGTACTCTGTATCTCCTTTCTGTACCAGCCAGCATGCTTTCACTTTCTAATTGAATCCCCTCATCCAAGTCCAGCTCAGCACAAAGCTCCATTTTCTGTTCAAAATGTCCCCAGATGGTATCATCATTTATTAAAATAGCATTACTGCCACTACTTATTAGTATTAGTTATTTAGGAGTACAGTACTCAAAAAAACCATTGACATTATGTAACTAATAACGGGTCAATGGCCATAGCTCACCTGGCATAAAAGTCTAACCAATGTCTCAATATTTTCTAATCGACTGGATACATTAATTAACGTGGCTTTATTCTGTTGCATTGTGGTTGCCACTTCGTCCGCCATTTCCTCTTCCACTGTCTCCACCCCTGGAAAAATCCAATCAAAATTATTTTTATTTCTCGTCATGTTTACAATAAATACTGTAGTAATAATTATTCCAGCACGTGTTTAGAATCCAACTTGGCGAATTTAATATTGAACTCTGCAGGACCAATGTATATATTGAAATTGTCAAGAATAAACTTACTCTTATTCGTGGATTTCGGTTGGAAATATTTGAATAGGTAATCTATGAAACCCAGTCGAGCTTTGGACACATTTGGATACTCAACTACTTCCTTTTTGTCTACCCTCAATAGAATAAATTTCGGGAGCGTTTTTTCCACCGTTGTATGCAAATGCACCTGGAAGGTAACATCATTTCAAAATCGGATCCAAACAGTTTATACAGATTTTATACATCTTACAATCAAATTAGTAAAATTCCCATTTGTCATGAATTATCTACATGAACAGGAAACTCATTGTAAAAATCCAGGATAAGTAGGGACACACATTTAGTAAAGGGTGCGAGTGAGAAGTAACAACACATATGTACAATATTTGCAGGGTAAATCTGTTAAGGATGTCGGATGGATTAGACACAGAGAGCCGGGAAAAAGTTCTCCCCTAGCCCTTATAGAGAGTCCAACCTGTAATTTCATCCTCAAAGTTCAAAAACGGTTGTATAGCGTTCAAGAAAGTGAAGCACAGTCAGGTATTTTTTAAAAGAAAATCTTAAATGAATTTTTACTAAAATTTTTTAATTTAAATCCTGTTTTGCTCTCAAAATAAGGACAGCAGACGTTGAATACTTCAGACGAGGGGGTTCAATATGGCATTCCCTTGTTGCTTTCATTAAGCCTAGTCCTTTAATTATATCTTGTGCTGTACTGTAAGGATGGTGCTTGGAATTAGGGATTACCCGTTTTTTGTTAATTACAACAAAGCGTCAAATTTTTAAATTTGAATAAAAATTCCAGTTTTCGTAAAAAATAATTGACTCCACATTCTTGAACGCTTGTTCGAATTTTTGAGGTACGGTTAGAAAGGAAATCTGTTGTGCGGAGGAGTCGTGTAAAAACTTTTGTTTGTGGGACAAAAATTTGTCGTGGGTTAATTCCAATATGTGGGTTGTTGAAATATCACCCTTTAGTGAATGACCTGTACTTCAAAGCTTAATATTAAAGTGTTTTTAAAACAGCGTACTTGCATAGCCAGACGTTTCAATTGCGCATTTCTTCGGACTGAATCTATATCCCCCACAGCCAAACCTAAAAAAGTTCAGGGAAATAATTTAGGAGTTTCTAGTAGACTGTGAGCTGGAATGTTATCAAAAATAAATTTTCCCGGATAAAAATTCTCTAGTGTTCTGCCTAGTGTTTTTAACGAAAGTCAAAATACCCAATTTTATTTGCTGTAATTAGTAGTACTTCATTCGAAAAAATTCATAGAAATATCTTGTCCACCAGTATTAGCCGTACATTAGCAAAATAATAATAATTACAAAAATGTACTACTCGGCACCTATTAGGAGGTTCATGAGGAGGATGGGCATGAGGACCATGAAGATGCCAATCATGAGGAAAGAGACGCGGGGATGGGGCAAGCGTCTCTTTAATTCACATTCCTTCAATTCCTTGACTAAATCCGGATCCGCCGCAAATTTCATATCGCAGTGGTAGGGGTTAACGAAAGTATTCATGAAATCCATGTCACCCAGCATCATGGAAAATGTTTTCATCAAGGACATCGGAATGTGGTCAAAAGCCACGTGGTTTCCCTGTGTCACAAATCATTCACAAAATAATTCGTAATAAATTATCTCCCCGCACCCCATGCCTCTGTTACCAGCATCGGCCTGGGTAAAACCACGAATCGAGTCAGTGGACGTTATTATATATGTATGTAGATACGTCAAATGACATAAGTGACATAAGTATAACATAAGTACAAATCCAAGTGCAAGATGAGATAACGAAATAACATTAACAGTAAACAAATATCTAGAGTTTACTCCTCTCCAGGGCAAGTCAAACATTCATTACACAAGAAAATCTAGTGGAGGGGTTTCTTTAATGTAAAGTCAACAATTTTATTTGCTGCCTTTTGACACCGCTCCGCCACTCCAATGGGATTATATATTTCAAATAATAAAACATTTTGAAACTCTAGCACCACTTGAATCTAGTCAAAACTCCATGCAAACTTATTTGATTAATCCTGCATTAATTCCCATTCAAAATAGATTAGTAAACATGAATGAACAGTAGATTAATAATGAGTCTTACTTGGGAAAGCAGAATGAAAAAGGCAAGCCCAAAAGCAACGATGAGAATGGAAAAAATCATGAGGACCCTCAGAAGTGTGTGCAAGATTTCCAGGAACATCACCACGTATATTCCCACCACGTCAAATCTGCACAAATGTGTTTCAGCTTCCATCACTATATATTCTCATCTCATAGGGAAATTAATTTAAGAAGCTCCTCAAAGTGTAACTTTCTATTTTTATGGCGTCCCATGAAACAAGTTCCTTTCCATATCATAAAACCTAATTAATTATTATTCTCAGTCTAATACAATAATTATTCCTATTCAATCTTCCAAATTCCCAAAATCTCAGCATTTCAATAATTGCTAGGGTCTTTGTGGGCTTCAATACAGAGTACGGGCAAGATATTTTCTAATGAAATAGCTTGGAACAAATTGGATCGTTCCTTAAAATTTTTCAAAGGGAAAATGATTCCTGGGACCCTTTTAGTAGTTTAAGAGACATCTTTGACTGACTCCGTTGGAGCCGGAAATTATGAGAGCACAAGAAGAAGGAGAATCGTTTAAAGTGTTACCGTTGAAGAAAAAGAAGTAAATAAAACCAGCTTAGAAACGCCACCAGAGAAGCGCTAGCGCTTGGATGTGCCGTAATTGCGGCTGGCAGAATTCGGCAGGAAATCATGCATAAGCTTGCAATATTCATGGCCAAGAATGCCCTTGGGGAAAAAAAAATTGAGTTGGAGACAACGGTGCAGGACTATATATGTTCATATTTTGAGCTCACTGGAAAATACAGGACTTACCAGTTGGAGGAGTCCAGGATGTACTTGATCTTCTGACGATACACATTCCCAATGTCCATACCAATGTTAAACAGGGCTACCAAGGCAATTCCGATCTCAAGAAGAAGGAAATTGTCACAACATTTCCTCACGTCCGTCAGTTCGGAGCTATGATGATCTCCGTCGGGATTCTACAAAATCAAATATTTATGCGTCGCAATGCATTTTAATGAATGCGTCCTTATTTCCCGGAGCTGCTTTCAAGCGAAGTTCAAAAATTCCATCCTTGAAATACTCTATTTAGTAAAAAGGGGACTATGCCATCGTACATGCTGAATGCATGCAATCCTTTGACAAATCATTTGCATTGCATCTCACATACCTCCAGTGTACTGCTCAAGCCCTGTAATGTAATTTCATGCCCACCCTACTGCATCTAAGCAAATCCAGGATTTGTGCCAAGGTAACATAAGCGGAGACCTGAACTCCATTAAAAAACGTTTTCTGGACCCTTCATGACCCATAAATGAAACTCTCCTGCCATTTTGTACATTTATACCAAAAATGAATTGTCTTCGTCATTTAACCTTCACCGAACCGAAGTTGACCTTAATATTACATATAAATAAATTTGACCTAATTTTGACTCAAAACGTTTCCGGAAATTGCTATGTACAAGCAAATTTGATCCCAAGTTGACTCAAGCGTTACTGGAACTTGACATTAAAAAATACTAATAGCAAGCTCGATCAATAGAGTTTTATTAATGGGTTGAGATAGTTTACGTGACGATAGGCTTCCGTGGTGTCCTCAAAGTCCGAAGTGGTTGTGAAACTATGATTGACCTTGAGGCTATAATACTTAGGTACACTCTCATCGCAAACATCGGATGAGTACAGTGTGAGAGCTGCAAGGTACGTCAAGTATAGAAAGAGATGTGCTATATGAATGTATTTCCCGTAAGCATTCCATTTCATTTGTAGATACTTCTGGGACAAGTCATGCGAGAGAAGCTCCACACGTCCGTAAGAAACCATTGCCTGAGCATACAAATTCAATGTCAAGGGCCTCATGATTGGAATGAAATATTAATGAGTATTTCCTTCATTAGGTTCGTACATTCAGTACGGGAAGGTGTCGCCTTTCGGGTAAGTATTTATCCTCATTTCTCTCGCTGGGCAAACTACCCATCCAGCCCTGGTCAGCGTCAATTAGGGAGAGCCATTTAAAGTCATATTTGATCTGGAACAGGAGCATAAGACTCATATAGCACCTTGGCTCAATGACTTGATAGTCAGTTGGTAACTTAAATGGAAATTTACATGATACAATTCCGAATCCGTTTTGTTCTCAGACTTGGTAATGCAACGATCCAGGACAGCCTGAGCCACGTGAGGCATTGTCGCCACTAGAGCCAGCATTATGGAGGGATATTTTCCGGAGGTCATGGCTAAAATCTCGTCACCTCTAAAAAAAATTAATACGTTCCTTAATTTCATTTTTGGCAAATTAGGACTTTGAGGCCAGGGAAAGGAAACAATAATAATTGCAACTATTAATTCAATTAATTACAGGAAGACAACTCCCCCCAGAAAATATTCAAAATAATACAGTACTTGTGAAGACAGGGACAGAACAACAGGTGCTCACAATACAACTATGCTAAATATTAGCTGTTTGGGAATGCCCAGTGTCTCAATGCAAACCTAGGCTCAACATGTTCAGAAATTATGAGCCACACATTCAGGGATTTCAGAAATTAATATCCTCAGAAAGACCCAATTCGTCTTGGACTTTCCATAACAACATCCAATTTCCAGTACATGAAAACATGTATTTTATAAGGAATTCCCTCAATATGAAAATGTCAGGCATTAAGAGAGGTTCAAACATTAACATGTTTGCTTTTTCATGGGGCGGAAAGTGCAGATTAGAAAAGACGGCAGGTGGTGGAGGAAGCAAAGGCAAAAGACAATACCAATGCCCATAAATTCTACACGAGTTTTACAAGAGGACAGTAAAAACACAGACACACTCGGGGCATTGCGAGAATTAACCGTGAAGGATGAGTAGCCATGGCAAGTGCAACGGTGGAGAATTTATTCTGGAGAGCAAAATCCATAGCACTGTAGCCCTTTTTGTTGTTCGTCAGATTACAGTTGAGTGAAAGTAGGAGTTCCACAGCGGCTGCCCTATTTTCCATTGCCGCTATATGCAAGGACGTGTTCTTCACCACCACAAAATCCATTAATCCCTCCATCCCATTACGGAGCAGTGGGTGTTTTTTTTTTTTTGCTTTTGTTACAATTTTATCCTTACCCCTTCTTTGTCGGTTTGGTCCAACAGGTGAGAGTGGACGTTAAGAATGACTTTCATAGTGTGTCGATGCCCGTATTTTGCAGCCAAATGCAGGGGTGTCTCTCCAGAGTGATCTTTTTTTTTGGTATTTAGTAAAAATTAATTACTTTCATTCAAGTTACAAAAATTTATTTTCAATTGATTTTTCCTACATTCTTACCTCTATGTAACAACGCTCCCTTTTTCATCAGAGCTTGAACGACCCTCGAGTGGCCTGAAAAGTTTTACGGGAAACAAATTTACAGATTCATGTATCTATCTATAATAAAATTACACTAAACTCAAATTAGGATAAACTTTCAATTGAATTCAGCTCAGAGTAATTCCTCGGTGGAGATACAAAATAATATATCACATTTTGTTGTTCATGCCGAACATCCATATGTCCGCATACTTAAGGAGGCTCAGATGCTTTATTCAACCAACAAAATGCTGAGGCGAAGCTCTTTAATGGAAATAATGAAGCTCCACATCCAGATAACCAATTCCAATTAGCTTGAGTGTAGCCAGAAATAATTTTTCTCTCTCAAGTTTATTTAGTAATGTTCAAGAATTCTGTTATCTACTTTATAACGGAGCAGAAGGATGTCTCTAGCAAAGCAATCACTTGGCAGCATTGCTATAGTCTAGATTTAGTAGTTTTCTTAAAAAGATTTGTTTTTTTGGGTCAAGTCTCTGAATAAATCTTGGTTCAGGGTTCTTGATGTACATATAATTATAACAATATTACAAAATTTGCCCAACTCTTTCCGAGTTCTGATCTCAAGCAAACTATATTTTCTTCACACACTCTTGAATCTGTGCCTGTGGAGTGTACCGTGGAATACCGTGAACCTGTGGAGCTTGAGCTTGTAGGGTAAAATGTGATTCAAAGAATAAGGACGTACATTAATTCCTTAAAAATTGGTTCCCATGTGATCATGATATGAATTTCTGTAACTCCACTATGGACTTCATCCTCTCTGAAAATCTTAAATATTCTTCTTAGGTCTTGTTTGGCTTACCAGAATTTTACTTGAACTATTAACTTAATTAACTGAATCAATAATAATAATAATTGTATTATGTACGAGAAACTCAGTCAGCCAAGAGGAAAGTAATTTGTAGCAAAACTACTAAAGTAAACAGTAATTACTCAAATCTCGCTCATGATTTACGGCCTGAACCTTACTACAGGAATAATCGAAGCAGAAAAATGTGCAGAAAATGTGGTCCTACGCTTGATCCTTTGATCTCTGTCTGACAATGAGACTAAACATGCTCATGATAGTATTAATTACCTGAGCAGGAGCGGGAGTGTGGGGTGGGGAGAAGTAGGATATGAAACACCCTGTGCATATACATACAAAACATACGACGATGGATTTAATTCAAGAACAAATAATCATTCGGGCGAAAAGTGGATAATTTGATTGTTTAGACATGAGAATGACAGAATGTCAGAATGGATTCCATGTCTCCAGGGTCATGTTTGGGAAATGCCTCGAAAGTCAACGCAACTTATTCATTATGAACGGACTTAAGGAGTCCTTCCAAAGGAAGAATGATGAGAAGGAAAGTTGGTACGAGACTGATTGTGAGAGACACGGTTGGATGAAGATGCTTTAATTTAATTTACTATACAGACTTAATTAGGTCGGAGAAATAGAACGTTATCCCATTAATTAATAGTCCACTATACCTTCGCTAGCTGCAATGTGAAGAGCTGTGAGACCCTTCCCATTCCCCTCGTTGATCACTGAATTATTTTGTTCCATGTTCAAGATCTGTTGAATTATATTGAGGCGACCGTACCTTCACACCAAATTCAAAATCAATGTAGTAACTTCCATATCACGGGCTAAGAAGCAAACCCTGCATTGTAATACCGTCTTAAAAATAATTATGTTTACAACCAAATTCGTCTAAGTAATTAGATATTTATTGGACGCTTGGATATTATTTTAAATTCAACTCATTTCCTCTTCTAGTTTGAAGATTGTACGCCGTCATTTCGACTTCTTACAATTCGTATAATCAACATTATTAATTATTACTAATAATAATTACTTATTATTGTAATTATTCATCTATACTTTAGCCAATAGTAGTTTGAAGCCATTATATGATATTGGGGGACTGTGTGTGCATACTGCCCCTCGTGTTGGAGATTATTGTAATTGAAAATAATTGTTATTACTGGAAATGTGAAATGATTGAATTGTGAATACTACTACGATTATTATTTTGTGAAATGCCAGATTGTTAAATGTAATGCTATGAGTATTGAACTAATGCTAAAGGATGCATGCAGAGCCTGATGACTATACACATGACTGATCCTGTCATTCTTGGTTAAGATTTCTTCGAATAAAGATGTACATACTTTCGTTATAAAATGTACAGAACATTAACCCCCAATATTTTAACACAATGAATCGGTATCTTTATAAAACTCATGGGTAATTATTGTTACGTGTACTGAAATTTGAAGCAAAGGCAATGCTTCTCTTAAACCTACACAGACAATATCTGGTCTTCAATCCAGCCCTCAGTCTATTGGTTGTTAGACCTTAACGAATGAAAGTAATTGACAAAACTCTTAGATGAATTTCCAGGAAAATGGAATTATTTTGGACTTACATATACATAGATATATGAACTGTAGTAAACGCGCTAAACTTTCTAAACCGAATTTTGTACCTCGTACAGTAACTTTTTCTGAGCCCTGCGGAAATTCATACTAACTTCCTAACAGGATGAAATCCTACTATAGGGTAAGCTATAGGTGCGTTTGAGATTTGAAATGTAATGCTGACAGCCGAAAGACAGTTTGATTTACCTAAAAGTGAAGCTGGCGTCAAAGCTCATGAGGCGGGCGGGATGAGTTTTAATGAAATCAGGGATGTAAATGGAAAGGAGCTTACCTGCATGATATATGAAAAACGTTCTCCCCATCATTACTCTTGGTAATGATGCTCGCTCCATAGAACAGGAGCTTGGCTGCGGATTTGATCTGCCCCTGTTTAGCGGCGTAGTGTAGTGGTGTGTGTCCGTATTTATCCTTCTCGTCCAGAATAAATTGAAAATCCTTCTGTTTCAAAAATATGGGAAAGATATTAGAATTAAGGGAAGAATGTCCCTACTCCTCCGGACCTATGGACCTACATATATATATATATATATATATGATATATTATGATTTATGAAAGGTTGGAGGAGTTACACGGAAGTGCACCTACACTGAACTGCTCATCAATAATGTTCTCAAGATCTCCTCCGTGAATGACGAGTACGTGAAGGGCATTTCGGAACTCGTCGTCTTTCAGATCCACTTTAGCTCCTAAACGGATTAAAACCCTCATCGTTCGCCATCCATTACGTGAGGCTGCAATGACGAGGGGGGAACGTCTTTCTTTATCGAGTACATTTACTGAAGCTCCCTGCAGGGCCATCATCAAAAATCACTCCTGAGCTTGAACCTCAATTTGCATTGAATTTCTAATTAAATTAAAAGTAGGATTTTGAGAGGTTTCTAGAGGGAAAAATCTCAATTACCTGAGAAATAAGATACTCAACCAGCTCATGATGATCAAACATTGCGGCACAATGGAGCGGAGTCATTCTTTGCATATCACTGGATTTCAAACAAACTTCTTTCTCCTCTGGTTGTAACTACAACAAATAACATTCTCACCTTTGTTCATGCATATTTAACCTTGAGCATGCTATCCTTGGACCATTTCCACAGAGTCTGGCCCATTGCTCTGGACACATATTTCCCTTTGATCATCAATCTTGAAATTAAACTGAGGGAAATCTCAGATAAGATGAACTTTTCCAGTGAAGAGGGGAAATTAAACTTGTGTCAGAAGCTACAAGAGGACTACATTGGAACTGACACATTTGTAATAAGATTTTATCCAATAGTTCATCCCTATACGGTTTATCCGTTTAAGAATGCCTTCGGGCAATAAGTAAGTATGCACAAAATAATTTATGCGTATTGGCCTTTCGGCTACATTTCAGGCAGTTTGGTATAAGTTACTAAGGGAAAGGGACGTGTGTTAAAAAGTACCTGGAACATCAGCTTCACCATTTCCATTGCCCCTTGAGAGCAAGCCAAATGAACTGGGGTGGAGAGGTCGTGTTGCTGGGTCGAGATTTTCGCCCCGGATCGAAGACATAATTCCACGGCCTGCTCAGAAATACAAATAGACAACTGAGAAACCCAACTGATGCGGAGGGATAATTGCACCTTTGAAAACATATATACTTGCCAATTACTTTCACATCTCCCCCATGGACTGCAGAGTGCAATGGCACATTTCCCTCAGCATCAAAAAATGAAATCATTTCCGAACGAGGACACCCATGGCTATCCCCTACATTTAATAACCCGTCAACGTTTCCAATCCCACTTCACTTTAAGTAAGTATATACCTTAATGAAATATATCTGTCTTACCCCAAGTCAGGAGAATTTCCATGGATCGAGATGAGGCATGTTTTGCTGCTTCGTGAATGATGAAATTTCCAAATAAGTCACACTTTTTTGGACATGATCCCATCTCATAGAGCTATAATTTCCCAAGAAATAGAAGCAAAACATTGGATTGTATGTAGCTCTGAATGCCGAAAGGAATAAAATATTGAGATGGAGTTATTTTACATCTAGGCTCCACCTCTAATTAAGGTGGAGGTCTCAATTCAAGACGCATACCTCTTTGATTTTTTTGATTTTCGATTCAAAATGTAGTTGCTAGAAATTTTTGTTTTACTTAACAATGATTGAGACTTTGTAAACTCAAAAGGCATGAAATTCTGGATTGTCAAGAATAATTTAAGGCATCTGTCCACAATTTAAAATTGCTTTCGAAGGAAACGAGTACAGTCGGCTCTGTACACTTTGTTTTGACTACATACGTATAAATAGGGCTATGGATATGGATTGGAATCTTTCAAGATTTTATACTACTGGGAATTGGAGCAAGGGACTTGGTTATTCGGGAAAGTTCTTATCTAAATGTAAATTATGAGCACTAATATTGACAGAGGAAAAGTGTGAGTGTTGACAGGTAAGTAGGCGTAAGTGCCTGATATTGCCCAGATGAAGTTATATTTTATTCAAAGGAATACTAGTGTAAATCAAATTTGAACGAACCAGGATCTTCAAGCACTCTTCATGGTCATTGATGGCTGCCACATGAAGTGGGGTTCTCCCGTGTTCCCCGCAAATATCCGGATCAAGAGAGTGCTTATATTTTGCAAGGACTTTCAGAGCCGTGGGTTTATTCATCTCTGAAGCAAGGTGCAAGACGGACTGGAACTTGTCATTGAGTATCCTCGTATCTGCGGAACTAAACCACACACGCACATAAACTTTTATCAAGTATTATACTCCCCATTATTTTTTGTTTTAATTTCCTTGAAGGCTTTTCCCCATGATCAGACTTTAATAATCTCACTACTATTTTACGCCTTCATTTTGGGAATGCTCAACTAACTGGAAGGGGACATATACGTTAAGCTCGCTGTAACTCGAATACTTAATTAATTCTTACTATAATTATTATAATTTGATTTTTTTTAAATGAATGAGCTGACAATTAAATTTCTTCCCGAGGATATAAGATCTACAGATAAATTCCTATGGCTAGGGGTGTTGTCAAATAAACGTCAACAGCGTATATGTACATACACAGTATTCAACAGAACTGACAAAGTACAAATACGAGATATTGGGTCGGAGTTATGTTATCATGTACATAGTGGGATTAAAATGATGGATTCACATGATGGAATGAGAATGTCATTTCGAATCAAGGAGATGTTGTGATGGAACGTGAGAATTCGTTTTAGGAGAGATTTCAAAGAAATGTCACTCATATGGGTTCCTGTTTCCCTACAAGTCTACTATAAGAATGCAATGGTAACTCCATGTTGCCACTTAATTTTCCACACCAAGGAAACTCCCAAGTTGACAATGTTGACAAAGAGGAATATAATTGGGATTACTTTGCCAGGAGAAACTCCAGAGTGTCCAAAGTTTCGAATTCGACAGCCAGATGAAGTGGCGTATTCCCATGATTGTCAGCCAGATTAAGACTCCCATTGAAGGTGACTACAACCTGAAGAATGGAGACGTGATTCCGGATTGTCGCTTGGTGAACCGCTGCTCTCCCCCGGCTGTCTCTCACATTTAATTTCGATATGTCGTTTGTGACCAACCTTTGAAATTCCTTTACGTTTCCGCTTTCCGCAACCTGAGAACAAAATTAATTTATTTGCGTAATAGATTGCAATGAGGGCGACTCATCTGGAAAGGAGTTTTAGGACTTTATTACTTTTTCTCATCCTTCCGGAAATACAGATAGTATGAGTATGGAGGAATCTGACATATGTAATTATGTATGGATGTTTATTGTGTTTTCGAACTTCCTCAGACACAAAAAATATTACAAAAGTTTTCATGAATCGCGTGCAGCACCATTAGTATAGTATTGTGTTATCCCCAAATATTTTACATATCTCACAACATAGATTATACATATAGTCGAGTTTATGCATGTCAGTTTCACATAGCATTTCGGTATAACTCTATTTTTTCTAGTTTGTTCTGTAACTTTACAACTATTTAAGACATGATACGCACTCACCACATAAGAAGCAGTATTAATTTTCTCTTAATTGAGTAATTGAGTTTTTTTGGTGTATAATATTTGATTTCACAGATGATGCTAATATTGGAATCTTACATACACCCGGAAGTCACTTACCTCAGACAAATGCTCAAAATTTGTGGAAATTTTCAAAAAACGCTTTTACAAAAATACCAAATGCGACAAATATGACAAAGGTAATTCAAATCCAATGATAGTGTGTACAATGTACACCGGGTATTTTATGTGCTTTTCCTCTCCCTAGTCCATATAATGGAGTAACTCATAAAATTTTGGATTCCCCCAGTTTGTAAGACATTCTTTTCCAGATTTTATAAAATTTGTTCTATTGAGCTAGCTCAATTTTGTGGACATAGGGGTGACGGACGTGAACCAAAGTTGGGGTTTTTTCCAATTTTGAATTCAGCATTGTTTATTTTACGGGTGTTCCATCTCAGAAGTCTCTACTTTGAGAATTGTGAACATGACCACATGACCCGTAATAGCCCCCTTCCAAAAATTTTGCCTGTCGTTGTTTTAATAATATTGTCATCTGTCGTTGTGCTGCTTTTCATGGCGTTGAATTATTTCGAATGTGATGGATCTACTATTTTATTGTCGGGATTTAAATCTAATCTAAAGGTTTTATTTTACAGTGCAGTCAATTCGCATCCCGTTTTTAAATGCTACTCATAAATTAACTCGTTAATAATAGGCACTTTGCAATGGGTACGATTGATGCTCTGAGGAGCATTCTATACTTACATTACCTAATAAAACAAGTACCTATGTACAGCGTGTCAAAAACCCCCTATACTCTCCCTCTTGTCCATGCAAAAAGAAGGACATTAATCATTATTCCGCTCCCATGTTTTAGCAAATCATCTTCGAAAGATTTATTTCATCCCGCCAGGCGAAATCTCGCATTATGACAGGGGCAGTAAGGAAGGGAGACAAAATATAAATATTCGAAAAACTGATTACTCAAAAATTCTTGTCGAAATATATTTTCACACTCGTTCCTAGATTATTTTATGGGCTCTTCCACGACGTCTCAATCAGGCCCCTTTCCCATTAAATCCAAGTAAATGTCAATGTCACAATCCTTTTCCTTTTCACCAGGAAAATTACTTTCATTCAAACCAATCCTAAGCTCTCCTCTGAATATGTAAATCATATTCATATTCCATTACGGTATTAAAACATTTTGATTCGGGTTCCAGCATTTGTATAGTTACTGCAGATCTAAGATCCAAGTTCCGGGTGAACAATGCATAAAAAAATCTCCAAATATTTTTAAGGCTTCTTCAGCTGATGAAGAAATTTCCTCCGTAGTTTCATGCATCACATCCTAACCATACAAATGTGCAGCGAGCCGTACACTTATATATATATATTTATACATAAGGTAGAGTTTTTACTAAACCTACAGGCGGCGCTGAAATAATAATAATAGTTAAATTAATTGAACAATTAAAATAAAAAAGTAATGTCAGCAAAAAAATATCAATATTAAAAAACAGTCACATTTCTTTTCACAGGCTTCTTATTTTTTTTATATTTTTTATATTGTCTTCACTCCTACTTTTTATGCTTACTATTTTTAAATCTTATCTTTAAACCAGATCTTTAAGTTGTGGAGTAAAAAGGTGTTACTATTATTATAAGGTCGGGAGTCAAATTACTTGTGTGTCTATTTTTACTTATAATTTTGAGGAACTGGGGTAGTAGAATTCCCTAGAGGTTATAAGTAGCCAAATCAAATTACATTTGACGTAGCTAGAAAAACGTGAAGAATTTTTTAAGAATCCTTTTTGTGGGAATAGTGTCAAATTTTCGAGGAAATCATTTGTCATTAAAACCTTCAAGATCTTTATTACAATCAGAGAGAAGCTATTAAGATTTTAATTTAGTTACCTCCAAAAGCTCCTCTATTGTATGCGTATGACGGTTCGCCAGTGATTTTGCGATATTTTTCAGTCTGATGCTCATATTGACTGGAACTGGTCCTTTCATTTTTATATTATCTACACTTGTGGATTTGCAACACAGCGACATATTTGTCTTAATTAGATGTCCGTATATATATTAAATCGAAAAATACAATACAATATGAAAAGTGAAAGTATTTTTTAAAATCACAGGAACACGTTATTCTATAACCCGTTGATGAATTCGAGTTATTTAAAATATTTAATCGTGAAAGGATTTACTCAAATGAGGATTTATGAAATAATATGAGAGGAAATGGTACAGGTACTGAGTAGCCTCCCAAAATTATATGCTGGTAAGACAAGAGGTAGCGAAGATATGTATTGGAGCTGCTGCTCGGGGAGTTAGAGAGACAGTGACTTTCCTTGAGGACATGTTTCGGATTTTGTTTCCTTCCGGAGCTCCCTTCAAATCTAATCTACCACTGAGACTATCTCAAGTGGAACCGTTCACAGCGTTACACAAGTATAGCAGTCGCTTGCATGCAAATCCAAAGTTTCCTTGTAATTATCATTCATCCTCAAAGAAATACATACATGTATATATTTATACGTGATCAAAAAAGTGAGAAATCCAGAAAAATTGTCTGGTTTCACATATGCTCATAAAACATGACTTATTCTCTTGATGCATTACCTCAACCCCCAAAACCCGGTATTGATTATAAATTGTCATGCAATAATGAAGTCCCAAATCCGTCATATGTATTTTTGAAGACAAATCCACATCACAAAATTTTCATGCAGTATAGATCCACTTTGTGTCTAATGTTATCGTGTCTAACTTAAAATTGAAAAATTGTTCCAGACCCAAAAATCCCTGAACATAGCAGATCATTCGTCCAAGTATTCTTGGACAAATATTCTGGCAATTATTGGAGTTCCAAGGTTCATTAGTCTGTTTTCTCAAGAGTTCGTTTGCAAGTCCTGTGATTTGTACAACTACGCTTATAGTTTCTGGGCAATGTGCTTGTAATTGGGTAGGTTTTTTCTTAAAATTAAACAGGCTTGTCCTTAATAAAATATTTTGCAAGTATAACATGATGAATGATTGTGGGATGTGGGAATAACTGAATTCCTGTCGAACCTCTGATGGAGATGATTTCCCGGAATGCATAATATATTTCTTGTGAATAATATTAAACACCGATTCGGTGTCTGACTGAACTGATGAAATTAAAAATCATCGGTGATCAGCACTACGTGCGAAGCCACTAAGGGGCAAAGCGCCACTATAGAATCTAACAGCATAAGCTGGTAGCTATTCGTTCCTCTATAAATACCCTAAAATGTTCATAAATATGCCAGTGAGCGTTGACTGGTAGTCAGTAAAATGCTTAAATACCCGGTGCGCATTAAAACGTTTTTGGATGTAAGCATGTTCGTGCATACAAACATAGACATCCCTTTGTGTTTGTACTGTTGGTATTTCATTGATGTAACGCTTAATTAAAATTCCCGCGTGGAATCCTAATATGTATGCGTACACAGATTTTGAAAAAGCGTTAGCACTCATTGACAAATTACGCATGTGCAAGTTCCTGCGACATCTACCGGTCGATATGATAGACGAATGTAAGCAATAAATTCAATAATTCTAACGCTAGCTTCCCAGTTTCTATGTTTTTCAGTTTCCATCTCTAATGCATTTGAAACTGTTTATACGTGACTTGATTTAATTTTGGGAGGTCAAATAAATGACCCGATCACTTTCAAAAACAATTTAATAATTTTAATAATATTAAACTGATAACGTGATAAAATAATGGAAACAAACTGTTTTCACAAAAGGCTTACAACGATATGAACAACAACTGTAAGAAACTGCTGATACTGTAAAACAAATGGGCTTCTTAATGTTTATCTATCTACAGCCCGAAACAAAATTTGGGTTGCCTTATATATACCATTGATTCAGCAGTTATCTTCGGGACAGACAAGCAGACAAGCAGACAGCACGACATTTACAATAGGGACTTTCAGGTTCGCTTCGTCCCTAAAAAAGGCACATCGTTGTAGTTGGTGTGTAAGGTTGGGTCCATTAACTGAAATGGCCCATACATAATGTATCCATTAGTTCACCAACATTTATCCGTAATAATTCTAGAAAGAAGGTGAAAGAATCTTGTACACAGGATTTGGCTGGCTGTGCACAATTCTCTAATAAAATAAATACACATTGACTTCCAATGTTACAAGGAGCTTGAAGCTAATTCCACAGGAAGGAATCCTAAAGCTCTAAGCCGCTGCTGAGTTGCAATTTCCAATAATTATATCAGGGGAATTGGAACCCAACTTGAATGGACAATCAAGAGAAGGATATTTACAATTTTAGGGATTTTTGCCTACTATCTTCCACACTAGCTTTTTGTGTCTGTAATCAGAGGAATTTATCGGTATTAGTGTGACGATTGCATTTCCACTGACTACAAACTATTACTACTATGACTACTGTTACACACATGCCCTGTCGTATAAAATGCGATCTCGTAGAGTTTCTTCATGAAATTGTAAAGGATTGAAGAAGATTGGTTCAATTCCCAAGTTTTGATTGGCACTACTGCCAGTCAGTAAATTTAATTGTGAGTACAGAGACTCATAAATTCTGGGAACTCAGTCCATGTTTCACTCTGATTCATATGTATGTTTGCATGGTGACTGGTGACCATTCATCCGGAATTCACAAGGGATTTGCCTGAGCTTACAATTAGAATAACCTGTCATTGAGCACGCGGAAATGACAAGTTATTTTTCTGACAAGTACCCTGGATTTCATGGGGATATTTATTATATGGCATAGGTAGGTTTGAGTAGCAATAAGTGACAGTAAACGGTCAGTGGCAATCCAAGCTTCAGTATTACAACAAAATTATACGAAGAACAGAAATAATTTGCGCACAGGAAATGAATCCCCAAAGATAGTTTATCTACCTTTCCTCGGATCAATATCCTCATGTCCAAGCTTCTTATTCCCTTACTTAGGTTAAGTGGGGAAGTTCGTTCTAATAATCAACTTATGTCACTTAACTCACTCAAGGACTGCCGAATTTAAATCGACATGCCCCTGAAAGGAGGGGTTCCAATTAAGCTCGTGCTCAAACTTGGAACTTGTAATAATTTGAGCTTATCTCGGCAAGCACGCATCATGGTGCTGGTAATGAAGAATAATTTGAAGTTGATTCCTGGGGGAATTCTGCTCATTTTCAAAGGCTAAATGTCATAGGTACCTGGATTTGTACTCATGGGAATAGTTGTTGGATTTTTAGAAATTACAAAACAGGGCAGTGTTACATGTAGCAGAGTCCGTTGGATAAATAGTATCGAAATTCATCACCGGATAGTGCACTGGTAGAGTATACTCACAATTCTGTAAAAGGTTTAATTGACTCAGATGAACGAAGCATGAGGGAAGAAAAAGAAAGCCTTAATTCGCAATCGAAAATTCCCGAATATTTTCAATGGGAACCGTATTTCTGGGGCATTATAGAGATTAGATATCTGGGGTAAGATTAAATATATGATTTGATTACTCAGCGTGAGTGCAAGGACTCAGTTCCTCTTTTCCAAAGGGAAAAATTCTAAAACGACGGGGAGATCGGAGATCATTATATATGATCCGTATATCTGTAGATACACATCGTTGGTGAAGAGGCAAAACGATCTAGATGCATTATCAAAGTAAAATTGTCTACTTCCAGTTTCAGGAAAAACATAATGATTCACAATTCACATGCTTAATAATTTGTAGTTCGCACAAATGGATGCCCATATGTGCATATATCGTATTCCTTTTGTGAAGCCTCACATAAATCAATTTGATATAATTGAAAATATATTTACTCATTTTGCCCCTCCGCCAACGATATAGATTTTCACAAATGTTGGAAAAGTTTTGAACTTCAAATAATGGAAAATGTTTGAGGCTATTATAAGGAGTGGGACAAATTCCCAAACCTTATCCTAGGCATGGGTAATAAAAATGTGAAAATGTTTTTATGTAATAAAGTATACAGTATAGACGTAGATACTACTGCTACACTTAAATATTGTCATCTTACACAATACAACCTTGGCACTCATACTTTTATAAATTGAAATATTGTAGGATTTAATCGATTTAAGGAAGACATACCCGAAGAATGCGGAAAGGGCTTTCCAGAAGAAGGCAAACGTCTTGTGGAACGGATTTGTCATCTCCGGCAACTTTGAGTTTGACGTGTCGGTTGACTGCTTCATGGTGATTATTATGGTCGATAACATCCAATGAGTCCTCCGAGCAATAAAAACATCTCACATGTTCATAATAAGGAACGTCCGGGCAGCAAATTAATTTCCTCACAGTCGACGATGGACCCACTCTTTGCTGCTTCATTTTAATAGTAAAGGGTCAAATACAACAAGTTGCAGGGAAACTAAAGGGTTTCAAAAGATGAAGTCACGGATTCATAGAGACGTCGTATTGTCACGAGTATTGTTCTTGATGGAAACTACACTCAAGGTAAGTCACGGAAAGGAATGACGAAAACTGTAAAACTTGTATTTAATCATTACCAACTTCGTCGTTAGAACTCTATCTTTAGAACTCTTTTTTTGTTGTTTCATACAGAGCAGGATAACATAACCACTAGCGGGTAAAAATTCCATGTATGTACATATAGTTGTCTCTCACAACCAGCCAGCCCAGCACAGAACTTCTGTAGATACTTTTCTCGGTGGTTTTAAAAAGCTAGTACTTTTCTCTCCTCCTCAGTACTTTCCTCTAACTACTCGACTCTTGCTCGACGAGAGACGGTCCAATGTCACCTGAGGAGATAAAATTCAGCTACCTGTACAGAGTGCTGTACAAAACATGTAACCTCTTGAGCTCAATATAGTAGACCTGTCCAAAAATATGAACCTGGATTAATAAATAAGGTCACAGGGACAAATGACTAGAGCCAAGTCGAGATTTTTCCCAGGAAATATGTATTCCAATTTTTTATTCCCGAAATAAAATTCATAAAAGATAAGATAATGTGGGACTGTAAATAGTTTGTCCTAAATAATTGGAGAATAGGTCTAACTCCTAAAGTACTTGATCAGGTACTTCCTGATAACGTTTTTTCATACAGTGAGTAAATCTCAAGCAAAGCACAATTCCAGAGATACTGCAAAATCGGGAATTGATAGTTACCCCGGGAAAATTAATTTCCAAGGTATTTATGGTAAGGGATAAAATCATTGTAGCTTGTAAAGTTACAGGAAAACGCTCATGAAGCAAAAACAACGTTATTTCTACATGACTCTGAAAATCCCAACTTCACTCTGGTCATTTGACAGATGTGACCTTATTTGCTGACCCAGATTAATGTTTGTATTGTTGAAAAAAAATCCGTAAGAATATTCTGTTCAAAATACAAAATATGGGAATCGAAAAAGTTTGACCGAGCCTGCTCCTATGAGCTAGAGGGCGGAAAGAACGATTTATTACACTGTGTACAAAGCTCCTGACTTTTTCTTTTAAAAAATGACATGGGAAAACTTTCATTCATACATTAGTACAGAGGTTTTTTTTGTCAAGAGGGTTAAAGATCCATTTCTAATCAAAATACGGAATTTGAGTCTAAAGGTAATCTTTGTACAGTCCAGGTCAAAATGAAGTCGGAGTTGTAGGACTTCCCAATTAAAATACGAGTTCGTTAAGGTAGGCATTTTTAGGTCAATTATTACAAAAAAAAAGTTAGGCCTCTCATCTATTCTAAAATACCCGATTATAAAAAGATAATTGGGGTTACTCCTGGTGTGGGGCAAGGGATATTGGGATGGGATGCCAGAAAGTAATAACAATTAAGAGCTAAGTCAAACGCGAGGAAAGCATTATTGGAGAAAGGAGAGAAAAGTAACCAAGGAGGAAAGTGCTCAAATTCTGTAATGGGCTGATCCTGAGAGGCAACCCACATGTTCTTTTTACCTGCAAAAGACAGTAGAGTAGCTCTTGCAGCTTTGTTGTAGCAATTATTTCTCACAAAATCCAACAATAATAATAAAATTATTTTACTATAACTAAACAATTCACCCACAAAAATCCATGGTTACAATGGTGTACAGATAATAGTGTTTGTTACTTCTACAATGCTAAAACGTATCTATTGATTTTTGAAATGATCCAAATCCACCTCATGGAGTCTCTATCACATCACAATATTCTGACTGAGTCAGAGAGACCTCGGACGAATACCAATTTGCTGAGTAAACTGAGAAGAAGAGCAAGTATCAGAATCGTTTCATTGAGGAACCGATCGATACAAAGGCCGTGTACAATATTAATTAATTTAAGTGACCCGGCCATGGTGAAAGTTATATATAATACACATATGATTATTATTTTATATTTCATATATTAGTTGATCCTGACAGGGAACTGAACTTGGGCAATACCCAATTCGCCCACTTGTTGACTTTGATAATAATAGTCCAACCATAGCTCTGATCGGGTCAACAAATACAAACTTTTGGCACGGACTTCAATCATAATGATATTTAGACGCAAGAGGATACAGGACTATGACATTAGTGTCCATTCAAATCCATAATTTTGTCAGGAAAAATTAAGAGACTTAAGTGACTAAGAAGAGCATCTACCTGTTCCCCCTGATTTACGGAACATGTTCATAATGCCAACTCTGCAAACTTGACTAATCTGTGTATCTCAAAGAACTTCCCTGTAGACCTCCTGACCAAACTCTATATCCTGGGGGAAAAAATCGTGTCTTCATTAAGACCCGAACACAGCTCTGATAATCCTCATATATTATGCGGCTTCCATATGGATAATACATAATTTGTCACGCTTATCGTGCGGGCATAATCATTCACACATAAAACGATCAACGTTAGAACGTGGTGGGAAGAGCCAGATAATCTTTTGTTAGCAATTAGCAACCTCCATCCATTCCCTAACAAATGCCCAATTTTATGTGCATCGAGTCTATATATGTACATACATACGACTCGGAGATTTTGTTATTTCCTCCGGTTATCTTTAAGTTGATCCGGTTAATTAATTGGAATAAAATCCCGGTCAGATTCGTGCTCTTCTTGGGATATAGTCCCTCCGGAGAATTTCCCTCGCAAAACCGGGACAATCCCTCCCAATATTATAACAAAGGTGTCCAAATGGCTCAGCCTATCCTATATCTTCCATATTCTTACATTTAAAAGGTTGACGTCAGCCCTAAATGATATAATCGTGTTGGTTCGGTATGTCCGTGCGTCCTTCCAAATGATATCTCAAAAACTACAGACTCGGATTAAATAAAGTATTTTAAATATTAATTATCTTTTGCAAGTCTAACATGTGTTGATGGATGATTTTCCGTCGTGTGAATTAATTGCTAAGTGTTACATCTTGACAGTTAAAAGAGGATGATTAATTATTTAATCCGTCTTAAACTTCTCAACAGAGTATACAATGACTGCCTGGAACCATGTTAGTAACATTAGTTTTTGATAAAGTATTAATAAATTTGTTTTTAGAAAATTATACTTAAGGAAGGGAAAAGAGAAGTTGTTAGCAGAAGTTTTGGTTTGTTTTTTATTGTTCTAATTCCACCCCGATTACACGCTAGTGTTTTGCCTTCTGGAGAAATAAAAAAGCATCTTCGCTTTGTTTTTTTAAGCTTAATTAATTAATTTGTTTCATCGTTACAAGAGTGGTGTATTTAGAGCAAGCGCCGGAATGAGGTTTAATATGTCAGTTATGTCTTTTGGTCCTATGTTGTGCCGTGTCAGGTATCTAAGCATGCACACAAAATCATTCATATCCTCAATTAACCATTTTCAAGAATATTTGCTAGTGGCTTGTGACTATTTAATATTTAAGTTTCAAGATTAAACCAATTTATCGTTGAATATATGATTAAAAACGTTTTGTTTGACCGTCGAGTGGAAACTTCGAATTCGAGAAGAAACTTAAAACTCGAGTCCAAACTTGAAATGAAACTCGAGTTTAAACTTGAAATGAAACTCAAGGTTAAACTTGAAGCCTGTGTTTTGAATTTTAAGTTTACTTATCTAGAGTTGAGAATGTCTAGTTTTGCTTGAATTTCATGTTTACCAAGTTTCGAGTTTACTCTGGAGCTTCAAGTGTGAAATTAAATTTCGAGAGGAAGCTTAAAACTCGAGCGCAAACTTCAATCCCAAACTGAAAATTGAGTTTAAACTTGAAATTCAAGCTTAAACTGGTAATTTGAGGTAAGCTTGAAATTCAAATATAAACTAGAGCATGCCTAAAATTCGAGCGCAAGGTTGAAACAAATTATGTTGATTATTTGAAACTCAAGTTGAAACTTGATACTCAAGAATAAACAAGGTTTTATTTCAAGGTTGTATTAATATTTCAGGTTTGAAGTCGAGTTTCAAGTATGTACTCGAGATTCAAGTTTTCACAAGAGTTTTAAATTTACGCTCGAGTTTTGAGTGCTAATAAAATTTGAGATTGATTTGAAGATTAAAGTTTGTAACTGTTGGAATTCAAATCAGATTCCTTACTTGAGATTAACGTTTAACCAAAACTTTCGTATCTAATCAAACTTAAAAATTAAACGCTTCTTTTCTAGTCGGTCCTTAATACGGCTGGGGAAACTCAATTTGGTCGTTCACCTGGAATGGTGAAGTCTGGATTGCTGTTCGACTTTTATAATTTTTACTCCCGATATGCAGGCCAACCTTTCAAGAGTTTAGTGTTGGTTTTCCTGATTGACAATAATACTTGGATGTTTATTTTTTCGCACAAAGTGATGTTCCCGTAATGTGTTTCCATATAAAAGTTGAATGCTGCGGTTAGTAATGAAGAAATATGGATTTGAAATGTGACTGGGAATTTCTTAGGGGAAATAATCTAATAAAATCTTTGGCAGTTTCACCACTTTATTTTTTTTGCTAAAAATTGGTAAGTACATGAGTAATAAGGACTTCAAGCAGACATGGAAAACGTTATCGAATAACGTTATTGAAAAACGTTATTAACCGAAAATAGGAACAAACGAATTTTGAAAATGGAAATGCAATCCGAGAAAAAATATTTCGGTTAAAAAAACTCAACCGATCATCGTGTTTTCATGCAAACCGAAACGATAACATAAACGGAATAAATAGGGGTTTTCTCGATTTTCCCTCAACTTAAGTACAGCCCAAAATGTGGTGAAAATATCAAAATGCCCACAAAAATCACATGTCCTGAAAATGCCTATGTTTCTGTATGCCCAATATGCCTGACCAAAATGCCTTGGTATTTTCAAAATGGTCAACACTAAAATTGTAGTTCTTTCGTGTATGTGTAATGATTGCCATGAAAATTATGATGATAAATTGCAGTAAAACTTCACCTACTCGAATGCTTTTATTACCCGTTTAACCGAATTCATTAATAGTAAAACTGGTTTAACCAATAACCGTATTTCTCAAAACCAAAAAAAAAAAACGCATGACACGCAAACAAAAACCAAATGTTTGGGGTTTCCATGCCTGGTTTCAAATGCGGTACGCTTATATCTTGTGTTGATGAGTACTTAAGTGTTTTAACATCGCCATCAATTGGACTCTGACCTAACGCGCTGAGCAAATCACATAAACTTCAGTGAATCATTTCACCTATGTGTGATAGCCTTTAGTGCTAATCACCGATGACTTTTTAGGGTCGAAGCGAAGCCGCAAGTCTCTATTGCGGATTTTGTGGTGACTGTTTGTCTGTCAGGATTATAACCGAGCAAATGAAATAGGCAATTCAAAGTTTTTACATAGGTGTAGACAAGATACAGAGTAAGAATCGAATTGTTTTGAAAAGCCTCAAAATGCTACATGGCGAAAATCAAGCCTTGAAACAACGAATTAACACCACAGAAACCAAAATCGACCACATCGACAAAACATTAAGACATTTTTGAGCGAAGCAGGAGGATCCTTACCTTGCAATTAAGAATTTCAAACTTTTGCGCAATTTGGCCAGATGCCTACATTTTTAAAACGTCTATTCCAATTTTCCTAAGTTGACAATTGCAGAACTTGGATATTTTTGAGCCTCAAACGGGAAAATGTCAATGTAGGTTGGGCGCTTGTTCGTTACTTTTAGTTTTAAGTACAATTCAGGCATAGACCAAAGCATCTTTAGACTGTTTTTTAAACCAATTTTATTCTATCCCCAATTAAAGCTTACAATTTGTAAGTGTATGGGACGTCGAAAAATATTCCATGCAAACCCTGTGCTTTAAAAACATTTTAGTTTTCAAATACCTACAAATTCTAGGTATCTTTACTTGAATATAGTGGTGGATCTAAATTTAATGTAATCGGATAACCGTAAACGGACATCCAGACTGCTTAAGACTGACAATAATATTACTATATACATATCATGGATTTAATAGAATCAGCTGTGAACAAAGATTTCTTTCAACATAATTTCAATACATTTTATTACTAATTTTTATTTAAAATAAAGTCATACTGTACTCATACACAATTGCCCTGTAAAGAATCAGCATAATTCGAACTTGGATGACTTATAATGTATTTAATAATGAATGCTTTGAAAACGAAAATGCAGTTCATTCTTATAAATGCCTTCCAATATTTCTCAATATCGTTAATATCAATATAATAATATTATATTATGTAACCTAAAAAATCGCATGCATCCTCATTGTAATGACACTGTGCAGATGCTCTCGTGTGTACTAACTAAATAAATATCCATACTATCGGGACTTGCACCAGTTTGCAATCATCTGGAATAAATTTACATATTAACTGATTTTTTGGATTTTGAATTGAGATAAAACTAACAGCGTAATTTGATATTTTGTTACGTAATGTATTGGGAAATATTACATGCGCAAACGTTTCTTCTTCCTCTGGGCCCATTTTATTCTTGATTGCTTTCTCAACGCTCGAAATGCCAAGTAAAAATATCATAGTAGTCCTTGTGTGTTTGTATGTATACATGGAACGGAACCATAAAAACTTTTACGATATAATAATATAATAATTACTAAAATTTAGAATAACTACAGACAATGTGTAAGCACAACGATTTTTGCCCTGAAAATTAACGGATTTGAGAGTTTTTGTCAACAGAATTCAATTCACACGCATTCATTGAAGTGCCTGAGTATGATAATACAACCACCAACAAAATCTACACATACAAAATAATAATAATGTATTATATTAATATTTAATTATCAAGAATATGCCTTTAGGTGGAGCAAATCATTTGGACATATGTATTAATGACAGATTCATTCTTCACTTGTGGTACTTACTCAACATAAAAGTACTTCGAATATATAACTATATGCTCATTAAGTAACTATAGAAAGAATAGCTTTGTAACTTTCCCCATGTGTTACACAATTTCTGCTATACGAGCGCATGCTTTATTACAATAAAGAAAAAAGATACATTTATCTTAAAACAATCCCTTCAACGATTTTTGTTTTTGTTTCAATGTGCTAATTTGTTATTTCTAGTTGATGCTAAATTTGTAATAGGTTCAATGTGCGCAGAAAAAATGACACTATAATAGGTTCATGCATACATAATAATGGTATTTAACTACAATACGTATACCAGAACTGTATATTTTGCATATCCAAAATGTCAAAATTACTTTGTAATAATATTACGAACCAATAATTTTCAAATTAATACTCCCACCAGAATGAATACATTTTTCGGATTCAAATTCAATTCCCTACACCACTCATGCACATGTTAATGAAGTCGCAAAATTACTTAAAAGAGTACATCAGAAAATTTACAACACATGTCTTGCAAAAATCTATTTTCCAGAAAGCTTAATTAATTTCAAAAGACAAGTGCTGCTTTGAGAACAACTATTTTGATCGGCATGATGGGTAAAAAGCTTGAACCGTCAGTTCGCCCGAATGCTAAAGAGACTCAGTAATGATCTACTAAGAGTTAGCAGTAATGCTCGGATTGACACGTGGTTCGAAATTTCCTACATCAGTATAAATTTGTACCCGGGTTATAATTTCTTGGATTTAGGGAGTCTTCTACGAAAGCTTAAATCTTAGAAGGAGAAATACCTGACTCTTGTCCTGTAATATTTATATACCATAACAAAAGAACATTACTTTAGTAAACATAATTGAATATTGTATACATATATCTATTTGGAGCAGGGAGCTGAGAATTTTTAAAAAGTTGTGATATTCCATGATTATACCACGATTCTTGACAGTAATTTCTCGAAGCTGCATTACTTTGTATCACAACATCAAACATTATTACTTCGGCCTGAAAAGTAATTTTGTTGTACAGTGGTAGGTTATTTGTTGAAGTTTCTAGAGGTAAGTACATACAAGTGTGTCTATTCAAATGAATTCAACACGTCGTATTCTATCCACAAATGGAATCCACCAGAACTAATGTTTGTTGCACACTTTTCAATTTTCGAATGACGAGCTGATTGACAGTTATTTCATAGGCGGATCTACAGGTTCTACTCTTAAATTTTTGCTCGAAATTTATATGCACATAATCTTTTAGCAAAGCAAATTTTATTCTGATTCTACGGGATACATATGCTGGGATGTCAAAGTTTTTAATTACGTTTACCGCTACCCAAGGCTCCGTGTGAGCACAAATCATCGCCGGTGGGGCGGCAATGTTGAGCCAGCTGATCTTGTTTCGTTAGTCCCATTTGGTGAGGGAACTGCTACTTCAAGTTCTACCAACAGAGGAAAGTGATCTGTAAAACCAAAATGCAAAATATTCGTTACAACTTTAATCGTTAAAAATCATTTTAAATTATCATTAAGAATTTTGTAGAATCACACGAAAATTAGAGCATATCTTGAGAAACGATACGTATTTACATGTTGCAAAAAAAATCGTAACCTGATGGTATCGATGGGTGAGGTGCGCCCACAACTTTATTTTCAGTCAACCAATTTGGTTCCATAGGTCCAAGTAAACCCAAGACATTCATGGAAGGTCGGGAGAAGAAAATATAGTCTATTATCCCTCTAAAGTCAAATGTATAATTTGTAAAGGGCATAACATCATTGCTATAAGCTGAGGCCAATCGAAAAGGGTGTGTGTATTCCGTAGTTCTCTCTGATGTTGATGAATAAGAAATACGCTGTAAACTTGATTTGTAAACTAAATCCTTGAAATCCACATGTTTAGCCGAAACTCTTGATGTTTGTAAAAATTCAACAACACCAGAATCGGGTAATGAATTCAAATCCCCACAGAGTAGAAGGTGAACCCTCTCATTTGGATGAGTTCCATTAAATGCCGCTTCTGCTTCTTCAGCAATTAGACGCAGTTCATGCATTAACATCATAGTCTGAACCAACTTCACGTCACAAAACTCGGGGTCCCAATGAATATGGGCAGTGCAAACCAACAGTGGGGGTGTTTCGGTCGGAACTCCATTGTCCCACGCAGCTTCCCGTACTTCCAGCAATGCCGCCAAGCCGATGTTGTCTACAAACATTGACACAAAATAATGAGTTTAACTCAACATGCTTTGCATCAATATAGTCATGAAAGCAAATTACGTAAAATAAACCCACAATAATCAAACTATGCTTTATAAAAACTTACACTTATTAGAACACCAAAATATAGCACAATAATAATAATAATTTTACATGGAAGCAAACCGTGTACCAACTAACAATTTTCTTCACTTTCTCACGCAGTAAATTCGGATTTGTGGCCATGGACCAACTATAATCCCTCATTTGTAATTTTTATGCAGTTTTTATGCCAGGAGAAAATATGACTACGGTAGAGAGAGAGAGAGCCATCAGTGAAGATAATTGTGTGCCGGTACAGCACTGCAGGGAACTTATTTCATTTTCAAACTTTTCCTTCAACAATAATGAAATAAGTTTACTACCATGAAATTAATTTGATTCACCTTTTGTCATCACTCGATTTAACATGTCATCAGACCCTTCGGAATTCAGCATGGCAAGTTGATTGAATTCCATCAAATGCTCTTTGATCAGCTTGAATTTGGCCGTCCGAAAAAATATCGCACAGCCGTCCACGTACTTCCTCTCCGACTCATTCATTGTTTTTGCTCTGGATTTTGGGGCATATATTCCCTAAAATTATGAATAATTCATTAAAACATAACTCCACAACGTGCCCACACGATGTTCTCAAACACCGAACTTCGGTAAGCATGAACAGCGTGGAAGAAGACAGAAAGTGCAAAATAAAAACCGTAATAAAAATAAACACATAACTGCCTTATGCATGATAGGGCTCCTTAATGAAAAGGCAAGTATGGTAATTTCTCCCATATTTAGAAATGCTACACGGGCTTACATGATAACCTTCGGGTTGGAGTTCGGGCAGAAAGAAGTTATAAAATTGATCCATTTCAACTTCTTGCAGGCAAATAATATCCGCTGCATACAACTTCAGTTCCGACATGATTGCTTTCCTCCGGTATTGCCAATCCAGCGCCCAGGTAGGACAGTAACCGTACATTTGGCGAGTAGCATATTTCTCGCATAATACATTGTAGCATAAAACAGTAAAAATGCAAGCCGGTTTAGACCGAGTTGGAGTGGATAAAGGGAGCCATGGTCGCTGAGGGGGGTCTGTTTGAGGTGAAGCTGTAATGTGAAAACAGATTATTGTAATTGTCTAAACAACAATGATAATCTGCACTGGCAGATTATTGTACATCATGCATTCGTATTATAATTTCAATATGTGATGACCCACCCCTCCCTCCCCCCCCCCAAACCCGCCCACAATGAGAGCTTTGTTCAAGTGATTTTTGACATCGGGGTTATTGGGTCAAGCAAAAATATGGGGTTAAAAAACTTCAAGTTTCGAGTCCCGACTACTTTTTCTCCATGTTTTACAAAATAAGTTCAAGGAACCGAAATTATTTTTTCAATTAGAACTGGTTGCCGATTTCAATTAACTCAATTAATTAAGTAAATAAAAAAAAATACAAGATGTATTTTTTGGACAGCTCTGACAAACAGTGATCTTTTTCAGAGCTTAAATGAGACAATAATATTAATATGATTTGTAATAATTTGTAATGTAAACAGAAGTATATAAGATTTGTTCATAAAAACACGTTGCTCCCAGGTCTCTTTTCTGAGGGCTCCGAAGTGTAGGATCTCAGGAGCCGAATATCCAAGTTCAGACTCATAATAATCAGTCCACTGATTTCTGAGCTCAAAGTCATTGTCAAAATACATACATATGTAGATATGTACATATTTGACTCTGAAAATCTGAACTTGCTCCATTCTACACCATCATATCTAAACACAGATCAGAGTCAGGGAGGAACGTCTAATTAATTGAAGCCTATAAAATTATAAATTTCTTAATACTTTGAGCGTGCCGTGACTCAAAATGAGATCAGAAACCATTGGAGGAATTCCATGAACGCACATGGCCAGTTAAATGGCACAACCATACTGCTGTTTCATACAACCATACAGCCAAATGTACCATCGAATTACACAAAGTGGAGCAACAACTTCTCATTTACACAAGTAAAGTCAGCATTTGTCCCAACAACAACATCATCATCATGAGGACGAGCAAAAAATCATGCAACCGGCCTAATAAGTTACATATTATGTGGATTAGAAGCAGTTAGAATGGCAATAAGTAAATCTAAGATTTTATTTATTGGATACTCACTACAACAACACTCCCTAACTCATCCCATTCTCATCATTTCACACATAGGGAAGGATTATTAAGCTCTACCTCATGAAAATATTTTTAATTGTCACAATGTAATCATTCGGGTTTCCGGTAGTAGCACAACTCACCCCACTGAATTTCAAACTCCTATATTATTTTTTTTTCTTCTATCATTCAACAAAGATTTATGACGGTGTAACAGTTTCCCCATTGACTCTGATGCTGTCAGTAGGGCTTCACAATTTCCTCATAAATATTTACCTGAAGTGTCAACGCTCAAAATATTTCCCTTCATATTTTATTTCGACAGGTAGCGATTTTTGTAAAACAATGTGATTACGTACGGTGTATACGTATTTTTTCCCCAACAGAAACATCTAAGACACGAAAATGTTTTATTTGATTGCAATATGACTTCTACCCTTAATAATTTAATTTCTCAATCCGTCCACACATGAAATAACAATAATTTATTATTTACCCATATTCATAGCCCGGATTCAAATTAAATTAATTTTAAACAAATTCTGGCTACATTAAGAACTTGTCACATTGTTTTTATTTCAATGTGAAAATTTCCAACTTTCACTTAAATAACTATTATTCCATGGAATGGGGAAATATTTTAAAAAATCCCTGATATTTACGATCGAGCCCGAATCTAAAGAGCAAAACTGCACGGATTGACTTCTTAAGGAAACAAAGCCAAGGTGTGAAGATCAAATGATTGGGAGACACACTTAAACCGAAAAACCATACATTTAGCATGTGAACAGCTCACAATTTTCTCGCCCTTTTGGAAACCAACGTTTCTGTGACCACAAAATGGCCACAACAGTGAGCAGATAGAATTCAATTAAACGTTCCGTTCTATATGGGTCTTCACTGGTTTTCACTCATATTACCTCATACCACCTTCCAATCCCATTGAAGAACATAAGGATAGATATTATACGCATAAATGTGGATGCCTACTACTCACATGTACATACATACAGACTTGAGCCACTCCACCACCACTGCAGAGTCACTAAAGTGTTATAGTTCAGCAGAAGAACTCAAATCCAATGTAATTATATGTTTATATGTCTGTGTGTGTGTGTGTGTGTGTGTGTGTGTGTATCAGATGACCTAAAAGTTCAGGCCCCCATCGGAGGCTCAACTGGGCCGTGAAAACACCTATAAAGACTGACTTGTAATATGCGGAATTTTATTCGACCACTTTATCAATAATCCCACCGTCGTCCCATCCATCCCAAACAACTTTTGTGCTAGAAAGACTCCCACAGGATGGGATTATCGGTCTTCATTTTCGTGCCTTTCACGTCTCATCCTCCCCTGAATAAGTATACATATCAACACTGATTGTACACATCAAGAGGCCAATACTAATCCCATATGCGTTGACTATTCTAACAAATAATAATTATTATTAATAAAAGCAAAATATGGCATACATAATTATTGTCTGACCATATTACCCACACAAAAAAAAAAAACTCTAGATCCTATCCCTAGCAGAAAATTCAATGAACCAATCCTATATAGATAGCCATTGAGGGAGTGAAATTGCCTGAAAATGAAAGCCTTAATAATGGATATTTGATGGTTTTAATTTCCAATAAATATTATTGTATGTCCGCTTTTATCAAATTAATGACATCAAAAGTTCTCTTCATTCCTTGTCAACATCAATAATAAAACTTCACTCAATTACGTATATGAAAGACTCTGCAATATGCACAAAAAAGAAACCAAATGTACATACATAGGTACATAGATACTGCATTACTATTTACTGTAAAGTCAAACTTGATCCTTGCCATGAAATGAACTTAAATAGTAGCACGGTGTGTTTTTCTTTTTTGCTCGAAAATAGTATTACCCTCACTTTGGAGTTTCTTAAAGGAAATAATCCAAAGGAATTATTCAACAAACAACACCAAAAATGGAACCACAGAAAACAAACAGGAACAGTGGGAATGTGTGCGTGTCTGATCTTATATGATTGGTAGCTTTACTTCTACAAAAGTAACGACTACACGTATGCACACACAGAAACTTAAACATTATTAGTTGCTTCAGCTGAGAATATGGGGAACATGGAGAAAATTGCTCGATGAGATAAGCTTAATTACATATATACGTAAATTATATATGTATATATATATAGACCATCAAATATTTACACACACACACACACACACACGAAAATGGCAGGTGAAAAGGCTTGGTTGAATGAGGCAAACTTATAATAATATACTGAGTAAATCCAAAGCCTGTCGGTTGAGTGGCAAAGGGAAAATTGAATCCTCTCGAAAAATTGAAGCCCACATAGAAAAGTAAGAATGGATAAGTAGGGACGTACATACATCAGCTAATGGAAAGAAATCCAAGTCACAATTTATGATTTTTCGAAAATCTGACGCATCATTTCCAAAATTTTGAACCTAGTTACATTTTTTAAAGATATTCTTATCCCAATCATTTATTATTTTTTAAGATGCTCATCCTTGCTACTTTTATCCACTGTAATCACACAGATACGGCAGATTTCCAGGATTTCCCAATTATGATTCTTACCCTTTATTCTTGGTATGGGACATATTTGTAAGTGCTTTCTGGGTGGAACGTTTACACCTGGGGGAGTCCTTAAATAATATGACCCGGTTCGTTAACTTTATTCATTCCGGCTATTCACTTTTTGGTTGTGAAAGTTGCGGCAGGAATCCCAGTCTAGTTTACTATCTTTACATTAACTATCTACAATATCTTTGACAGAGGAAGACCCATTGCATAATTTTAATTCCCTTTTGATCTATCTATCAGCTGGAAACACGGGATTTTGGAAGTTGAAAATAATTTGTTTCCTAACCTCCAACATTCCATTATATTTACAATTAGTGCAAAGCACTGAGACTCATAAAACGTAAAATAATAATATTTACACAACATTCCTTTTACTCCGGTTGATTTTCAAAATATTAATTTTCCAAAAAAAAAAAAGAATCAGGAATTTGCCACACACTTCCTTGACATAAATCTGTATCGAAAGTTTAAGGGTCAGAGGGATAGAACAAGTACAGAAAATCTGAAAAACTATTTGCTAAAATATGAGGAGGACTATGTACCATTACCATCCCTACTATTTGGGCTAGGTTAAGGTTTCTTGGCACCCATGGATAGTAATAATAATTATTATAATCGAATCAACCAAAGTACACGCAGCGCCGTAGATACGAAACTGGGCTGTCACGGGAGACTGAACCTATAGAGTCAGAAAATCAATCTACAGAATCCAAGTAGTCATTCATTGTTGATGATGACCTGGCCGCACTAAGAATTACGGCTACACAGAAGATGTGCTTTGAAAGGTATGAAAAGGGATTATCCGCTTTAAGCTGACTTTAATTATTTAATTATCACTCCAAACCGACCTGCGTAATCACAAATGCTCTTTGATCCAAAATACTTGAGTAGAGACGCCCAATTACTCCTGTCAGTCCCATGTAGTATGTGTGCAAAAGGGAACAAAAGCTACTTAAACGCTGACAACTGTACCTCTTGCCTCTTGAAACCCCATGTACTTATATTGTGTATTCCTCTCCTCATCCTCACAATAATAATAATAATAATAATAATAATTACAAGAACTAAAGAAATGAGAGCGGAGAATATATTTATTAGATACTCCTCTATTATATAGAACGTGTATTTGTAAAGCGGCTCACTTACTACTGCAAAAGGTTTTAACAAGGGCTCGTCATTTGAAGAAAGCCCAGATAAAAAGATAGGAGAAGAAGCAGAAGAAGCAGAAGAAGCAGAAGAAGAAGAAGTAGAAGTGGGAAAAAAATCATATCGTATTGGTTTCATGCGTGTATTTATGTTACACTCTAGGTCGGGCAAAGTATGCCTGATTTTTCAAAAATTAGCTCTGCCACAATGAGAAATGCAAACAGAGATTTGTGACGGTGTGTGCTCCTTCAATGTGGAGTTACATCTTACACATTGTTGTAGTCATTGAAGATATGAAGCAATAAGTGATGCTAGGTTCGGTAAAGAGACAGTTCCCTGCATCAGTGGCCAATAAGACCAAACGGAGAAGGAGAAGAAAAAAAAAAGAGCGTAATACGAGGGTTTATAATAGAGGAGAGAGAAATAATGCTCAAGCATGGGGAATGATGAAGGAATCAAGTATCTATCTCTGTATGTATGTATGTAATTATGTATGTACATCCCACTCTTTTTTCCTCCTGCCTGTTCTTCAACTCTACTGTGAACTGCATCGTTATACTTACGATGCGTGTGCACTGTGTGCAACATCAAATACAACTATCCATTTGATAAACATACGAACATACTTTTAATGCATGAGAAACACACCTATTCAACATGAGAATTATGCCTATAATTCCTTTTAAAAAATAAAATAAAAAAAAATATACCTGCAGTAGTAGTGCAGAAGAGCTCTGGTTCTTCTATATATATATATATATACACACACAGTACGTACTATATACGTAGGAAAGACCAGGTAATATATATATATATATAAAACATGACTAAAAGAACCTACGTGCATATCTGATACACAGGGAAAGGTCTCTAACTGCTGGCAGGGCCTGTATGTATATTCCTTGTGTAGTATTGGAAGGAGGAGGAAATTGGATGCGGTAGGTATTCTAGGTATATTATGTGTATAGTTACAGCATAGGAGTAATTGGCTCCGAGACGAAAGTGTGTCACCAGGTTAGTGTGAATCTGATTGTGAGTGCATACGGAAAGAAGTCTTGAGCGAGGGAGACAAGGGGAAACGTGGATTCATTTACATTACATGGTTCTAATGGCAACAAGGTAAAACGTATATACATTTGGCTGAAGGGAAGGCAGCCTTTTCTTCTCCGACATAAAGTTTTTTTTTTTTCCACCTCGACATACAGGTTTCCCTACCGTCATCATGATACTCAACATGCAGAACAACATTCACATCCCTATACGGTTTATTTCTCTCGAGAGCAGTAAGTACCTCATTTCTCTTGGGGTATTTGCATTGCTTAAGCCACGTAAAAGAATCTAGGCTTTTGGAGGAGTGAGGTGTATTTAGTACAAGACTCATTGTCAGAGGAGTGCATAATCAGAGGATACAATGGAGATGGGTGGAAAGGCCTATATATGCATAATTACATGGAGGTACGTACTAGTACTTATACGTGTGGCTGGCTGTATGTATGTATGTATGTATGTATGTTTGTAGGTACGAAGGGATATGTAGGTGTAACTAGGAGAGACAGGAGAGACGTTCAAGAAGAAGGGGTACACATCAAAAAACTTCACCAACACAACTTATACTACACCGAGTCATACCTACTTTTATATATGTTCTATAGATGTGGAACTATCTTGAGTCATTAAAGCCAGTTTACCATGCATGCTAAAGACCTGAGAGTAATCACTACTCACTTATTACTACTACTACTACTACAACTACTACTACTGACTCACGTTAAAAAAAAAAAGAAGAAGAAGAAGAAGAAGAAGAAGAAAAAAAAAAAGTCGTGCACGTTTTCAGTTGTGGCGGACACCACAGTGTAGGTAGAGAGTGTAACA
The DNA here is from genome assembly GCA_947179485.1 of Allacma fusca. Lineage (NCBI taxonomy): Eukaryota > Metazoa > Arthropoda > Collembola > Symphypleona > Sminthuridae > Allacma > Allacma fusca. Next base: position 5,929,910 of record OX359250.1, read on the forward strand.
CAGTCAGTCAAGTCTACAGATGCTTCCTTGAATCCAACGTTCCCAACCTTCCACGTTATTACTTATATCTATCTATCTACTCTAACTCTTCGTCGGGGATAGACAATCAGAGTCAACTTTATTTCTAGGCTTGTATAGTAAGTAGTAGTAGGAGAGTAGATATATACAATAGTATCTTTTATATAGGAAACAACTCATACACAGAGAACATCAGAGGCAAAGTGGTTGTGGTATGGTGATGGTGACTGACTGGCTGGCTGGCTCAATTGAAAATTGTTCTAAGTGAGTGCCACAGTATGTATTCCACTCATTGGTGCACTACTTTGGCACAGATCACCAAACTACATTTTCCTCAATTGTAGGTTTTCATCAAGTCTTGCTCCTCTCATCCGTGTTCTTCTTCAGTCCCAAACAAAAATCCTCACTGGCACTGGCCCGCAGTCTTAACCGTGGATGAGTGCTACGCTCGTCTCTTCTCTTGTCTCTCTCTCTCTCGACTTCCTCTCTCCCCAACAAACATTTCAAACAGAGAACGTAGAACCCGGTATCAAGACATTTTACAACGAGTTATTTTATATTATTTTATCCTCTCATATATATAAAGGCTCACTACTGGAACCTCCACCATAGTTACCTCTAGCACCGAAGTGAACAAATCCAAATTTCAAAAACTTGTGACCCTGGAGACAAAATAGTAGTAGTAAACTGTCATCATCCAGAATCTCTTCCCAGTTAAAAAAAAAAAAAAAATTAACAGTAGTAGGGGTGGGCTCATCTACTCCAAGGAGGGATTGACAACAAGCACCTACTTTCTACCCGGGAGTGACAATTATTAATAATGTGTGTGACAGTAACAGGACCAGTGAAATGTAAATGATCCCAAACAATCATAATTTCCTAAACCAGCCGCCTCTGGTAAACGTAAACGTATCCGGAACGGCAGTAATCCAACCCTTCCCCTCAACAACAAAAAAAAAAAGAAGCAGTACAACATCTTCTCTTACTAACCTACATCCTGGGATAATACGTTACACAGCCCACGTCAAAACCAATTTACATTTCTTATGCCCCGTTCAAAAGACAAGTGAATAAACTATATACACACAAGGACTCTCTTCTCCTCTTGCGTGGCTTGGTTGTGGGTTCAAAGACAAGGTTTTTCATTCTATCTGTATCTCATTTTATTCCTCAAGAGTCAAATCCACTGACAATGACAATGTTGTGAACTACAAACGTCAAAGTCAACATCCAGGGATCTTTTTAAAAAAGGAGCTAAAAATCTGTCTGTTCCAAAGACTTATTACTACTACTATACTACTTCTCATTGAAGGATATACCTATACTTGTGTGCTTCATGGACTCCGGATAAGGGAAACAATTTTTTAGGGCTTCTAAGGTAAACAAAAATCCCCCATATATATATATATATATATATACATACATATACATGTTTTATTCCAAAAGTAAACTACCAAATTGAAGCAATGCAGTCAGAGTAAAGAAATATATTTATGTATAAGTATAAATACCTACATATTAATATATATATACTTATACGTTCAGGGAGATTTCCATTTTAGGAGCGTATTAAGACTAATATTTTATGGAAAAAAGGATAACATATCCATATAATAGTTCTCTTGCCAAGTAGTAATACGATTACGAGGAAATTACAAGGCTCTTTTATTTTTGAGGATTTTGCTTGTTCAAGACTATTTACTTAAAGCCGAAAAGAAGGGAAGTATCAGTATTAAAAAGAGTCCTACTTGAGGTGTATAAAAAATATGGAATGGATATTAAATGACTATAAAAGAGAATCAGGGGAGAGAGAGAGACTGCTTAGAATTAGAGGAACTATGTAGAGCTGAATTAAATAAACATGACCATATGTGCCTGACTTGCTAAAACTAGGTTGCGAAGCTGACAAACAAGAAACCTCACAGGGAATCCAAACAAGCTTTTCCAACCATTCCTCTTTCCGTACGGACTACATATATCTAATACAGAACAAAACAAGGGCAAGTCCCTCGACCTTCATCAGTGCTCTATCTACGGAAGACACAGAGAGAGAGAGCTCCTTGGACACCTTACACTTGAAGGTAGACCTAATCCGCAAATGATTTGTGATCCACGAGCAGACCGAGAAACATGAACCAGACGACGAATCGGGAACTCGTGAAATTCTTAAAAACCCCAATCAATACCTACTATTTTGCTACTACTCCATGGATAATAACTACTACACCGGAGCCACTCTAATCCGTGGTTCACATCATCATCATCACAACACGAACCATGGACACTACTCCCCATCCCTCCCCTCCAATGGAGGGGCGGGAGGGAATGGGAATTCCATGGCGGGACCCAATAATGGGACTTCCCTGACCGGACCACCCCTCCTGATGCAGCCCCGGAATAATAAAAATCTATTTAGTGGAGCCCCCCTGATTAGAAATGGTTCATTGAATAATGGGACAGTGGTCTCCGTCCCCTCCAATACTGTTCCCACTCAGCTCCACTCTCCGACCCAGCCCGGGGTCATCTGCTGCTTCCAGCCTGTTTACTACGTTCCAATGATGCAGAATCCGGGGATGCACGGGCCTCAGCTGGCCCTCCCTCCCCCTCCCATCAAGAAACTAAACCAACCTGTGATGCCCAAACGAAGGAACTATAAGTCCCTACAAATTAGTAAATCCAATTCAGGCGTCCCTCCAAGTGTGACTACAACTAGTCCCTCGACTACTCCTGTCATTTCTTCTGCTCCAGCAGTGCTCCCATCAAATCCAAATTTGATGCACTCCAAGCCACTCGTCGTCCCAGCAGCAATATCTTCATCCGCATCCGCAATGCCACCCAATTCCGGGACTGTCCCTTCTTCAGTCCCAGTGCTACCGTCAAGTCTTGCTAAAACCACAAGATACTTACAGTCCCAGTCCCTCATCAGTACATCCGTCATTTCAACTCCCATCAAATCTACCTTCACATCCCTGACTGCCCTTGAAAGGAACTCCTCCTCACCCGTTGACCACATGTTGTTCTCCCATAATGGGGAGGAGAATGAGCTCAACTTCCAAAGTGTCATTGAGTCCACGAGATATCTTATCAGTAATGAGGAGAAACAACGAAGTGACAAACTCCTCAACTTTTACTTTTATGATGAGCACTGGCGACCCCGGGAGTCGGAGCCCACGTTATCTTCATCATCTCAACTCAATAGTAGTCCCACCCCTACGAGTGCCGGCATGAACTATGGGACGAATTTTACGAATCGCCGGATGAGTTGTCAAGAGATTGAGAATGACTGGATCAGTCACATCCAGCATCAGAACCAACTCAATAATGACACCCCACACGGCTTCTCCAATGACTACAATAATTATTGCCGTCCCAATTCCAATAGCCCATTGGAAGTGGATGAGACGACCCTGAGGATTCGACAGGGGCAGAGCCTGAGCGAGCCGAAGAGTAATAACAACAGTGGTGTGAGTGCTAGTGCAATGGTGATCAAGAAGAAGGACTTGGAAGTTGAAGCCCAAATCGTCACCCTTGCTAATGGTCATCGGGATTTGGAAATCCATCTTTGCTATGTTACGTCATAAACGCATTTCACCAAATCACCAAATATGGGATCTTCAAACACATACATATATCTACAATAATAAATACACCCTCACAAGTTGCTACTTGTATGAGACTCGGGTGAGCTACTACTATACTACTACTACTACTTGTATAGGAAGGAAGAAGTTCATCAGGAACGTCCATTACGACACTCAGAACTATAGTTGTTATTTCGGGTAATTTTGATAAACAGAGAGTTGACCGAAATGATAATATTTAATGAGTTGTTATCAATTTCCTGTCAGGAGAAATTGAGCTACAACAACAAAATTATTATTACTACTGACGCAGTGGTTAGAAATAAACTACTTTTCCCCCCAATCTTGATGGATATCTCCGATCCCTTTCTGTAATAATATATGAGGTTATGGACAATAATAGCCCGGCTATGTCACAGCTCTTGTCCTGCTTGTCAAGTATTAAACAACGGATCAAGAGTTGATAATAGGTTGTAAAAAAAAATTACAATTAAGACGCTCTTAAATGTTATTTTTAATATGGGAGACGGAAACTCACGGTGTCGTTAGGAAATACTACGGAAACAATATATAGGTCTCTTACAAAAGGATTAATGGAAAAGTGTACCACTAACACAAATTTAGACAAGCATATATGTAATATGCACGTAGTAATTAATTACTTTTTCAGATGGGTCTAAAAAACTTTTAATATATTATTATATCCTCGGTATTTTTGATATTTCTAGTTCTTTACGCACACGCATATGTAAATTATTTTGAGGAAAAATAACCCCCTCCGCCCTTGTTAAATAATTAACTCAATAATGTACTTTTGGTAGGATTTCCAATTATTATTTTCATTCAAGAATTTCATCCACATAGTATTTTTAAATGATTAGCCCCCTCACGTAATAATATTACCGTGAGATTTCTTTAATTATACTTTTAAATATAATTTATTATATTATATATAATTATTATAGTAGTGACTATACTTAAATTAGGGGTGGAGAAAAGTGTAGGAATATTTTTTTTTGGAAATTTGTATAACAAATTATTGACTGGTGGTATTTTCAGGTTTAAGATGTATTTTAAAACGGAGGATGGTTTTTCAAGTTTATCTTTACAACAGGAAAATAATATTAATGCTTCACATATTAACATATTAAATACATAAATGTAGATGTAGCTTTAAATTTTCGAAGAGGACACAAAAAATTATTTTTTTAAAAATTACTATCATTATGCAAGACAATAATAATTATGTACTGCGTAAGTAAAAAAAAATATGTTAAAATAGTACGCATAAAGAATTATTGTCCTGTGTCCTAATGGAAGACACTCTTTTAGAATGAGAGCATGTAAATAGGAAATTGTGTAAAATTATGATGAAAATATTTTTGTTTATTCAGATTTTCTAGAGACCTCATATCTTATTATATGTGAATTTTTTTTTATTTATTATGCGCTGTAATAATAATAATAATTATTAACCTTATCCACGAAACAATCCAAAAGGAATTTCACCCTCTCACATAGTATGTACTACAAGTAATGTTACGTACACATGACTGTACCGGAACCCTCCCAAGGGTTGTGGTACAGTAGTAATTATAATTATTCCAATTTCCAATACCAAAGCTTTGGTAAGTGTTGCACTCTTCTATATTTTACTTACATAGGGACTAGGGAATAAGGCATAATGTAATAATTATTATTTTGTTGAATTTTTAAAAAAATCCATAAATTATTACTGTTAGATCTACTTGTATCTTTCAATGTCATTTTTAACTTATTACGACTTTAGCGATTGAATATCCCTCGTTTCCATCATAAATTTCTTCGTATGAGTTCCTATAAATATATTCCCTTCACTTTCTTACTTTTGTCCTAGTACTGTAGTTTCAGATTTGAGAATAATAAACAATCGTGATACGCAATAATAATATTATTATTACTACTTGGAACGTAAATAGTCCAAAAATAACCTTTCTACTCCATATCCGGCTCTCATAGTTATTGCATAATGTCTTCAAAAATAAATCATTTCAAAGTCAATGAAGTCAACCCCATATGAATGTTTAGAGTTTTAAAATTATTATTATTATTATTAGCTATGTACATATATGTTGTTCCTTACTAATTGTTTAAAAAAAAAATTAACTTGTAAAATTTATGTTATTGCAAAATATGATCCAAGAAAAAATTAAATGGCTCAAACGCATTTCACTTCCTAATAATTTCGAGATAGGTTCACAGAACCATTAAATTATCAGATTATGAGAGCATTTGTCATATTTAACTCAAGAGTCATAAATAAGGAAGAAGTGTGAGGCTTGTTGATGTGCTACAAAATATTTTTCATGGGATATAAAAGGAGGTGAGACAATAAGCCCGTCAATGTAGGTTAATCATGAGAAAGTCACATTTATTCTGACTAAAATTACTCGTAAAACCTAATACATGTATAGGTAAGTATATGTAGACACCGAATTAAATAAATAGGGGCCGTACATCCGTGTGTGTGTGTGTGTGTGTGTGTGTGTGTGGGGATAGGATCCGAGATACGACTACTACTTGTAGGACGGAAATGTATTAGTGACTACCTATAAGTATACGTTTGTCTTAAAGATGGAACGAGTCGTGATTGACTATATGAAGAGAGTAGTGTATATACATATAACTCCTCACACACATGGCATACAACAGGGCTAATTGAAGTTTAAATTGTCATATTGTCATTAAATACATGACATGGAAAATATTCATACCGAGAGTATAATAGTACGTGAAAAAGCAGACAGGTATTTTCTTACATTTTTTTAATGGAAATAAATAATGAAATTTTGAAAATGTATCAAAAAACATTGGAACATTTCAATACTCAATCCGGATTTTATTGAATATTTAAAAAGAAATGACTATTTTACTTATAGTAAATATATAGGGAGACTCAAAAATGTGGATGGAAAGATGCAAAAGTTACTGGCAGCGGTGGGATTCGAACCCACGCCCTTTCGGACTGGTGCCTAAAACCAGCGCCTTAGACCACTCGGCCACGCTACCTGCTTCCATTCCGAAGCCTCTTCCAATTCATACTGTATCCACTAGGCTACTGCTCCCAAGCTCTCGCATATACTTAATAGTGCTAGGAGTAGCGGAGAATTTCCTTCAAAGTGAGTTTAAATATCATCACGTTAAATTATTAGACGCATGTACACCAGTACTTGACTCACTCACACTCACAATCTGCTGGGGATAGACATAGACCCTGAATATGTAAGTATGACTAATATCACTCAATGGACGTACATACATATGCACTGGAAGATATTTTTTACAGTAGCAGAGAGGCAAGAGAAGCCTCCTAAATGACTGTCGCATTGTCAGCATGAATAAATAAAGGGATACAATAATAATAAATTGTAAGGCCGTATGGAGTTTAGCTTCAAATGCATCATAATTATTACTCTTTTTAATCTCTACTAGGGCTCTGTCGTATATTGACATTAAATATCATCATCATCATCATCATCCAATATAAACTGATGGGATATACTGAAGGAGGCAGGGGTTGACAAGTACAATTTATTATTATTATTTGTGGTCTTTTAACACTGTTCACTCCGCTGTTACTGGCATGACAAACCACGATGATATAATATGATCCCTGACTCAAACACGTGACTTTACTTTTCCTTATGGGAAATCCCATAAGGAATTTAATTTTGTGTTGGAGGGTTGGCTACCCACTGACCAATTCCCAAATTATATTCAAGGGATTCTATTAAGCCATTTCCCTTATTATTACCCGATGATTGGAGATCAACTGAGAGTAACAAACTGGAACTTAAAAGTCCAACCTGACACTCCAGGTTCCAGTCCCAAAACTTTAGAAACAAGAGTGAAATGGATGATAGAGAATCAAGGTGAAAGAGAGTCAAGTCCTAATCCCGAGTCAAGTTCAAGACTTGAATAGTCACTCTCTTAAGATCATCCCATCATTTGGCGTATCTTTTGAAAAATTTCAAGTTCAAGGACAGGGTGGGCTCACCGTCCTTTCAAGTGTTACAAGCTCAATTATGACTATTAATGGGAATTTCAAGTAGAACTTTAATTACTGAAATTGATATTGGCTAGGTTTAAGTTCAGGCAGAGCCTTTCAAAGTTCAAGTAGTATTGGCTACTTTGAAGTTCAAGTAGTACTTGATAAATTTCGAGTTCAAGTAGCACTTGACAAATTTAAAGTTGGTTCAAGGTCACTTAGCTAGTTTCAAGTTCAAGTAGAATTGACAGCTACTTGAACAAGATGAACTCTAATAAAGACGCTCCGATTTTACTGCTTAGACGCTACACCATGTCCTCTCACGTCAATATTACCCGGGGGGGTCTTATAGTATAACGAGATATCTATATCATAACGACCTGAATATATGTGTCAGTGCGGCGTCTCCCAACGTTTAAACTTTCGCTCCAAGTTTAGACCGCCAAATTCAACGTTTAAACTTTCGCTCCAAGTTTAGACCGCCAAATTCAACGTTCAAACTTTCGCTCCAAGCTTAGACCGCCAAATTCAAATGTGTTGCTCTATGACTACTAGTAGTAACTGGAAAGCCCTGCTTCACAGGGGCACTTACTAGGGAGGGGGGTGGGCTACGCCATACACCCTAAGGCTAGAATGCAATTAGTCATATGGTTATATAATAATTTAATAACATTTCCCACCAAGGCCCTGCTAAATCTAGATATGATAAGGCGATTCAAAGTAAACTCATATTCATACACATCGTTTAATAATCTGTGTACAACAAGTACACTTCACTAATAGTATAAACTGTATACAGATTTTATCCTCACCAACAATAAATAATAAATGCGGGGAAGTTTGTCAAGAAAATAATGTTGAAATTAAAAATTGTATAATAATTAATTAATAATTAATCCTGAAGGCTGGCCTCGTGACGTTAGTAATGCACAACCCCGAACAGAATTTCAAGGTTATGTAATTATTACAGTATCCCTTCAGGACGGTCTCCTTATCCTTTATTTTATTACACTGCCTCCTAAAGCTTGACGCAGCCCAGAGTTGATAAGAAATCGTGTCTTTCTTTATGCGTTAACATAAGGACATACAAGTAATAAAACAAACTTGTCTACAATCCCGTCATTCAGTATCCGATGTTATTCAAGTTGTCTAGCGGGCCCTTTTGACTTGTTACAATATTTGGGAACTGGAATGCAAACAACTACTCATCAGAATTGGCTCAAGTTTTGAAAGAGAGAGAAAAACAATAAACATACAAGGCCCCGCTCCGCGGTTCCCTTGGAAGGCTCGAATGACATTTATTCCTGACATGCACAACCACATTCCCACGATCTGCTGACTTAGTATATGATAGTAACATAGCCCTCCACGCATGTCGTGTGAAGAGACTGCGGAATTGTACATGAAACTCATGTAGAGATGAGCTTCTTCTTCTCTATTAGGATTTGCCGTCACAGAAATCCTAAGTCAAGGCCGGGAAAGTTTGAAAAACAACCGATTGTCGACCAAGCACGAGCATGATTCTACGCTAAGCCCTACTACTAGAAAGCCCTGCTTTACAGGAGAAATTCCTTGATGGAAACTGCCATACTCACTATAGAATACACGACTGTAGAATGATGTTCTAATTTAAAATATTAGCATAACGCGAACGCATAGAAAATATCATCCTTTGTTCAAATACTTGGAACGAAATCCAGCAAACTATAATCGACTCATTAACCCCTACAACGTAAATATGACATATCAACCTGGGCTAGCTGGGTCAACCTACCCAGGTCAACATTGGAAGATTTAAATGCATTTATTTTACGAATATATAAAAACGCATCCCTGCCAGTCTAAAAATAATGGAGAAAGCAGAATTCTTGCCACAGATGCTCAAAATACTCATGTGGCTGCCAAGGTCCACCCCAAGGACCTGAGTTAGAGTATAAACGAGAATCATAAACCCCAGTCCATATAATTACACTATCTATATACAAGTTCTAAATATGGATGAGAGTAGATATGCTGGAAGATGTTTTGACCGATTATTTGAAATCTCAAAATTCTTAGAGGCAAACCAATCAAACGTTTATTGGAAGGTCATGGGTTTAAATCTCTGCCTGGAAAGAACAGTCGGCGGAATTAATAGAAGGAAAGATAGAAGCCATAGTCATAGCCAATGAAGGCGACGAGATAAATCTTCAAAGTATCTCACTCATATCATATGAATACGAATACAACACTAATTATTCAAACCACCAAGCAACGTCGAATTATCTAACGTCCTACGATAGCATGGTTATGGGTAAGACTCGAATGATTGTAAGTGTACCTTCTAAAGTACCTGTTATGGTATTTAGATAATCATGTGGATGAAGAAATGCGTAAAATTTCACTCCTCCTATTTCCATTCAGCAATATTGGACAGCTCTAGGTATAAATTTTGACGCCTCAGCCGCGCTCCTATTGATTTGGGATTACCACAAAGGCTAACAGGTGTAACTACGCGGTCAATGATTGAGCCGTACAGCAAACGAGGAGTTTGAAGGGAGCACATGATCTCTTCTCATGAGAGAAATTAGCTCTTGTTATAAAGGACGAGCAAAAAAAGCGATCGGCTTTACAAATTCATATAAACCGCATATAATCCTTTGTAGTAATTGATACTCGGAAACTAATAGGAGCACGTTTAGGAAGGGTAGCAAAGATTTTCAAAATCCTTTCATCATCGTCGAATTATGTTACTCTGTTTTTCTACATACTTTCGATGTATCATTTTGAAGGGGAAAGGCCTCGCTACGGATCTCCAGGAAGCTTCTGTTACTGTACATACTCAAATTAGCAAAAGCGGAGCACAGAATTTTAAGTTATAAGAGATTTGACATAAGTAATGGTAAGGTCGTAACAACAAGTCTCATTGCTTACAGCACATACGTCGACCCCGTAAAAGTTGAAAGCGCAAAAAAAAATCATAACCTAAGCCGCAAGTTTTCATGCCTCCTGTGACAGTCTGGCAACTACGACCGTGCTACTGCACACGGGATACGCGTGGTACTCCTAATAGATCATGTGTTACGTACCGCGAAGAAGTTAAAAGTCAGCAGACATTCGTACATGGCAACAAAGGGGTGCGTAATGAAATAAATATAAATACATATATGCCATCCACATGAAATTATTAGCACTACGGAATAAATGGAATAAACACACTTATTCTGCTCCTCTCGGTTGTTACACAATATCCTGTCCCCTTTAAAAACTCACGAGTACGATATCCGCCCCACCACAGAAAAGATTACTATGGATCTGCTTCATGTCTACAAAGATATAGCTGTAATAATTATTTTCACATTGTTTACTAGCCACTAGCCACGTGTTTCCACAAATTTCTTTCCTTATCCAAATTTAATCTAAACCTGCTTTTCATTTATAATTATCTTTTTCTCTCACATGTATATCCACCCTCATATTTTTATTTAATCAACTCTTGCTATTAGATGCCATTGTAACAACACCATTAGTTCGTTGTGATGGTCGTTTCAGACAGTGAGGGTTAGGTAACTTCGACTGGAAATAAGTCCAGTGGACAATCACAGCAGGTCTTCCAAATGTCTTCATTTCAGCAGGAATGTATTGATTTGAAAGGGGAAAATTGTGACCTGACATGTCATAATGTTGCCCTGATTTGAGCAGAAATATTATTTAAGATGGCAGGACATGAAAATTATATATACATGTAAAATTAATACGACTGTGAAATAGTTCCCAATAGTGCAATGAATTAGATCCATGGTGGATCTTTAAACCCACCCTAATCGTTCGTACTGTGAAAGAAAACACTGCTTCTTTAGAACTTGCCCTTTCAGCATCTAATTGACCTCCAACCTTGATCATTGCAATCCAAAGTCAAGATTCCTCTGCGCAGCAATCTACATGATATCAACTTATAAAATTATCAGCTCATAAAATTTGTTTCAGACTGGCGCAAACTTTACCATTTTTAAAATTTCAATTTCAAAATAAATAATCGGGTCGAAGTAAACGTCTGGAAAAACTCGATCTGCACTTATTTGCCTGTATCAATTTAAAGTAAATGTATTTTTTAAAACAAGAAATCACAAAATTCTATAAACGAATTGGGGGGATTAGTTTTGTTTTAGAACACCTGCTTACATGAACTAGGAGGAGAAACAGCATATTCAGAATTAAAAGTCATGCATTCAAGTCTTTAAACATTTTAAATTGTTTATCGAACCGGATAGGCGTCTATGGACATTGCAAGTGTCACAAAAAGTTACTTTTTCATTCTTTTCAGCATTACTATCAAAAATGCATCCCCGGCCCCAATAATTTACTTTTAAATTATACATGTATTTCTTGTACATTAAAAAAATGTACAAAAAATAAAAACAAATATCTCAGTTTTGGACTAAGTCATATATCCTGACTTCAGACTGCAAATCTCTGGGATGCCTACATATATCCCAGTGATATTGGCGCTCTTTCATAGTAGAGATGACCTAAACTGAACGTCTGAAACGACGGATTAGGTTTCTAAATCCGGAAAACTGATTCACAGAAAGTTGGTACAAGTACAGTACTTTGAGATTTGGCGACGGATATCTTACTATGAGTTTTGGGGACGGATGTGGCACATGACCCCGGCTCATCCATAGTAACTTGCTTAATGAAATTCGTAACAATCATTACCATTTGTTGTTATTGATTAATACCCACAGAACGGAAGAGCGCAACTACGTAGCAGTCGATTTTGTGAATGACTACATACGGAATATTTCATCAAAGTAATTGTCTGGTAGTTAGAGAAATGTGAATAATTAGTACGTAGTAATGTAAATCAACATCGAACTAGGATTTACTTGAAGTTCATCCCCATAATGGATCACCTTTTACTCTAATTTTCGTACAGTATATATTACTCCACTCTGAAGTAAATGATTAAAACCCCGACACAACCCTCCCCTGTAAATGCTGTACGAATTCAATCCCACAATTTTTTCCATATAGACGTAATTTTGTTGGAAAAACATAAATGAATTACCTGGTAAGGAGTCTAAAAGGTAAGTCAGTAACTTGCTTGTACCATTGACTTCAGCTTGTAAATTGACAATGTCCGCAGGTAGAGGGTTACCCTTTATACTCAACGTTTGTAAATTGAACAATCGACCCATTTCACAAGGGAAATTCCGTAAATAATTATTATTCAGCAAAAATTCTCTCAGGCGACATAAATCCCCAATTTCTGGAGGAAGACTCCTAAGTTTATTGTTAGAGGCGTCCAGCACTGTTAGATTTACAAGACGGTTGATGTCGCCTGGGATCTTCGTTAGACTATTATCATTGATGTACAAGTGCGTCAAATGGGACAGATCAAAAATTTCCAGGGATAAGTTCCTGATGTTTCCTGAAATACACAGTTTCGTCACTTCATTACTCCTCAAAAAATACAACTTCAATCAATCATTTCCCTTCCACACTCTCAAATACAGCAGTCTGTTTTCTCCCACAACAGTTTGAAATTCTACTTCTTTGAGCTATTACATAATGTAAATCAAAACCCATTCAAAACTTCCATCCCATCCAATTGTTTTCGTTCATCAAAAAGCAATTACATTAAATAATAACTCCTCCTCCCTGGGACATTTATTGGGACATTATAGGAACAAAACAGACTTCAAAACAATACATTCAAGGAAACATTTTAAACAATTCTAGCCGTCGGTCCCGTTTTGACGAGGACTAGAGAGACAATTTCAATTAAGTCTCTCAACTTTAGAATTATATAAGTCTCACCTGTCAATTCAAGTTCGGACCAAAAGCTACGTTTGCCAGCATTCGCTTCTTCCGGTGACATGATGGTATGAGTCCGTCGGGAGCCATGACTGTTATTGTTATTATTATTATTCGTGGACTCTTTACTCGTCGGAATGAGCGCCGATGATGGGGTCACGGGCCCGGAACTTGGGGCACTTCCTCCAGCATTAACTCCGCTCCCCATTGATGGAGTGATATTGCCCGTCATGTTGGCCTCCTTGTTGGGAGTGCGACTCATTGAGGTGAACTTGAAACCCGCGTTGAAAACTTTCTCCGGTCAGTCGAGACACTCATGAATACTCAGGTTGACACCTCACTTTTTGCCCCACTTGCACTCCACCAAAACCAAACATTAAACCTCCGACGTGACCCAACTTCCCACCATTCAATTTCAAAATGAAAAGGTGGCTCGGAACCGCCGGTGGGGGATTTTTTTTTCTCTCCCTCTCTCTCTCTCTCTCTCTCACAAAAACAAAAAAAAATAAAAATTTCTCACCCAAAACCAAGTAGAAATTATGAAAAGATTCCAGACGAGAGTGACCACTGCCAGGGCTATCCCTGTTTCTACCTAAGACAATTTTCCAGCCCTAAAAATGTTTATTTTTGTGCATCTTCCTCAACTTTGACACGTGCATTGCTCAATTTGTCTCTCGAAATATGAGCGTTCGGAGATAAAAAGTTAAGGACTGCCAAAACCTCCAAAAATTATTTTCTATTGGGAATTGAACCCATGGCGGTACAGAATGGCTTTTTACCTGGCGCCAAATCTACCAATCATGAGCCGAGCTCTGAGTACCATCAGATTAATAGCCACACATGTCCCATCTCTCACTCACCCTATGCTTTCGGAGCTACTCACTCTCAGAGTCTATCTATGCTCCTTGCCCCTGTCCCGCATAGCCCAGCACAGCACACAGTCCCTAATAACACAATAATAGTGAGCCCTGGAGTCACTCATTTGAGTCCAGTCTCTGTCTCTCTCTCCCCCCCTTCGCCTTTATGGTTCCTAGGAATTTATTAATGTTTATTTTCAAGGAGAGAACAAAATATTCTTAATCTTATGCTCCATAGCCCTTCCCTTTAATGAGTAACTCTGGCCTAATTCCCTTAAAGAAAAATATTCTAAGATTTTTACTCATCGTTCAATTTCTTCACCCTTCCTATCGCCTCATATGTCATTGTCCTTATTAAGTATTAATCTGTAAATATTTTATTTTATGTATGTATTGGATCCCTTCTAATTCTGAGCTTGACCCCTCATCCTTCAGCTGTTTTTGTTTTTAAATCCAGTTAGTTTAGCCCTTATCACTTGCGCCTTTAGGACTCTGTCTACCCTTTTTCCTGAGATATTTCCTGCGCTATTAGCTTTTCGAGATGCCATTTTCGGAACAAGACGGGTTCAATGTACTGTTTCTTAAATCCTCTCTCTGCTATAAGGAGTGGAGTAGAGAGTGGACAGAGAGAGAGAGAGAGAGGGGGGGAGGGAATAGATATATTTTTGACATATTGACACTTGGAGTGGTCACATGTACCCTCAAACAGAAATACATTGTTGGACACCTCAGTACAATGAATTTTTAAGGTTTCAACCTACAGAGCTTTACTTCCTTCAGAGCAATCCTCCAGAGAGAGCTGAAGGGTTGAAATTTGTAATTATTACTTGGTTTTGGAATGAGATTTACGGGTTGAATGGTTTCTTGAAAATGGGTTATGGAATGATCGGAAATATGGGGATAAGCTGTAACTAGTGACCGACATCCTCCCACATGACTTCAACAAAATCCTCCAGTGTTGTAGTTGTCTTTAAAAAGAGATATATGTCGGTTATAATGATTGGTAAAGGAAGGTATGCTTTTTGCCATGCTGAAATCCCTGAGTCTGTTTTCTATGGTTTCAATTTATTCCGAATCTGATGACCTGATCTCGGGTTAGTGATGTCATGAGTCCAGAACTTCATATAGAAAGTCGATTTATAAAATACAATATTCTTTCCAAGGAAGGGAACGTCTTCTAGCAAGCATTAATTTGTTAGCATAGGAAACTAGATTTTGTATTGATCTCGATCTGCAGTATTTTCAAATGTCTATAGCATAAATATGAAAATCAATATTCTCAAGACTCCCAGCGTTTGTATTTTGGGTGGGATTTAAATGTACTGTAATTATTTCATATTTTTAGAAGCCCGAGAGCAGCATTTGTAATAAATATTATTATTTACACATGTGTTCGTTGAAGTAAATGTTTTGAGTATTCTTTTTTATGTTCAATACTAATGACGGCTTACAAGTGGTCAGGGGCGGCGAACCCCAGTTTATCAGTGGTACAAAAAAGGTGGAATCGGGAAATTTGTTTCGAATAATTCAATTACACAATTTCAATACCTTTTTGTACAGTTAAGCACAACTAAAAATTAACAAACAGCTTGTTTCATTGCTTGTTAATACTTTCTCCGTAATTGGAACCATGTTCCAGTGTTCATATTCGTATATGTATATGCTCAGTAACTTCATTATACATAGTATTAATGCCATCAAAGAAAGCAAAATTGCACCAGTTTTGATTTAGAAACCAAAGAAAATAGTAAAAAGTAAAAACTCTAGATATGTACATACATAAAATCTGCTTTCATCTCAAATATCTAAAAATATTATAAGCCATCCAAAATTTGCTACGGAAAAATACTATGCGGCGTCTAAAAATATAAAAATCACATGACTAAACTTAGGCTTCCTGAAATTGGGACGGACATAATCTCCCCAGAAAACATCAACGAACTCAAGAAAGTGCCTAAGTCTTGTGCAAATGTCCCCCTACTTCCTAGGATTTATATTTTTCCCGCGTTTTTCAAGAGAAGCCCATAAACTGTAAACACGGCATGACAAATATGCCAACAATTTCTTGAAAAATTCTTACTCCCCCCGGCCATTTTTATGTCACCATTAGTATCTCCGCAAAATTCATTGGTATAGTCATAAATGTTTTGTTATATTGTTACCCTAGCCCTCAGTCGTAAAACACCGGATGAGGTTCCAGTGTGTGTTTTTAAATGATATTTTATGAATATACCATTATTCATTCTAATTAAGGGTGGGCCGGATGATACTCTTCCTTGTGTTTCAGCTTTTTGACGATGCGATGTAATTACTCATGCAATGCATGACTTCAAATATTTTACATTCTAAATAATATACATGTTTTCGTGGTCCAACCAAGATCATCTTAATACACATGCTTACGGGTGACTAGTGGATATTTGCATAAATCGAACGACGCACTGTCTAACCTGTCTCAGGAGATCCACAATACACCAGGATGGTGGAATACGAACCTACGTTGACCTAGAAATGAGCTCAAAACAACGCCCGTGTCATCACTGAGGTCGAGATAAATATAAGAGATAATTTTTGGGTTCGAATAGCTTCCCTGAAATCAGAACAAAAACAATACGCTTAAAAAAACAGACTCATCTGGTCGTCAGGCAAGCCTACCTCAAATCAGGTCAGTGCTGATAAAATCAGGACTTCTGGGAGGGGATTCGTAGGTCGAGGTACTCCGCCAGTGTGGGTATTACATTGATCTAAAGTTAATTAAATTCCACGGTTTTTTTCGCGCAATCAGTAAACGTACTATCAAATTTGAAAAACGCTTACAGTCAAATTCAAATCACGCCAGTACGAGCTCATGCGATAAAACTAAAATTTGATCGATAATAATAATTTAACGGCTCTTCCCATCCCAGCTACTTTACATAGGCATTTGCATACGTGGTTATGCGTCACCTCATTTAATTTTCTGAGGTCGGATGGAGGACCCAATCTTCTTCAAAAGCGATAGGCTTCCTAATCTACTCATGGAAAACAAAATTTTTGTTCAGGTAGATAAGATCAAACATAAGAGCACATTGCTTTAAAAGGAGATCGGGTCATTCGTGTGACCTCAGAAAATTAAGAAATGTCAAAGACAAAGAATACAAACATTTTTACAAAACTATAGGAACTGTACCTGAGTTTTACCTTTACCCGAAAGGTACCCAAATTTCTACCCTTACCTGGGTATTTCAATGTACCCACCCAGGTATTTTCGGCTTCCGTCAGTCATGTCAAGAGTCATTATACATAATACAGCTCCAATGTCTAACTCTGAAAATTCGACTTTACTTAACGTTATTTTTCAGCTTTTTGGAAATTTACCAAATGAAAACTATTTAATTCTGTGAGTAGTCACTAGACTGCCATTACTTTAGTTATTACTTGGTCATTTCTTCCAGGAGGGAATACATCAACATAAAATTACCACATAATCCGCTAAGTTATTTTCCATGGGACTGACTCCAATCCTATGCCCTAACATACTTTACCAGCATTACTAATATTACAATGACGTGACTTGGTAGATAAAAACAAAAGTAATAAATTGGATATTAAGCATGTACTTGTGACACACTACATATGTATTGTAGAGTCATACTCACAAGGAACCTCTCCCAGTTTCCCTAAAGATATTTTTCGTAAAAATACGCTCATCTGGAATGGTAACTTCAGTGGTGTAGAACACCAAGCTGTTTTGTAGGAATTAGGAATGCATGGGCTTCTTAAAATCCTCTGTCAACTACACCTTCACTTCAGAATTCAAGGACATACCAGTAAAAATGGGATGGAGTATTTGAGGAAATAAAAAATACTACCATTACTAACTACCAGTACGAAAAATCCGACAATTATATCTTTGGGTTCGTTTTGTTAGATCTCTATACAATGGAATATGTCATTCTCTGCAACCTATAGCCGACAACGTACTAGTACCCAAACTGTACTATGTCCTCATCATCCGGTATAAGCAGGTACTTGCGTACTGTTGGATGACCTTTTGAAGCCCCTTTAAAAAACATTTCTATCGCGATGGGTAGTTAGTACCTGATTCATACAAAGCCCAATATTTGCGTAATTCCCAGTCTCTTCAATTGCATTCAACATGCCCGGTATTATTTGGATTATCCTAGCCCTACTCTTATGACTCTGGCTTATTATGGCTCTTCGCCCCTTAGTACGTCAGGACTGAGTGAGCCCAGATGCTTGTCGTCTTCTCTAGTAGCTGTCAGAATAAAAAAAATCCCTGAGGTCATTGGTTTCCCAGTTACGGTATTTGCGGACAGGGTGACGGAGACTAGTGATCATGGGATCCACATGGAGGATTTCTTTTGTCTCACTCCGCCCCTACAAATTGAACTCCCAAACATGTAGTTCATGACCTCAGGATTTGAGTGGGGATCCACTTTTTATTATGTCTATAGAGGAAAAAGAATAGGGGATTTAATGTCAATTTGCGAGCCGTGATCACTGATCACCCTTTGCCTTATCTGCAGTACAATACTTTGGCAGATAATTCTTGGGAGTATATAGGAAAGAATTAAGCATGTGTGTTGTGTAAATGCGTATGTGTCAATAGTATTTTTGTATGTAAGAGGCGCAGATAGATGGAAGCCGGTCCAAGCAAGCAAGCCTTCTAGCACTAGCCAAACCAAAGCCAAGCCGCGGCATATATGTACTGGCTCATTGCTCATTGATGGCATTGATGCCTCTATGAATAAGATACTCGTGAAATATGAAAGAGTGTATGAGGCTATGAGAGGTCCATTTGATATACATAGAGTTGTTTTGTGGCAGAGGAAAGAATGACATCACGGGTTTAACGCTTACGCATCCAGCTTTGGAAGCATGTGATTGTTCACGAGAAAATTGAAATCACAAGACCAGCGAGGAAAAATGTGTTAACGTGTAGTAAATAACAGCCGTCAGCTGAGAATACCTAAAAGCAAACACTATAATATTAATTTCGATTATTTTGATTCCAACACTCGTCTTATTTTTTCAGTTCTGTCTCTCCCCCCCCCTCTCATCTCATCTCATCTCTACAACTCTTATTACAGAATCAAGTGGAATGATGTAGTCACCCACTCCGTGGTCCGCTGTTCAAGTGAATCTCCGTGACCCCAATATGATTATCATGAATATATTTTTTAATTTGTTCCCCATCATCTCGTGACTTTTAACTCAACTCGTAAAGACTCACCTTTTATCATCATGTTTTTTTCAATGGAATAATCAAGAATTGAACTTAACCTTCTTCCCATTCCAGTTCCATGCTTTGGGTCACAAAAGTTGAAGGAAAGGAGACAGCAATTGGCAATCATCAATTTGGGAAGGATCAGCAAGAGGATATTGAGCGGAGCAGACCGGAAGTCTCATTGTAAGGAACTGCCAAGAATTCCTAGAGACAGTTGAGTAAATGGTCTGAGATTGAAAGGAGGATCCACAAGAGTAATGAGATTCTCAAGCCGACGGGATATACCTTGTAACCTGTGACACCCTCCAAAAATCAGTTGTTCAAAGAAAAGGCGACAATGGAATTTTTTGACAAGCTCAGGGTAACTCTAAGCTCGCCTCTTAAAAGCCATTATTCGGATAGCAGAGATTTTAAAACGTAAGCTAAACATGTCCTTATTGTATTAATTACTCCAGCAGATATATCCCTACTGGAGGTTAATTCTTAGCAGTGCTGTCAAATTCAAGTTCCTGTACAAATCGATAAAATATTGTGGGCTCCGGGTTGATTTGTTAGGGAGCGTTTTTTTTTGCTACGGTGTAACAATCTTTAATCTGGGTTAATTTCTTTATTGTCAGACCGAGTTGACAAATGTTTAAAAAAGGGCAGTCACTGATCGTATGTATTGTGCCTGTATTGTTTTTTTTGTTGTTAATATTGATGTCAGTTGTTAAAAATGATTCAGATTGTGACAAAGATACTGGGGGAATAATTTTATTCAGTGATTACAGTATTTGGTATGCGGTTATGTGGGTTATTCGGAGTGCCCATTTTGGTTTGTACTGTCAACTTTTATGAGCTAAATTTAATGATTCTGTGTGCCGTTGTATTTTGGTTTGGGCTATTATTTTTGTTTTGAAGTAATCTTGAGTTCAAAGGAATATTCTTTCAATTATTGCAGTTGGACACTTCATGCTCAAGGTTTGAAAGTGGATAATATCCGTCTTTTACTATACCGGGATTGTGATCGAAGGGGTAGAAAATGCTTGTTTGACTCAGCCCATGTGGTCAAGGACAATAAAACGGGCAAATTTACGTACATTCCGGTGACTAATACGGGGCAAGTAAAAGATTTGTCCGAATGGATTTTCGGTTGTGTGCCACTAAGTTCCAGTTCCACAAAGCGTTTTCATCGCTGGAAAGGAAACCTCATCTGGTCGCATACGTTTCAAGCCCCAGCAACAGGGCCAAGATATAAAACCACTTACAGTAGAAATGTGTATAATGGGTCATCGTCATGTTTGTCCTCAAACGGTGAATA
The DNA here is from genome assembly GCA_947179485.1 of Allacma fusca. NCBI lineage: Eukaryota > Metazoa > Arthropoda > Collembola > Symphypleona > Sminthuridae > Allacma > Allacma fusca. The sequence continues at coordinate 5,950,722 of OX359250.1, forward strand.
CAAAATTGAAATTAGGTTATAGTGTCTTAGAAATGGATATTTTTGACTCCGTCGATTCGCTTTTGCAGTACAGATGATGGGAAAGATTTATGAATTGAATTGTTTTACAGGTGATTTAACCTCAAGCGGTTACATGTCAGGTTCTGGAATAGATGATTCCTCATATGACCATTCGTCTACGGATTCATCAAGAAATTGGTCCTTACCTGTAATGAACCCGACAGGTACATCTGACCTCAAGATGAGCCACTCTTTACCAAGTAGACTAGAAGTTCCTGTCACGAAGACACTACTTGGTCTTGCTATCGTAATCTCGACTGGTGGTGATGACGGAGACGAGCAGCTGTCACGAGATAACTAGTGAGTTTTTTTTACTGTTTAGCAGTGATAGGATAATATTAATCAACCACTACATGTTTATTATATGTATATAATTACTAAAAACAATGAGTGAGGAAAAATAATTTAGTGTTTGATTGTGTTACGTATTATTTTTCATTGCAGCAACAGGGAACAAGTAGGAGCGTACATTTCATGCATGTCCAGTACGCTTGAGTTATCCACTGATTGGTTTGCTACAGTTGCCATACAAAGTTACATGAATCCACCAGTTTTTGTTGAAACCCTGTACAACTTTTGTGAAGAGTATCGGCAGTTGTTTGTTTCAAGAGTGACTACACCACTGGTCAATATTAATAGTATTCCAGTTACTATAAAGACTCTACCTGCCTCCTTCGGAGAATTTCTGACCTTGTATATGACGAATGACCTTAGCTGGATCAAGCATTACCGTACTCCTAGAAGATGCAAAATTGTTATAATAGCTGGTTCGAAGCGAGTAAACGAAGTGAAAACTATTTTCATGCTGCTGAAGTTGATCAATCGGTGTTCTTGTTCAAAGGTGTCTCTTCCTGTAAATGCAAATCGAACGTCCTTAGGATTAAGTCCAATGGAGCGAGTTACTGTGGACACCTCTCAGCAACGTTGCCCTAGTCACAGACCTGCAGTTAAAATCTTTGAGAGGTACGAGGAAGTTTCACCCACAAAAGATGAAGTGGGGCTTGACGTGGTTGCAATGAATCCAGAAGATTTTACTCGGCGTACTGAAGATTCTAAGCTTTTAACGAGGGAATCAACTAAGGACTCAGGAATTTACTCAATATCTTCTTCCAACAGTTTAAAACGATCGTCTACATCTTCAAAATTTCTGAGTAATCTTCCACCGAGTGTCGAATCATTGGATGGGAAGATGCTAGATGACTTTGGGGTCTGCTTTCATTTAGGAGAGGAATCCGATACAGAACAAACTTTCAATACTTTAGGTTTAAGTGAGCCTAACCCCGATAAACTAAAACAGCCCTTAAGCGTATTAGATACTTTGAACAGTGACCATAGTAGTAATAAAATATCTCCATCACTTAGTGAAACTTCAGAACAAGATGATAATTTGTATTCTGTAGATTGTACCGATTCCATACGTGAACCTGTCAAAGTTGAACTTAATTTAAGCAACCCAACCAATAATTTAACAAAATTTTGCCATTACTGTGATAGTATTTCAATCGTTGACAAATTTAATCCTCTCTTTCAAGTTCAATGGCTCAAATGTGCACCATCAAGTATTAGTCATTCGGGCACAGCTAATAGTAACGTGGGCTCGCTTGATCCTATACTGGGCGATTGGCTGAAATTGGCCGATGAAAGTTGGATATTGTACAACTTGGAAAAAAATAATGTTAAGTGTTTCAACGCCCCATTGAAGTCAGAAAATGCTTTAACTGCTACACCTTCGACGTTAATAACGAGTTTGTTGGAGCATATCCACGTCCTTATCAATAATTCTAGAGAATCTGAAGTTGAGCAATTTGTTAGCATACAATTAGAATTTATTAGGAAGTTGGGTGAAGATTTTGGAAGAAGGCTAATGGATGTTACGAAGTTAGATGTCAATTCCATGCCGTACGTTGGCGAGCATGACCTTGGGCTTCTTTTCTCGATAGCTGGCTGGCGATACCCTGAGCTAAGTGAAAGATTCTTTGTGTGATACAGATCCTATACTTTAGTTTACTTTAATGCAGTGTTTTATTTACCGTATGATGTTTAATTATTAAAGTTTTATAATTTATAATATTTTCAATGTCCATCACTATTGACATAGACAAAATTTATATTACTTCTATCTGTGTAATTTATTGATAACAGTGCTAGACTTAGTTCCAAACTTCAGGTTGTGATTTTTTTATAAGAGTGCATACATGTTAACATTTGCAGGCTATATTTTCACGAAACAAGACATTTCATGCCAAATATTTTGTATCTAATTGAAATAATAAATTAATAAACTCTACAGTTGTTGCAACAAATTTATTACACTCTTTCTTTAGTTTTGACCAACATTGCGGGCACAAAATTCCTACCAGTTTTTGTTAGCATTACATTAGTCCGCATTACTATACTAAACGCCATAATTATAACTGGGTTTCGAAACAACAGCACTACTACGACAAAATTAGGGAAGATTTAACTGAATTTGTTTCTTCTGTCCCGGTGAGAAATTTGCCCAGTTCGGTATAGATGCTCTTTTCCGTCCCGATCCCATTTTAATAGCCACGCGTAACCCACAACGGCAGCAATGAATCCAATCGGATAAATCAGAGTTTTGGTATTAGGTTTGAAGTAATGATATTGCCACGCCTTCATAGAAATCCAGCGCTGCAATGCGGGGTCAAACTAGAAATATCAAATAATTTTGTTGATACGACTTTATTCCATTCTAATAAGGACGAATAATACATAACTGTAATGCTGCAAAATTCCAAAGAGCTATTGGATACTCCCTAATTTAACTGAAAGAATTCAGATTTACATTTTATTTTGTATACAGTCGTATATTGGTTACAAATTGTACTTTTTAGGGAATTCTATCACTGACCTATTTTTATCAGCACAAAATTTGACATTTGGACTAGCTGGTACAGGGGACCGTTACCAATGGCCCACCTCTTGACCAGGAAGTTACACACAAAATATTTAGCTATAAATTGTAGCAAACATGCTGTCAGATTTTCCAAAATTCATTTCCTTGACCCACATAAAAACTGGTAGTTACAGCCGTCAAAAACAAAAATCGAAATTGTTCAGGATTTCAAAATTCTCAGCATTGTTTATTGATACACCGTTATTTTTATTTCAAAGTATTTTTCAATGCTGGTTTGTAGAAATACAAGCTTCCTGAAGAGCTAACTGATGATAGATCCCTATGTTGAGAATTCTGAGCAAATACGGAGCAAGTCTAGGGAAAATTCAAACTCACGAATGAAAGTTAGGAACATCAGTGCGTAAAGATGGAATTCCTGATGTTGCTATTTTGTCATGCAAGATGTTTATAAAGCATACTCCAAACACTGGATTTGTACAAAATTGGAGGGAATCAGTGAATCAGATCACGTTCTTATTTTATCTCCACAAGCTGAACACTTCGACTGCAAGAGTCAAAAACGTGACCCTAGGTCTAAACAAAACAAAATGTGTTTTGATGATGAAAACTTGGTTGAAACTATATATTCATAACCCGATATCACACTTGAGGCTCCTCCGAAGGCAATTATACCTGAATGGGCTGATAAAATAAAATGCGAACAAAACCCTATATTTTCGACAAGTCCGGCGTAGTTCCTAGTTTTTGTCAGAACGGGAGTCTTCAAAAATCAGTAACGATTCGAAATACTAGAAATTCGGTAGTTACATGATATCCGCCCACAGTTTCAAAACTAATTATACGTTATCCGTCCCCACTTTCAAAACTAATTGTATGATATCCGTCCCCACTTTCAAAACTAATTATACGATATCCGCCAAATAATAATCTTCGCGACATCCACCAAGACACGATATACAGAAAAGGTTCCAAAAATCGCCTTTCTATCAAAAGCCATTATCCAAAACCTTCCCCACATTCCCCACAAATAATCATAATTACTATTTGAATTTATACGTAAATTATTTGAAAAAAACAAGGGGACAGCACACTGATATTGGCCCTTCTTCCCAGCCTGAGCTAACCAAACCTGAACCTTCCATAAACGACGGGCTAGGTTTCGAACCTCGAAACGTGATTCACTACATTACAACTTTGACCCCTGGGGTAGGATACCACACAATAAGTATTATTTTAAAAGGCCGATATCCTCTCGAGTTTTTAAAATGGGTATGGAAATTGCAAATACCCCTCAAATTCCTCCTCCTTTATCTTCCTCATTTCCTCTCTTCTAAGGCTCAATTTCCCTGAACCCTCCTCTCTGAAATTTGACCTGTAAAACCCCACATTTGAACCCATGGGGCCCATCATACTAAAATCATTAACAACTATTGTAAATAATATCTGGGGAAAATTCCCACATCTTTCAACTTGAAATAAAATGAATAAAAATGGAACTCACAGCGTATCCCATTTCTCCAGTAGCCATCCTGTGTGGATTTTCATAAAGTTTTAGCCATTCGGAACGTAAGTTTTGTCGAAGACGGGCCCGATCTTCGACATTACGTCTTTCCTGGGGAGTCACATCGTACTGCGGTATCCGAGACATCCTGTTCCAAAGACAGAAACTTCCGCTTTAAATTATTTCTCTGATATCTACTTCGAAATTTAAGACTGATCACAAGAGGTTATTTTTTTTCGCAGTAGTTAAATAATTTCTACCATGTACTCAAACTCGAACGTGTATGTAAATAGTAGTTATACCTTTTGAAAGGCCAAATAAATTCACTATATCTCCGTATCAGTGTGCCAACAAAACAACACCAGGATCAACTAGCACGTAGCGCCACCCCAGGCTGAAAAAAGACTCAGATTCTAAGCAGCAATACGGTTTGGGAGGCTACTTGACGAAGTCCTTCTATTCCGCAAACTAACACCACACTAACACAAACAAATTGTGGGGGACAACTTGCTGTGCTTGAGATCGAGAGCTGATCCAATATTAAGGAATTTTTAAGCCCCGCGCTGTAGTGACCTCACATCGTACCACATGTTTTCGAGGATTATGTGAACATATATATGGGATCCACTTCGATATCTATCGCAATTCCTTCAAAATACGTATAAATACATTTATTATCATCCTATATAGTGGAGTGGAAGAATTGTAGTGTAAGTACATAGTTATAAATTGTGATCTCTGTCTGTTTTGTGGTTGGAGAAACTGGAATTATTAACTCCCTGTCAACGTCAAGGATGATGGGATCTGATCCGCTATCATCATCATTTTGTAATTTGTGTTAATTATTACCTGTAATTATTTGGGGTTATGAATTGTAAATTTTGAATGATTTTGTTATTTACAGGAGGATAGTTGGAACTACTGGTGTCATAGTCCTGGAGAGGGAATTGAAGAGGGGGGCGATTATTTTGGGGAACTAAGGAACTATTTTGGGGAACTATGTCAAAAACTAAGGATAAACCAATATTTGGGCGGCAGAGGGTCAACTTTAACCCCAGCTGTCCCCTCACTCACATTTGTGCATCTAATAATATTTTGGTTCTGATATTGCAAAATAAGATTTTGATGAAGATTGACATCAAGAATCCGGAGGAGCCCACAGAATTCGATCTGAAACCGATATCTGAGGATGCGAAACTGTCTAACTTATTTATGGATCCGTCAGGTCAGCATATTCTGTTGGCCTTTGCTCCTAGGGACAAGGAAAATCCGGCGGAACTTATCTACTTGCAAGCGTCGACAATGAAGCCGGAAAAGATTTCGAAACTTAAGTCTCATTCTGTGACATCCGTGGCTTGGAATCAGTCTATGGAGACAACTTCAGCGAGCTCGACTGCACCTTTCCTCCTTGGAACTTCCAAGGGTTTGATATTCGAAGCCAAAATTTTAAAGGGAGACATCCATTATTGTCAGCAGGTAGGATTTGTTTGCACTTGACTGATTGTGTCATGGGGTGTGATGTTTGGGTATGTGTCATAGTATGATGAGCTTTCGTTTTAAACTGGAGTACATGTACACAGTAGTAGGGGTAGTATTAGGGACATGATTTCAACAGGACAAAAGTTGAATAAAAATAAGAAATTGTAACGTCAAGTAATTGTATAGCTGTACATACTGGTAAATTGTGATTTTCTTTAATAATTGACTTATTTTTGGTATTGTGTTGCCCTAGATATACGACATTGGGAAAGGAGGTCCGTCTGTAATAAGTGGTCTAGAATATTTTTTTCTACCTAAGAGTAACAAGTGCTACATTATGGTGGCTACTGCTAGAAAGTTGTTTCAGTTTAAAGGGTTCGTTGCAAACAGGGATGACAATGGAAAAGAACCATGGTTCAATCCTATATTCACAACCTACTTACGTGACTCAGCGGAGGAGTCATTGCCACTTGGGGATCAGGTTCTTTATCCACAGTCGGATCAGTCAACTTGGCGATTGCACATTCATTACGATTACGGAATGGCGTTTCCCAAATCCATAGGATGCCTAACTGATTCAGGATATCTTATGTTCAACAATGTGAGTTAATAATACTTGTTTTACGTTTATAATCCGTAAAGGAGGCGGAAATTATAGTTTAATTAATATATAAGCTTGATCATATTAAAAAAGATTGCGGAAAGTCCTTCAACTGATGACAACTTTTTAAAAGAATTCACCAATATTCGTTACCCTAAAGAAGATGACGAAGCTACAAGTCCTATGAAATCCCCTAAAGCCCTTGTTATAACGGACTACCATGCATTGTTGTTGTACAAGAATTCAGTTAAAGCCGTATGCACTCTCAACGATGAAACTGCTTTTGAGGACAACAGTTATACGGAGGTAGAAACTTCCCTAACCAGTTTCAATAAATGTGTTTCTGTGCATATTATTGGAACAAGTGTTTTGATGTTTTAGAAAACTGGGAAACTACTAAATCTGATACGGGATCCGATAAAAGGTTCTATTTGGTGTCTGACTGAGAGAGGTGTTTTCAAGTATATTGTCACTACTGAAAATCGGAATGTGTGGCAGATTTACTTGCAAAAACAAGATTTTGAGAAAGCAAAAGATTCATGCGGAAACGATCCGGACAAACAAGAGGTGATTTCAAAGCACCAGGCCGATTATTACTTCGCCCAGGAAAAGTAAATTGTATAAATTAGATGTTAAATCAATAAATTAGTTTTGAAAGGACAAATGATTTTTTTGTTAATGAATGAATTTTTATTTTAGGTATGAAATGAGTGCTATGTACTATGCTATGACCAAGATTTCATTTGAGGAAGTAGCCTTAAAGTTTGTTCAAATAGATGACTCCCACGCTTTGAAAATGTTTTTGGAGAAGGTAAATTTTGAATCCGTTCAAGCAGTTTATTTTCTGAATTGGATTAGTAACTTGTAAAGCCTAATTATGCCTGGATTTCAGAAACTTAGTACGTTGCAGCCTCATGATACAACTAAGGTGACTGTACTTGTACTTTGGATTATCGAGATTTTTTTAAACAGACTTGGCTGTTTGAGAGATTTCGGTAAGAAAGAATCAACTGAATACAGCACCTGGGAAGACGAGTTCTTAAAATTTATGAAACAGCCAGTAGTAAAGGTACCAGTTTAAAGTTCTAATGCTCAACATGGCTCAAACTAATTATTATGTCTAGATTTCCTTGAGTTTGACATTAGTGTTTGTGCTTGCCTTTCGTAGTCATAAAACGTTGCCATCATAGTTACCTTATGCTGCTAACATAAACATTATTTCATTAATTTTTAGCAATGTGTAACCAAAAATAAGAAAGCAGTTTACGACCTTATGGATAGTCACGGTGATAAAGAAAACTTGATATTATTCACATTAGAAATGAAAGATTACGACGAAGTAATTGAAAGTAATATAAACTCTGGGTTATATATAGAAGGTAAGTCTTTATTAGTTTTGGTGTGTTCTGAATACCTTTAATATTATTACACATTTGCTTCAAGTTTGCAGGCCTGTATTTAATTTTATTTAATCGGGACTGTGATTTTCTTATTTTTAGCACTTACAACATTACAGCAGCAAAAAAATCCTTCGTTGTTCTCCAGATTCATTCCCGTTCTTTTAGACAAACGACCCAAAGAAACAATAGATGCGCTCATTTGTTCTGGGAAAATGCTTAATCCAGAAAAGCTATTACCCAAATTTTCATCTAAACTAGATCCTGAAATTGTATGTACTAACATTTTATATCGAGTTGCAATTAATGTTCTAGCCAATTTAACTGACTTTAACAGAATATCTTAACTTCAGGTAAATTATCTCAGTTCGCAGCAAATTTTCTTTATTTTGAATAAAATGTCCTATACTAGAGCAGAATATTCAAAGTTCATGGTAAGGACCAATGAACCATTTTGCAGCAGATGATCTGCGCATGTTGAAATGCCTAAACTACGAATCTAGCCAAACTAGTATACACTGAATACATATCGATTTACTTTGGTTGAAACCTTTACTTGATTCAGACAATGAATTATAAGCAGTAGCGCTTCAATTTAAGGCTACAAATAATGACACCACCGGGAAAATCCGTCATTGTATTTTTAAAAAATCGTGTAAAGAATTACGGATCCAAAGATAACAAAGCTATAGGAACAAAATGAAAATCTTTGAAACAAAAATTATATAGTGGTCCATTATTTTATACTAACGGCACCTAAGGTCCGAGCGAACCGTTTGGAGGTGGAATAACATTCAGGTTTTGAGTTCAGTTTGATTACTCAACTGAAATTCGGGGTAACATTTAAAACACTTCTAGTAAGTTCATAATTATGATCTTTTAAAAAACGATGTCCGAAAATCATCGATGGGCCTCAAGGTATTTTGCCGGAAGTTCAGATATTATGTGAGAAGATCATATATTTTGCTGGAAGTTTAAATATTCTGCTGAAATACCTAGTGAATTTGCAGAATGAAATTTCGAATTATTTTTCTAAACCATTAGCATTTTCCCTTAAACTCTGACAAATCAGTTAATTGACTGAGAAAGTTGTGAAAGAATGCATTTGAACTTCTTCATATTTGTAATATCAGATTGTTCTGAAATTGAGGTCAGTGTATTTTAATTGATTGTTGGTAATTTTGGATCTGTTTCAGGCTAGTCAGGTGACAAGATATTTGGAACATTGTGTGCACGTCCTAAAGATTACTGATCAGGTCGTGCACGATTACCTGATGTCTCTTTTCGTTCATTTCTATTCGTCCGAACGGCTAATGGATTATCTAGAATCGCAAGGAACAGACGTTAACCGTGTATGCTACGATCCGAAATATGCACTAATGATGTGCTTAGAAAAAAAATTAAATCTTCCTACCGTTCATTTGTACACCATAATGGGATTGTACGAAGAGGCTGTGTCTTTGGCTGTACAGATTGATTTGGAATTAGCCAAACGCACAGCAGATGTTCCCGAGCACGACCAAGAACTGCGCAAAAAACTTTGGCTTCGAATTGCTAAACATGTCGTTAAGGAAAAGAACGATATTCAACAAGCCATGGAGTTTTTACATCTGTGCGATTTACTTAAAATCGAAGACATTTTACCATTTTTTCCTAATTTTGTCACAATTGACCATTTCAAAGATGCTATATGTGCTTCACTCCAAGAATATAACCAACATATTCAGACACTGAAAAACGAAATGGAAGAAGCTACAAAGGCAGCTGAAACTATTCGAGAGGATATACTTCAAGTTCGAAATAGGTGAGTTATACAGTGTTTGACCTACAATTTTGTTAGTGTAGGGTAGGAGTTCATCAGTTTTTCATTTTAGCGATTTAATGTTTCTGAAAAGTTAAATATAATGCCTTGTTACATAATTAATAATAGATGTGCCATTGTACGAGCAACCGATCAATGCACTTTATGCGGAGTATATCTTCTCATTAAGAATTTCTATGTGTTTCCTTGTGGACATAAATTTCACGCTGAGTGCCTACTTGCTGAAGTTATACCTCAACTAAGTCAACCTCGAAAAGATTTGCTCAGTGAAAAACAGGTCTTGTACACTTCTAATTTTTAAAAGACTACTTTTCGTTGCTTTAAAATGCAGAAGAAATTAAAAACACTGTTTGTCTGTTTGTATAATCTGTGGATTCTTTTACTGTAGAAAAAACTGAGCGAAATCTCCGCTAAACATGACGTTCTGTCAACTGGATCGACAATGGTTAGCTTACGAGACCAAATAAAGTCAGATATAGACGAAATTATTGCTTCTGAGTGCATCTACTGCGGGGATAACATGATCAAGTGAGTACTTACTTGTTAGTAACGCTAATGCGTACAATAAATTCATACCATACACACTGCTAACAATAACCCGTTATATTACAGCTACTTTTATTTATTGTTTTAGGCAAATCGATACGCCGTTCATTCCAGAGGAAGATTATGATAAAATTCAAAAAGAATGGGAGTAAGTAGGGTTGCATCATTTTTATTACAATGAGCACGCTTTGTTTTTCAAATTACTTTGTTATAAATTTGTCTTCGTCATTTCTGGAAGTAAACAATAAAATACAATTTAATGTTGGAGTATAGATGACTTTGCTTTTTTTAAATAAAATATTACTTATACATAATATATGTCCCACGAGTACGTCCAAAAATTATCCAAAAAATGAGCAGTATTAAAATCATTTCAGTCAGGTTATTTTCAAAACAAAGCATATTTAATTCTGTTCCTTTCTGAATCAATTATTTTCCAGCCAAGGGATTTTGGAACCACCATTTTGAACTTTATATATATGTATATCTCTAACATTGTTTTAGCCAGCTACACACACTCGTTCAATTTTATATGTAAAATAGTTTGGGGTGATATATTCAATATTAACCAACAATGTAGCAAACGGGCTGACATCGCTCCCGCTGTTAACAAACTGGTTCATTTCCTTGTGTAAAAAACATTGATCTGCTGTATTGTTCTGGCTAATAAATGCCCCTCACACAAAAATTTGATTTACCTGGACTTCCTCTCCGCTACCACAAGACGAAGGAACAGGCGTATTTCGAAGTATAGAAATATATCCGAACAAATGGGTAAACTGCCAAGGAATATCCTCAGAAATATCCCAATCTTAGAACATCAATGTAGTTACTATCATTTAACTTGAGTAATTAAATGTTCGTAGACAGCACTTTCATAATTTCATCAATCTGCTCCTCTTCTTCATGAATGAGTGTGATTAGTTTTGAGAGCAGAGTTGAATTGTCTACTTGTCACTTGTACTCGTCACGGCTGCTACTGTTGGATCTCCGTCCGCTTCGTCCGAGGATGAGCTTGACGAATTGCTACTTTCTTCTTTAGGATTTGTTTTCGGATCCTTTTTCTTCTTCATGCGGTTGTTTTTTTTCTTTAACCTTTTGGCCCGCTTTTTGGCAGTCTTCTCCTCATTCAATCGTCTACTAGCGTCCAGTTTAGACTCATAGTCTTTGTGCATCTCTTCGAGACGGGCTTTCTCTTGGATATGCTTCTGACGTGTGTACTCCTTCCGTCGAAGATGACGATACACATGGAATTCCCCACTTCCGGCCCCAGCACTGGATCCCATAATGTTTCTCACAAATTCTGGAGGAGGTGGAAGACTTTTATCTTTCGGTCGTAAGGGAATGTTCAGAACTTTGTCGGGCTTCGCCATCAATCTTTCCAGCTTCATTCGTTGGTAATCAACCGTTGTTTTTATTGCCACGAGGGGCAAGTCTGGCCTCTTCCGTTTTTTCTTCGGCTCATCTCCTTTACTTGGCTCCATATTGATCAAAGTCTGTGAATAATACAAATTGCTCAATTATTAGATTTTATAACAATTATCTTATTATATTATTATTACTATACAATTATAAAAGGCTAATTTTAGAATATATTACAAATCGTTGTACGAGTTAAGTTTGGTGCGTGGATCTCTAATCTAAAAGAATTGTCGTAGACAAATTTACTTACACTTTTGGAGATACGAGGTGCCAAAGGTCACGGTTATCTATTATTATAAAATAAGTAATTTCACAAGGATCTTCTTTTATTGACTACGAGAACTGGCACACGATCCTTCGAAATAAGGGCCCTTCCAGGACTTCCAGTCAAAATTTATGAATGCTCGAAACTCTCAGATTGCTAACAACAGAGTGTACTAATTGGCGGACAGGAGACAGCTGTCGTTCAAAGTTAGCGGACAGGCGTCTGCGTACATCCAAATCAGCCGATCCTAGCCAAGGCTAGTAGATAGCCGACAGGTGTCGACTCAAAACAGCGGAGTTAAAATCAACGGTGATCAGCACCACGTGCTAATTGTAAGTCATCAAGGGGTTTCTTATACGTGACCTCATTAAATTTTTTGAGGACAGATGGATGACCCGATCTCCTTAAAAAAAATAGGCTTCTTAGTTTTTAGATAATCTGGCCCTACAAAAAATTTGAGTTGGCGGCTGCCCTTGGTTCGGGAAGTATCATCCGGACGGACAAGCAGACAATTGAAATTTGCGACTATTGTGTGGTTGCTGTTCCGTTCCAAATACCGAACATTGTTGGTAAAAAAAGATGCTGGGCATCCTCAAACAGGAATCACGGAAATATGCACCTATTGCTTTGTTGCTGGCTACACAAGTAAATATTTCATATATTTTCTGGAGGAATTTGTGTTGCTTTAGAATTGATGGTTGCAACGTTAACTGGCGTGATTTCATTCAATTCATAATTTCGAAAACTAAATTGAAGGTGTGTTGGTGCTTTAGCGCTGCCGTCAATTACTTGAGCAGGATAAATGACTACTTGCAATGTTTGGTAGTAGGTTCTGCAGACGTGAATATTGGGAAATAAATGTGTTACGGGCGAATATTGGGCAACAATAATTTTTGATGTGTTGCACAGAAGGTGCTTGATTTATTTAAACCGCATGATGAGTTAGAATTGTGTATTTATACAGAATAAGTAATAACTAAGAAATATCACTAACGTTTTTATACAATTTTATCATGTATGCTCATTAGTTTAACACTCAATCGTCTCACATTCTTACTGTTTATTTTCAACACGCACATTCATGTAATTACACGCTACATGCGTTCCATTACATTGTAAATGACTTTTTCAATGATGGGCTTTACAAATATTTAGATAATGCGACATAAAAACAATTATTACAGAAATGACTCAATGAACCCCTCGAAAAGTGTTAAACACAATTTTTTGAAGACACATCATCATGAAAAGATCACCTATGTAACATGTATGAAGGACCACCCTTGGTGCGTCATTTTTGTACAACTCTCTACATGATTGGCTTAAGCTATTGTCGTCTTCTCGTACAAACATTTACTTGTATTTCCAACAAATGTATACAAACGGCGTTAAGCACAATACCTACTAATTATGTATTAGCGTTAACCAGCGATGTACAGTACTGTACGTGCTGAGTACAAACTTATGATTTTGTTTTATTCATGATAAATAACTATATATGTATGTCAAGTAAAATTCATAACCTTTTTTAGTGTTATTATTTTTTCAGGCTAACATTCTAACAATAGGTATTTATACTAAACATTATAATCTGCGGGAGTAACACAAGCTCAATTACACTACAGGTTAATGAAAGCAGACGTTAGCGCATGGTAAATTTGCAAACATACAGTGGAATAAGAAAATGCACACAATCTTACGCAGATTAAAGGATGCATAATACGACCGTTGTCCATTTGTAATCGGTAATTTCGCAATCGAACGGTATCCGGTAACTACTATTGTATTCCTTTCGTACTTTAACACACTAGCTTAGCAATAATCTACTTTAGATTGAGATATTCATCTTGATTTGACGTACAAAAAATCTCTTGGGTGTCTTAATCCTTAAGCAAACTAATGAATCATAGAGTTAAAAGCATACATGAACTGCGAATAATTTTTTCAAACACATAACGTTTACTCTTGAATGCGTCTGAATGGAAACGAGCATTACTTTACTGCGATTATAACTTGTGCTGACTTGCAAATCTACAATGGAATAAGGACGACCATTATTACACAATCAAGACGTTAGCATTTGTAGTTGCCGGTTGGGAGATAAAATAACATTGTCAATTGTCGAAACAAAAATACATAACGCGATTAACGAAAATATAATAAACTATCCAAGTTAACAAGCATTCTTGCAGGATGACAGTATAATTTAAATTTTAAACAAGAGCCTGAGAATCCCGCCGTTATCAAAGTTACTGAAAATCCTTTAGCACGAGCTTTAATCAATACCGCTGGCCATATAGCAAATACTGAGACTAACATTGAATATAATCGATTCTCCCAAAACATACGCAGGTTACGTATTTGTGTTCAGAATTACTCTACGTAATCATACACACGCTTATAAACTAATAGGTTAATGGTTATACATAATCCAATGAGCGTTAGTCTGCAAGAGGGAGAACACATGATTTGTAGCTTTATTTTTAGTCCACAGATTGTTGGTACTGTTGTGCAAACAACATTTCAAGAATTATTGCTGCATGAATGCTTCCAAGTCTGAAAACATGATCGCAGATTGCAATACATATATTAAAAAAATAAATAGCACTGTTGGAGCTCAGAAGCGCCAAAACATGTTACACGTAACATGAGCTGCACAATTGTATATTTGCTTACTCTTACGAAGAACTTAAAAAAACATCTCTGGTAAAGCAGCGAATCTTTGTAAAAGAATTATTAAAAGCGAGCAAGAGATGCTGACTCAAAATATGTATAACCCATGCAAATGGCACTTACTTTCAAAATTGAAGTCAGTCAAATAAAAGTTTCTATTATATAACTTATGTCTTAGAAGACTTACTTCAGGCAAATACAATATAAAATCTCAGCTCAATAAAAATATTAACAACACTTACAACTCCATACAACGTATGTACAAACATATAAGGTTAAAATAACTTAATTTCTTCTAACGAGTGTGGCTTTACACAGCCGTTAATACATAAATCCTTACTATCTACCTTAACATAAGTCAAAATACAATCAAACAAGATACCGGACGCTAGCAGATAATATAGATCTATTCAAGGGTAAAGGGGACCATTTTCTCGCCCCAGACATTCACTCTCATCGATTCACTTATAAATCAAGGAAGAAGCGCACCTTGGGCGACGACATAATTGCTAAGCTGCTTTTTGTAACTATGTCCTTGACTAAATGGTTTTGACAAACGGAAACAGTATTAATTTTATAGATCTCGCTGAAGACAACTGTTGCCAAGCTCCAAAAAAGTCTGGCGGAAATTTACATATTGTATGCAACAAAAATTGGATCCAACTGATCCGCTAAAAACCCATCCCGGAGATGCATTCTTTGTTTTTCTCCTCGTGAGTTTATCGGCACAACTCCCGGATCAACCACTACCACAACACCAACTACCAGGAAATGATCTTCCAAGACACAATTTGTCACCAGTGGAACCACGTCCAATGCTTCACTTTCGTTTCCCTCAAGTTCCACCACGACAACCAGAAGATTAGTCCATGTGAAAACAGCGCTATCATGAAAAATACCGATTAAATTATTTGCAGACTAGAAATAATTTACTTTGTTGATTAATTCAAAATCGTAACATACCATTCGGCAATTTTCTTATGGCAGCGCAGTATACTGTTTTCAATATCAATCGGATGGTAACGCATACCCCTCAGCATTATAGTTTCGTCTAAGGCTCCAACTACGAAGACTGCATCATGTAATTCTGGAAACATTTAAATGAATCATTAAGGATACGATTTGGCTAATTTTATGTTGGACAAGTTTGTTGTACAAGCAGAACCCACTCCAGTAACTACTGAATCTATTTTCAAATTCCAAACATTAGGCTAAAACTATTGCTTGTTAAGAATCATGATTTCACAGCAGATTAAAGTTTTGAACAGTGCATGCCACACGAACCTCCATCTGCTTGAACGTTTTCTGTTCTGCGCAGGAAACCAAGATAACCAGTGCGTGCGTAAACATCTCCAGTACTGCCGGTTACCAAGCGAGAGTTAAAATGATCTGCATAACTGCTTTCATCGCCGAATATGGTGAAGTAGCCACTTGCATTATGAGGGGACTGGACCCAAATCTACAAATAATAACCAGAAGTAAAGATGGAAATATAATCTATGATCTTTTAATGATACTATAAAATTCTAAAACATATTCTCACCTCTCCTAAATGGGAGTCCCCACACTGTCCCTTGGTTTCTGGATTGGCAATGATAACCTTAGTTCCAGGGAGAAGCTTTCCCGACTCCATCACACACAGACTATGAGGTGCTCCTCGCTCAACCAAAGTTACACGATCATTTCTCAAGGCTCTTAAGTCTACATAAACAGTCGAAGGTTCCGGACTTGAAGCTCCCTTTAAAAATCACAGCCATCATCATCAAGACATTCGCGCATTATAAACTGTCATAATTGCCATATCGTATATTAGCTTTAAACAATTCGATACAGAAAAACGTGACAAACCTGTAGGCAAATAGCGACATTGACACGACATCCGAATGAGGTTGAAACAGCTCGAGGAGACAGACCCACGGCCGAAAAAAGTTTAGAGAAACTGTTGGTCAGGTTAATTCTAGGCCTTTCTTCTGCCACCACTACGCAGGTTCGAACACATGCCAAATTGACATTACGTTGTTTTAAAAGGTTTACAGATGAACCAAGTCCTTTCGTGCACAGCTCCATAACTCCGTACGAGCAAAACGTATCCCGAACCTTGTACTGACTAACCGCACTCAACCACAGAGCAGGATTTACTTCTACTTCTGATGGAGGAATTAGAATTGAATGGTGGCCCGAGTACACACTAAAAAAATTCTCAGTGATTAGAGAGTAATGCTCAGTCTTATTATGCATATTAAAAACTTTCAGGATAATAACCTAACAAGTTCGGTTCGAATTACAGTGTCATTAAAACCAGCCAATCTGAAGTTTAAAAACTACAAGAATCTCACCTGCTGAGACACCAAAGGGCAAAGCCGAGACCACAGTATGGATCCAAACACAACGCAACATGACGTGACGGATACAGCTCGCATGCTAATTTCATTGAACGGCACAGAGATGTTACAGCTGAATGAGACATTTTAATGCCTGCCAACATCCCAGTAGTAGAAACACTAATAGCAGAAAACCAGGAACGCAGTTAGTAACAAATATTTAACAAGTTTACCCATCGCAGGATTCAAGCCATATTTGGAAATGGGACTGACCTGAAGTCCAAATATGCAATCATTTCAGCTGTGGGAGCTCTGTATAAATTTGGAAGCTTCTTCTTTGGCAGATCGTCGGTGTCCAATGTCAGAGGCCACGATTTTATATCCACAACATTGCTAGCTTCCTGTAACATTAAGATACCGTGTAATTAATTATTAATACATTGGGGGCCTTTTCTTACTAGAATTGTCGCGTTCAATACGGTTGGACTACCTTAGATTTCAGCAACTTTATAACATTCTGAGTGGACAGGATCAGTACGGATTTGCTGACCTCAGCGATCATTCGAACAGTAGGCAATGTTGTTTGTAAATTTTGTGGATGCGGAGGTCTCACCGTGACAGGAACAGCACCTGGAAGTGCACATTAAATGAAAATAAATGATTCACAACAACAGACATTCTGAACGTGAAAGTGTTTTCATAGCCTACGTCTCACAGTTGTGTTGCCAGCATTACAGAACAGAAATATTCGTGCTCCTTGTAGTCGTGTAGTGTTTACAATTAGTGTCGTGTTTAGGATAAAGTTTACAACTGTGAACATACCATGAGATTCCAAAAAAGGTGTTTACAAACTAACGGAAGTGGACATGCTATATAGTGTTTACGATTGTGAACATAGATGAGATTCCAAAAATGGTGTTTACAATTGTGAACACAAATTAGATGCTGTTTTTAATGGACTACACGACTTCAACACTGCTAAACGACGGTGTTTACAAACTTGTGTAAACAACTGTGAACAGAGTGTAGGTATGTTCCAAAGGTGTTTACAAACTAATGCTTCCCGGCTTTAACACACCAAATATAGATGAGAATAACATTGCACAAGCACAATTAGTCGGTACCTGCATCTTTTAAGATATAGAACTGTACCTGCATATAAGCATCCATAAAACGCAGCAACCAAGTCCAAGCCCGGAGGATACACAAGAGCTACATGATCTCCAGTATTAATCTTGGCTCTCTCCAGCAATAGGTTGGCAACCCTTTCTGCTCTTTTGTGCAGTTGAGAGCAAGTGAGGGTAGTTGTGGCTGTTCCTTTAGAGTTTAGCAGTGTAAAAATTACGTGATCAGCCGTAGATGTTGACCGCCACTTCAAAATCTCCGATATGAATTGATACTGTAATTTAAATAAACAGAAATTACGTTTACCTGATTTAACAAATGACATTCAGGCTGAACAGAAAACCCATTGACGAGTTTAGACACACTTACCTTTTTGGCAGTGTCAGACTCTTCATCTACAACTCCCAGATCTCTACCCTGAGCTGATGCAAGGCGGTTACCTTGTACAATGTTTCCGACCATTACACTAGCAGGCCCAATATCTTGATGAACTTCTCTAGGTTTGGGTAAATTTGTGACACAAGTATGTGGGCACATGAGTACATTAGCAGGGTGAAGGGTTCCTTCCAGGAATCTCCTTTTGGTCTCGGATAGATGAATTCCACCCAGGGGAGTTTTTGGCAAACAATTAGGATTCACTAATACCAAGCAATAGATTCCAACCTGATGAATGGAATCAACTGCTTGAAGAACACGAGACATCCATTGAAAACTCTGAAAAGATGACATTATGTTATTAGCATCAATCACTTAAAATAATCCAAGCGGAATTAGAAAATGCAGTAATAACTTCACACACTTCTTCTTCGCTACAGTCTGGTCGTTGTTCAGCAATGACGCAAATCCTTTCGTCACGTAACACTCTGATACTGAAAACGGCTATACGACCCCGGTAAATGAATTTCATCGGCTCTACAGCCAATACAGTAGCAATTATATCATCAGCATTGTGCTTGCGTCCGCTCACACTCATGAGACCATTCCGAGAGCCACAGACAAAAACCAATCCACCCTGACAAAACAAAAACGCCTAATAAATAATCATCCTTCACAAATAACATTCGTTCACATATAAATTAGAAATTCTGCAAGATACAAAAACGGATACTAGCAAAACAACATAGTATACAACATCTTATACATAGTTCAACTCAAGTGAAACATTATTATGCGATAACAACTAAGAAAATTAAAGTTAATGAAATTCAATCATACTGGTCCTAGGAAGCCGAGCAATCCACTCCTGACGTATTCCGCATCACTAATTGGAGCACTATCGGACTGAAGTGGTTGAACCTTGAAAGTCTGATTGGTCAAGCCTTGCAAACCCCAGTAGTGAGATCCGGTAGCAGAGCTATGTACGCAAATCTCACCCACTTCATCAGTTTTACACATATAAGGTTGCCCGTCCATCCTCACAACCACTATCACAGCTGTTTCATGAAAATGTATTCACATTGTTATTAATTCTTTTATTCAGAGATTCAATTATTTTCCTATGATTTTCAAATTCATGCAAGAGAAAAAGATACAACTAATACTACCTCCAGGCATCACTTGTCCACAGTCTTGCAAAGTTAAGGATGTTAACGAATTTTCTTGATCAACGCGAACTACACCATAGCTCAATCCTTGCATGGACAAAACTCCTCTTCCTGTGGCATTTACTCCAGCTCGTCCAGGTCTGTATCCAAAAGTGCATCAGACACTCCAGTATTCAATGATTGCACCATAGAAATTCATTTTAAAAAAAGTCATTAATATTTATTATTCTCACCTCCTCAATGAAACCGTTAGAACTTCAGAAGAAGAAGCACATGGACAGATTGCATCCGGCCTTAGCCCTTTGTTCTGAAACACGGATAGAAACTGGTCACAAGACGAAAGGGACCAAGGATTTGCTCCATCTGATACAAGTAATAGTCGTAGTGACGCCAGACTTATGTCCCTATGGTCTCGTGTTGCCAATAAACCCCAGTGCAGATCCCTGGATTTGACTATTGCAATACTCGCTGCAAGCAAACAAAAGCATATACAATAACCATTATGCTAGACGACGAGGGAATATTACGGAATACTAGAGTGTAAGTTACTTTAGATGGAAATAATTTGCAATAAAAATTCCTGCAACCTACCACGATATTTAGTGATCATTTGCATCCAAGAAGCCGGGTTGACTTTCATAAGGGCATAAGGAATGAATATGACATGCATTCCATTGAAAACGGCAGTTAATATACTATGCCACAGACCAACTTCCCGTTTGAAATCCAAGACGCACACCATTATTTCACCTTCGGTGTAATTGCAAGCTGTTGTGAGGCTTCGACAATGAGCTAGCATTGTTGCTCTATTGACTGTGACTCCCATGACAGATCCGTCTCGATCAGTGGTATACTATGATTTGTTAAACAAAAAGGTTATACAAATAATTAAATAAACGTACACCATACCACAAACTTAATGGATATTAACAACTTGCTGAGTACAAAAAGATACAAAACGACGGGTAATTAAGCACTCTTACTCTTACCGTATGACTCACTTCAATATAGGCTGCGGTATCATCCGTAACACGGGACGAAGGGGCCCAATCTTTAGGTGTTTTTCCGAGATGCTCTGTGATAAACCAAGTTAACTTGGGCCATCCCTTGAAAGCAACCACTTCTCCTGTTGCAGTTTTGGGTAGACCCTTGAGACAAGCTTCCGAAGTAAGCGCTACCTGAACGTTGCAGCTGCCGAGAAGAAACCCAATTTGTTGAGATCCAGCATCCTGTTTAAATATTGAAAGCAAGCAATATTAAAAATGGACCTTAACATGCAGATAAAAAATGATCATACCGATGAGTTTCTTTGCATTACGACTTACCCTTCTTGTCAGTGGTACTTCAATAGGGACTGGAACAACTCCAGCAAAGAGACAACCATAAAACGAGCATATAAAGTTGATGGGGTCATTATTGGGGTAGACTAGGGCCACTCGATCACCAGTCTTAACCATACTATCTCCTTTATGGCTGGTTTTATTGAGCAAAGCAAATGCAATCTTGTGGGATCGGCTGAGAAGTTTTCCTGTAAATACCAACTCACATAATTAGACACCATGTTTAAAGTATTTATATATATCTAAAAAGCAACTACAAATCAGAATTATATATTGTACCATAGGAAAGAGTAATAGTTAATTTCCCGTTTGGATCCAACACGGTTGCAACTGGGGCTTTGAATGTAGCTGAACCATAACGTTGTACGGCTGCCTCCAGGTTTCGGGGGAGACCTGAGGGTATCTAAATGCATAAACACGAGAATTATGACTGATTTTTTTGATACCAAAGAGAATAACAGTTGGATTTCAATGTTCGATAATTACCACAAGTTGCTCGCCCACAGCAGGACTCATGACACTTCCCTCGGGTTTGGGAGCATTGGGATCCCTATGCTTCGCTGCCATTTCTAATTCTATATCATCATCTTCATAAAATTCAGGGAGAGGTCGACGTTTAGGTCGTTTCAAAGTATTTAAAAGTTGTTGTATTTTGGCAGAAACCTTCCAACGTCCAGTTCCAGTTAGAGTCCCTAAAACGTTTAGAATGTTTGTAACGTGAATAGCGATATAAATTATTCATATCGTTGCACTATAGCTAAAGAGAGATTGAACTAAGATTGATATTATGAATCTCGCACAATAATTAATTACAGGCACAATAACCTTCCTTTCTCTGATACGACTACTATATATACAACAAGTAAAAACTTTCGAAATGTCATTTTAATAATAGACATTGTTGAAACTTTTAAAACTTTAGTACCTGATGTTTCATCCGCACAAGACTGGCTTCTCTTTTGATTCAACCGATTTAAACGGTCGGCCGGAGCCATTCGCCGAGATTGGGCAGTAGAAGTAACATCGGGTGGTTGAGTATTTTGAGGAGTACCTAAAATGAACAAAACATTAATCCTCGTACTTTTCACTAATAAAACTAGGAAGACGTCAAGGAGTGATAACGGCGATATAGAAAGACGATATTATTATTTCAGGTAATAATAATTATTATACTTCATTCGACTCGTCCCTCATAATTACACCTTGTATGCCTTCTTGCATGCCACACTAAGGTAAGTTCGTTTAATCGTGTAATTATAACTTATTATTATATAAATTATCAGTTTGGCAAAAATTTAACTATACTCAAGTTGAAAATTGAAACTCTTAGTTTTCACGATTGTGGCAATTATCTCTGTAGCTATAAAACCGTAAAATAATAATTACTATTATTCAATTACTGCATTTTGTTTACTGTTACTCTACCTATAAGAGTGTCCCTCAAAGTAGTAAAACTCTTTTATAGTTTTTAGTCATTAGTCATATAGTCAGAGGCCATTTTCAGTATCTCTAATGACTTCTGAGACGTACGGGCGATAAATTGCCAAAACTGATTTCGGTGAGACCTAAAAACCTGATACAAGTAAAAGGTGATACCTTGCTATAGCTACGATTCACGCAGACTAACAGCGTCTGCAGTCAAGTAAACTAGTATTTATTAACACATTTTCACCAACTCAACTGGCATTCTAAAGAGGTTGGGTGGAACTGGTAGAAGAATGATTTAATATTTTTTGCATTACATGTTCGCAAGTTGTGCATTGCTTCAACAAGATCCGTTATTTCAGGTCGGCTATTACGTTGGAGTAGTACATGATGAGGAGGCTGATGCTGTGCATGTTGACTTTGCGGCTGAGAAAGTTCAGATGACGGTGTTTGAGGCTTCCTGTCTTCCCTACTTGTTCTATGTTCTGTAACCAAAGGCTTGTCACTTCCATCCCAACCTAAGTTGACTGGTGGTAAATTCCCTAAATTTGAGTAAGTTAACACCGGTCCCGAGGGAGTTCCATTCGAAACTCTGTAAAACCAAAATGAAAACACATTTACTGTAACATTCATCGCATCTAGATAACGTTATCGAATTTTACACCAGACTTCACGCGTCGGGATTTTTAAATTAAGATAAAGTGTATTCAACTTTGTTCTTCTAAAAAGTTACTATACTGTCTGTCAAATTAGATTAATTTATGAAGAAATCACGGTAAATGTAGTGTGGGCTACAAACAGTCTTTGAACCCATTAGTACCGGAATCAGTTGAAGGGTTCGGGAGTTACGTTTTTAAAAATATTTCCAAAGTAGAGGTAAACGCACTCGCAGCTGCTTTATAGACACCACGAACTTTTTAAAAAACTGCGAAACATTAAAATCTTTATAATCAATTTTTAATATTTCAACAGCAAGGGTTCCAAAACCCTAAAGGGTCACATGGTGAAATTTAAATAATATCTTTGTCTTTAAATCAATTAAACTTTAAGAAAAATTTTCATGAAAACAGTGAGAGCCGTTTTTACGATGTCAAGCGCTTTGTTTCCCATATGCTGTAAATGGCAGTTATCCGTGGTTTGTCTAACAACAATTCCAAGAATTTGAAAATTATACAAAGGCCGTGAGGGTCACAGGGTTGAATTAATTCAGGTAAACATAGGCTGGTGTTAAATTGATTTTGACCCAATCTGAAGATTAGTTAGACGGGGTTCTCACGAGCATGAATCTCTACCGTTAAGCATAGCGTATAGAATAATTGTTACAATTTAAAGTAATAATTGTGTTAACACAGTAACACACTCCCAATAATTTAATTTACTACAGCGCAGCGTATCGTTACGAAGAAGCGGTGTTATAGGGAAATTCGTTATGGAGATAGCCAATAATATAGATCTTGTAGTGCTGCTTTGAATAACTGACAAATGATCACATTACTTTTGATTTCAAGATTTATAGCAATAGGAAATTATTATCAGTAAGTGACTTAAAATTCGTGGTAATATAACTACCTTTTGTTTAGTACTTTTACGAGCACTGATTTATATGCATACAAAAGTAACTCCTTCTAATTGTAAGCTTTTTAGCTGTTGTATAGGGTCAAATCTCATTCATTTGAAAAAAAAACATGTGTCAGAATATTTGCTGCTAGTATAGAAACTGCTGGAACATTTTAGAAACATGATTTCAGGGCCCTTCCACCCAAGTGTCACCAGCCGAACTTTCCATAAAGAGTTTAAGTTACTTAATACTAGGCATGTTCATAACGATAAACCGATACGATATCATCGTTCATATCGTACATTTTTTAGAAACGATATAGCACGATATTTATCGGGGTTTCCCGACGATATATCGTCGCAATATTATATCGTACATTCGCGAGTAATAACAAGAATTATCCATTTTTTTTGACAAAAATGCGAGCAAAACTTGGGGACAAAATCATCTTACGACTTTGGAATTTCATATCACACCAAATTCGGTCTAAATATATTGAAGATGTTTTTTTATTTTATGTCTGATCGATCTATTTAACGGTCGCCATTAATGAACTGGCCGTCATTCTAATACACAGGATTTAGCATTTTTCCGAATAAAGATGCGCAACTATAATTTTGGATTTTCGCTGTTTTGTTGACTTTAGTTTGAAAACTTTGAAAAAGTTAGAAACTTTAATGACTTAAGTTCACTAATAACGTAATCCGAATCCGGGCGTCAGTTGTAAATGTAATGATGAACAGAAATTCTTTGGTGAATAGTTTTAATGTTTTCTTACTGACGCTGATGCTTTGCATTATTATCTTTGAAATGCTTCAAGTTGTACATATTTTCAACTCAATGCCTTTTTGACTCATGTATTTGGAATAAAATGTCATCCGTGCTAATTTGGGTTGAAAATTTGGTTCTTAAGGAGCCTTAGTAATAATAATTAGCTTGTACACGAAATTAAAGTTCCGTTAATTTTCGTTAAATAATGCCAGAAGGCACAACATGATATATCGTTATATCGTTCCTCGATATCGTTATCGGTAATTTTTCATAGAACGATAACGATATAAACGATATTTTAAAATCGAACGATATGAACATGCCTACTTAATACAACACTACATAAATTGTTGTCCAAATCGTTCCGAGGGAAGTGAATCATATAAAATGGAATGAAATATAAATTGTAGCTATTCAGCTACAAAACCAAAAATGTTGTTGAAAATGGTTGATTTCTGTCAATACATAGGAGCTTAAGGGCTGGAAATTTATTAAGTAATGTAGTTTAGTTTGGAATTGACTTCTGGAACATCGTCATAAAAATAACGCGATTCTGCTCTTATAACCTTTTGGGACGATGATTTCTCCACTATTATAAAATACGTTTGACGTTTTGGCGTCACGATTTTGTCCTAATCACTGGGAGCATGGTTTCATTTACGAAGTTATTCGGGCTACTTTTAGGTCATTCTTCCAACAAACGCTAGAGGGGTTTTGGTGGGGTCAGGTGCCCCTCGTGAAGGTGACGGATTTATGGGGACTACTAAAAACATCTCCACTACTACAAAATTAAATATTGTTGAAATCTGTCGAAGTTAAAGATTAGAGCTATCGGCAGCCTAGCCATACGTACCTATTTCTCTCGGGTAACTTAGGTGGTCTCAGCATTGGAGGCGTTTCTCTTGCTGAACCAGTACTACTGCTGTCAGAATGGATAACAATTTGCTGCGTAGGCTCATTCGTCACTCGGTTTCGATCCCGCTCCCTGTCTGGGGGAGTTCCCGAATCCTGATCGTCTAGGTCAGCTTCCTCGTTACCAACGCTATCGTCGTCAGTACTTGAATCCCCTGTTCAAAATACAGAATTTAAGTTTGAAGCAAAAAACCCATTAATTAATTTAATGGATTAACAAAATATTTAAAGATTATCCAGGAGAGAATAATTTGACCTAACACTGCACATAATACACACATAATTTGCACCTGAATCATGATGCGGATGATCTGGAGCTCTTCCCATAACAGAAGTTCGCTTGGACGGCATTGGTAATGATGGTTTCGGCCGATTTTGCATTGCTGCCAGAGCTTGCTGAACTGCTTCCTGGCGTACCTCTGTAAGGAAGAGATTTATTCAAATTTGAACAGCGAAATACAATAAACAGTGGAGATATTTAAAGGAACAAAATTTTGTTTAACTTTAATATGAACCAGAGTCACACAATATTAGTCTATACTTTCGGTTTACCAGGATACACTAATATATTCTATATATAATTTATGTATAGCTAACAGTCTTCATTGACAGTCAGTAAACAACAATTCAGGATGAAGATGATCATCATGCATTATTGAATCAGAAAAATAAATTACCTTCTGTTCTAACCCTGAAAACTAACTAATAATTGATCAACAAAAGTGATCTGTTTGTTTAATTTCAGATTGGAGTTAAGAACCCACGTTCACCCATAAAAAGAATCAAAAGAAGCAAACTTTCTGAATAATATTCTCCAGAGGAGCGCAAAAGTTTGAGTTCGAATTTAAGTGCTACTACTACGAAATAATTATAATAATTACTAAATAATAAAAAAAAAAGTAATCTACATCTTGATATTGCCCTCAGTTTAACTTTCTAGATTTCACCATTCTTATCTCCTTGAAGAAAATAAATAAAGACAGATCTATTAGTTCAAGATATAACTGACTGAATGTACCACCTGAATGATAGCGACTTTCATTTCTGGTAAGGCGCCTGTGAGCTCTGCGTTTTGCACGAGTGCTTGGACTAGCTGATCCTTCGCTGGTCTTAGGTCCTGGAATTATAAAGAAATTAAAATGTGTAAATAATAGTAATATTACATCTATTCCAGTATGTTTTACAATCCTTCAAAACAAACAATAATAATTTGAAACACACTAACCGAGTACAAGTAAAAAAAATATTACAAACACTACAGCTCATGAATAAATCAAAGCTGTTCATACGAACAAGGGTTTAAAATAAGTCGAATCCGAAAAAGAGTACAGTGCACTACGAACGTCAAGATAACTTGACGTGCCTATCAAGTTCATCTTGAACTTTAAAAATTGAGAGATTTTTAAGATCTGTCGACACACCAACAACAATCCAAAAAGTATTCGTAAAATGTCAATGAAAAAACTTACCAAGTGCTTGTTTTGGTATGTAAGGAGCCAAAAGTCTATTCCTTTTCTTTTCATATCCTTTCTGTGTTATATCACCTGTAAATTAAAAAATACAACATTGAGGCATTAAATACAATTTCAATAGTGCCGTCATTTCAACTACACAAATTTAAAAATTTTGCACGAAGAATACGGTTGTATGTAATATTTAGATGCATGTCTTCTTCAGTTCCTTCAAACCCTATTTTAAATAACCGCTTGTTAATCTTTTTGTTTTACATGACATGCGTCCATTCTGAATAAACCTAACAATAGACTGCACAGTTACATAATGCTGTAAACTAAATGACCTCTTTATCTTCACCCCGTTTCCCATTGTACTCCAGAGGTATGAAATCAAAATAGGCTAATATGTAGTATTAAAATTTTTGATTTACGCGGAATTTAATTGACTGTAGTAAGCTTTATGATTTTCTGAGCTGGTGGTAGCAATCTGTCTACCATCGTCAGGCAATGAACACCAAGTGAGAAAATTCTACTATTAACTAGTTACTAATCTTAGACCATATACTTTAATCCTTATTTCTACAATAATAATTATTCTTTGGTCAGTTTTTCAAAATTGATTTTAAATCCGATATATTATTTATTTATATTAGTACCATTATTCTGTTATTAAATAATTTAAGGCTGTAGAGGATTTGACATGGAGCCAGACACATATCTCCGGTTATGTTAGAAAGCATCATGTACATGTACAATCTAAGTACCTTTCGTGCTGCTTGTATTTCGGCTGGACTGTTTACCATAAGGGTAATAAAGTTATTCCAAACTCATAGTCACTTCAACCACTCCATTTTCTGGATTTTTATTCTGACTTTCATTACATCATTTCCAATTAACTCAGCAGAATTAACTGTCCAGTTAATAATATAGTTTCTTCTGCTTTGTGATCCCGCCTGTTCATTTTTTGATTATCGGGAACATAAAATTCCAACATTTTTCTCATCACAGCAAAGAGTCTCCTCCTTCAATTAACTGTCGTCGAGTTACGAATTTATGACTTCTTACTCTTACAATTAATTTAACTTGAATGAGTCCAGGGACGGAGCTTACCAAGCTTGATAGTTGGACGTGGTAGAGCAAAATTGGGTCCTAGCTTGCCCCTACGATACAGGGTTGAATTTCTCCTACTCAACGGCTTCACAACATACTTCGCGACACGGTTTTTCCCGCAGGATTGTTTTCTCCTAACCGCAGCTCTGACGGATGGGACTCTACTTTGGAGTTGGTCAGAGCCGCAGTGAGAATCATTAGAGTTCCTTGAATCACAATCAATACTAACCACGCTATTTAATTTCTCAGTGTCCGTCGGACAACAACCGGACTTTACTTGGGATTTGTAGTTTCGTTGATTCAAGAATTCTGAGACTCCTGGCTCTTGTAACTTGTCATCACAAGAAACTTTGGTAATTATCACATTATTATTTTCACCTACTTTCTCACATAATTTCAATCTGGGTAATCGAATTTCAATTGTTTCAAATCGATGACCAGATAAATTTTTATTTGGTATATAATCTTGGTCAGAATTGGACTGACAGTAAGTTTTCTTGTGGTCACTGGAGGAGTCATTCCCCGTCAAGCGAGGTTTCCTTTTTTCAGGAGGAACAAAAACCAAGGAGTCAGAATTTGAAAATAAAAAGGACTGAAGTTTGCCAGAATTGGCATAAACTTGGTACATACTGGCAGAGTCATTGAAATAATTTGAATCATCCACATCAACGGGTATAAAAGGTGATACATCATTATTGGAATCGGATTTCTTAGCATTCTTACTACTTCGTCGAAATTTACTTCTTCTAATTATGGATGAACGAACTTGATAGGATAGTTTCCGACCCGCGGAGCGTCGGAAATTCGTTCTCTGGAAATATCCCTCCTTACTCACACTCAGGACAATCCCTTTTTTACCACTCTTCCCAACACTCCGACCAAACACCTTTGCCGCCAATCCCTTGGCCCAGCCAGCTCCTAATGAAAAACCGGAATCTTTAGACCCTATGGATGAGGTTGTTAGGGTTGAGCCTGGTCTGGCAGACCACCAAAAACTTTTGGGGTTGTCATCAATCGGGAAAATGCTATTTGCTGAGGAACTAATACATTCTCGACTACCCGAGACCCGCAAGTAGCTGCAACTGTCATTCATGATTTTGTTGGTGAAGGACAGTCCATGATCCGAATCTTCATAGTAGTCATTAACCACGTGACTTGTGTAGTCACTATGTAAATTATTAGTTGAACTGGAGGTCCTCTCATCCCTTTTCCCAATGTAATACTCCTCATCATCCAAAATAACGGGCTCTTCAAGTTTAGTATGAAGGATTTGTGTGTGTACATCCGCAGAACAAATGACCTCTCTACTTATCCCTAGATTTGTACTGCGGCTGGAACTGACTGGACTAATATTAAGGGGGGGTGGACACGGGTCTAACTCAGCGGATTCAATTAACCTGCTCCGACTGGTAGAAATTCCTTCACTAAAATCACTTTCGATGAGACTCCGTCGATGACTCTCACTAGTATTACATGACTCCTGAGTGAGACGGGAAGATGTCGAGTCTAGAGTATGACGAATGGGTCGTGGAGATTCACGTAGCATGCTCAAATAAAAGTCGTCTTCGCAAATCTCGGAGTCATCTGCTTCTTCTTCTTCCTCTTCTTCTTCTTGGTTTTTTTGTTCGTGGTCCAAGTCCCCATCCCCGGAGTCCGAGTCACCATTACTCATCAGTCTATAAATTTTTTCCGCTCGTTCCCTCCGACCCAAATGCATTCCTTGATTTCTCATCAGAATCCAGTTATTCATAGTCTCCCCTGAGCTGTCCTCGTCACTACTCTTCCCCTTCATCTTATCCTTTTTGACGGGGGTACGAGCTGGGATAATAACGGCGGGGAATTTCTTGACATCCGGACTGGGATGACATTTGGCAAAACCGTTATTCTTAAAATCATGAGCCTCCGGGATTTTATGGTCACAACAACTAGTGCGACAATTGTTATTACGGGGATTTCCGGTGAGCTCTTCATGATGATGACCGACTTCACTGATTTGATCCTCCTCGTGAGAACGATAGTCGTTCCCTTCATCTCCCGAAACAACCACATTCCCTAACTTCCCTACCCCGGCATTGGCACGACGACTGCTCTTTCTCATGGAGCCCCTCTTAAAGGAATAACTCCGTTGACAACGGGACGACTCTGTGTCTCGACTCTTCTTTTTACCACTAACTAACCGCTTTAATTTATCCCATGACAAGGCCTTCATTTTTGCCTATAGTCAAAATTATCTTCTCAATAAATTACTAATACTTCAATGTATCCAGTAACATAGTTCACTTATAATCCTATGAACAGACTAAAACAATATATAAATTTCTCTTCTTCTGAACTTAGAAAAATCAGTGTCATCGAGAGATTATGTCAATACATAATATAGAGAATCCCTGTTCACGAGACCCCACTATGGAGTCGTAAGTTGATGCTAAAATGAAGGAGTCACAACGGAAGGGGGATTCACAAATGAAATTCATCATTTCGTCTTCCCAAACTTTTAATAATACGTTGGGACACGAGAAATACAAATCAGCACTTTATAAATATGAACGGATTTTCGTGTGTGTATAGTATTGAATTCTAGTGTTTCCACGTTCAATCAACGTTCCTGCCGAATATGACAAGTGAGGAAGGTATGGTGTTGACTTTGGGGCTGTGCGAAGAAAAGGTTATATAACCTTACGGACACTGATGATTTTTCCCATTGATCCCGTTGAATTGTTTCTAAGCATCACTGTTATGACACTCGAGTTAATGCCCGAACGATCTGAACAACACAAAATACTTGTTTCTACCACAGTGCTCAAATATATGCTGGAGGGTTGTAGAAAACTTGCAAGTTACCAGAGAGCAGTGTGAATACAAATATTACACCTCATATACAGAAGAGCGAGAGAGAGAGAGAGAGAGAAAAAAAAAACTGAAACGTACACAGAGTCAACCGACACAGAGAGTGAATAAACCACAACAGCTACTCAAACTTTATTTGAGTACCTCCATCAGTCATAGTTAATTGTCGCTCTGTGTGTGTATCAGCAATAGTGAGGAATTGAGACTGAGATGACCAGCAACAATGTACAACACTATGAACAAGAAACACTCATGTTAAGGTCTCTTGAGACCCCGTTGTCTGTAGGAGAGTTTTCACACGATTTCCACAACTACTTTGTTTCAAACCGATGCTTGAGTAAGAACTGTAGAAATTATCTCATACTTATGTCTTTAATTATTGCACCATATTATGTGATAACGATTTTTTTTATTATTATAAATATTCACATAGTTTCGTCCAACTATTCACGTCGAGCTAAGATAGTCTCCGATTTTCTCTTTGTAAGCATGTTTATTATTATTATTATTATTTTGTACTGGCCGACCTGGATTATCAGAGCTATGTATTAACTCAGTAAGGCCGTTGTGACACTGCATACGGTGCTTATTATTTTATGTTCCCAGTGGGGTTCTCAGACTTTGACAGTCACTGAGCATACCAAGTGGACTTATGGGTACCTTCTTACTTTTCGCATCCAATTTTTCCTCCCGATTACTGTACATAAACAATAACTACAAGTACATATACATATGCACATGCACACGTTTAAATCCCATGAACAGGTGTACTTGTTCTTGAGCGATGTAAAACTTTACGGGACGATGACTTAATAAAACAGAAACATGGAAATGGTGATGTACGCCACATAATAAAACAGGAAATTAATTAGTACATATAACCACACACAGTTGAATGGTGAGGGACAGGACAAAGTTATCCCTCGCGTAGCTCCTTTATATGTATATATGTAAATATGCACACACACAAGTAGATAGATAGATAAGTTCACATCATCTACTTCAACTGAACATCCGAGTAACCAACTTTTGACGAGGAGCTTATGACAACATTACAACAGTACAATTAACAGGTGACAAAATTTGTCCAACACTGCATTAACTGACTTCGACAACTGGGTGACTAGCTCCCAATTTATTTACGAGAAACCACCTAATAAGGGAGGAATCTAGAATAGTCAAGAGTATGAGAGCATCAGGAGATTCCTTTGAATTTATTTAAAACACATCTTACACCCGTTCATATTTGTGCTCCGACACTCACTCTTAAAATCACAGACTCGAGGGTTACAAGAACGTGTCTAGTTACATCCTGGCTCAATTAATAATAATTATTATTTTGTATTTGTACACACACTGACTCACAAGCTACATGACATGTTTCCAGTTTTGTTTCACTTTCAACGTTACAAATAAATACACAGATTAGATGTACATAGTACATAGATAGTCTATATATGCTAGTCCTGGGATTTCCAATGACTTTCAAGACTGAGAATCTGACAGAAGAACAGCTACAAATGTTTCCATGGTAAATGGTCCATACTTTTTTTTGAAAGAAGATGCGGATGATTAGATTCCGTTATAGTAGATTTCATGTAAATATGGAACTGATCAAGAAAACAGGAACAGACAGCAATGAGAATAGAGTGCAGCAGGAGCAGAAGCAGCAGCAACTAATTCTACATTGACTGATATGTCCGGTATATAGATATCAATCATAACAACACAAAATAGTAAAATCCGGTGGGTTAAAACCAAACTGAATGAAAATATTTTTTTTTTTTTTGCAGTGACACTACCAACACAGTCAGTGCCTTCGCCACATGACCGTCTTTCCTTACTGAACAATAAAGGTGGAGAATAATTTTGAGAGTAGGCATTCCACACACTCCTTTAAGATGACATTGCGATGGTGCAGTTAATTTTCTGCTCGCTTATGAAACCTATAGAGGTATGTTGGAGAGCTGGAAGCGAGGAACATTCGAAGGATGATCTCTCCTCAAACACCCCCCTACACTTTTTCCATCTTCATGTCTTTCAGTTCAACCAGTACCTTCACCCCGTCCTCGCTTTTGATCGTAGCATCTCCGTACTTGATCAAACTTGCATTTTCTATGTCTCATTTGATTGTGGAGTGCAGCACGCCTAAACAAATAGCTTGAGCTCATACGTAGGATTTTTCCT
The DNA here is from genome assembly GCA_947179485.1 of Allacma fusca. Taxonomy (NCBI): domain Eukaryota; kingdom Metazoa; phylum Arthropoda; class Collembola; order Symphypleona; family Sminthuridae; genus Allacma; species Allacma fusca. The sequence continues at coordinate 5,983,960 of OX359250.1, forward strand.
CAATAACTGTGACAATGGGTTCCAATAAATACACGTCTTCCTTCATCCTTCCGACAGTTAGACACACAAGTAGTACTCCACCGTAGCACATATATCCCCACCCCCATTAGTTAGAGATTTCATTAGAGAGAGAGAGAGAGAGAGAGAGAGAGAGAGAGAGAGAATCCGTAAATATATAAGTAATACTTACATATAGGCTCAACACTAAACACGGGGGACCCAATGAACAGACAACGCTCATGCTTCTGGATAATACAACAAATAACAGGGACTGAAGCGCAGTAGTTACTTACAACAGAGAGCACTTTAATTCTGATGCCGTCGCACGCAGACTAGCATCGTAATTTGCTCGATAATTTAAAATCCAATGCTTTCGTTTCTAATCATTCTGTCGCACGAAATCTCAGCCAAGAAAGGTAAGACCGTCGATAATAAAAAAATAGTACTGCATCTTACATCAGTTCTCATTGTCAGGAACCGTGAGGTCCCTGTCCCACCGTATGCTTCAAGCACAACTAATAATAAGTTAATGAGTAATTATTACACTGCACATACTTAGATAGATACATATGTAATATGTACTTGTATGTACATACTTCATCTATACTGTAAAATTTCAAATTTCATTTCAAATTTTCAAAAACCGGAGATCAGAAAATACTCATGGGATTCTTAATAATAAGAAGCCCTATAATCTAACTACCACGACGATTCGAAAGAGGTATTATTGCAATTGATTCTATCCTGAGTACTTCCGCATTTAAATCCAGTTTTGAAAATATATATCTTATCCAAATGATATATATACAGTAGTGTAGGGAAATAAATACAAAATCATGCAGGACATTGGGATTAACAGTAATTAATTATGGGAGGGAGGGGGAGACGGAGGGGCATCAGTCTTGATGAACTGACCTGGAAATAGGACATTAATAAAGCCATGAATGGAATTATTACCATGAAGACCTGTTGCTGCTACTGTCTGAAAGTCGGAAGTCCTGAAGGACAAGAAAACAGTTGATGAAAAACAGAAAAACGCTAACAGCCCTTTTTTTTTCTCACATGCATACCAGCCATCATCATCCCAAGTCGTCCTTACACCCGTTCCGTATTTATGCATCCTGCAGGCATAGACCTACAATGACTTATGTTTGATAGTGTAATAGGGAGGAAAATCGCAAGGCATTTGACCGCTGTGCTCACCATAAACATACTAGATTATTACCAACTTGATATTCATCATCCCCATTAAATGTACATTGTCTCAAAAGGATTTTCCTGAGAACACGTTTAAAAAGACGGAAGTTCATTCCGTTCTTTCAAGACGAGCAAGACTGAAATGCAATCGAGAAACACAGGATACATTTATAATGACGACTAATTGTACTCCTGAGCCCTTTTCACGTTCACATGCTTATATATGAGTGTATGCACATAACATCATATTTATTTGCGAAGAAGAACAACGGTGGACAAGCCGGCAAAAAGGTAGCTGTTGTATCTAGTAGTAGTAGTAGTAGTAATAGTAGTATATATTATAGAAGTAACGTTATCAAACACACAATACAGTTTTACGGCTTTCATTGCATAACACCTAGAGCCACTGCCTGCCTACAAGTTCTCGAGCCATGCGAGCATGTATGTATGTATGTATGTATGTATGTATGTACGTATGTATGTACGAGGATTTAGGAGAGAAGACAAACGGAGATGTACCGTATGGATCTGAAACGAGGAGGAGAGGCATGGACGCAACAATCTCTTCATTTTCTGAGCTGACACCACCGTGTGATCTTATTTATTCAAAACTGGAAAGTTAAACGAGGCCATTAAATTATTATTGGCGTGTAACTGAATAAATTGTAGACGAGTAACGGACAAAGGTGGAAAGAATCATTGGAACCATGAACTCATGAAAAACAGTAAAACTTAAAAACACGAATTTACAAACAACCAAATGACGATGCACCCACCATGCTCAAGACATAGGGGAATAGGGATGTGGAGAGCGGCAAGCCCACTTCATGGTAAAGTAGACTATACAGCACGGAATGAAACTCAAAGGTTATTTAATGACTCTTTAAATTGTTGGTAACTCCGCCTAAAGTCCAAGTAGCTCCACATTGAGCACACAGGTAAATAACATATGCATAGATAATACTCATAAGCTGATGGGAACTTTAAAAAGTTCAATAAATGAGTACAGGGAAGGACTCTTCAAGAATTGAAGGATACAAGAGAGGGACATGACATGGGGCAACCTAGCAAAACTTGTTTCAATATATTATCTTCCGACCCGTTCGTTTACACATCCATACTCTCACAGGGCTCCTCATAGTATACTCAATACCCACTTACTTTGCATCTCCCTCTCCTCACCTCCCATTGCAGATAAACAGCTCCAGGACAAGGAGTCTCTTACCTACGGCTGTCCGTATATATGATAATTATACCATCATCTTCACACGATGAAAATCTATTGCTCTCAAATCAACTATCAGAACAAACTTCTATATAGACCTTCCTTTTCATCAGCAATCATTAGTAGTTCGGAATCATCAGGACTCATTTCATCCTACCAAACTAATCCTTACATGAGAAGTAACACCCATCACGTAACTTAACGACGATTTATTCTTCCCCCAGAAGCCAGATAAAACACATCTTGACTCCTTCCTAAATTAGCACCATGTCTTCCCATACCTTTTCTTTCGCTTAGTTTTCAACACACACACACACCCACACATACATACATACATACATATATACACACACAAAAAAACCCGCAAAAAATATTGTAATTACTTGTGGTCGAAACGTACTAGTAATTCCTTCAGCTTTCTCTCAAGAGTCTCAGGCAATTTCTTCAATTAGTCAATTTTGTAAAGTCTTCCATAAATACTAGTAAATATACCTTCCCTTATATTTTCTGCACAATCTAATTTACTACTGTGCACACATTCTTCTATACCAGCACCCGCAAAAAAAAACCCAAGGAAATTGTCCTCCTTGTAATTTGTAATGTGCTTAAGAGGAGGGACAACAGCATTGTGGTAAACGACAATGTATGTATGTACTTATATAAAAGTTGTATATCTGAAGGGAAAACTCCATAAAAATACTCTTAGGACCCGATTGCTCTGTATCGCCCAACCGTCAATTACTTGCTTACAATTTCTCAGGGCATGATACATACTCAATATATAATAATAATGATTATTATTATTATTATTACTCAATCCGTCCCATCACCTCAAATAAGCAACATATCATTATTAGGGAAAAAACAATACTCGACTGGTTCCCCTCCTGTCAAACTAATTCCAAGGATTCAGAAGTACATTGAAATAAATCCCACAAATTTACACCATATTATGAAGACTAATATTTCCTCAAACTATATATATATATTTCACCATCGGAAAATAATTATTGTGTCTACGTGTAGGAGCAGACAATAAAAATTCCCATTAAAAACAAAATTGTTCAGCCTCAGATTGGCGTGATGATAATTTTAGTTTAATTCACCAACTCAAATCGTTGGTTAACTTTTCGAAGGACCAGCACTGCTTGTAGTGCACTTTCAGAAATAATAATTTTAGTAGTCTTTCTCTATTATCAACTGCCCTTTCACAGGTGATAGCCTTTGCTATCCAGTGCAAGTAAGAGTAAAAGGGTTTTAATAAGAAAGGATGAACTAAATAGCTTTATTTCTACGTAAAGATCAGGATGTTTCCCACTTGCACACGAAAATCATAATGAACGTATTCCACATCAAACATAGCAACTCAATTCCAATACGAAATTCACTATAAACTATAACTCTAATCATTTTACATAACATTGTGAACACATTTTAACAATAAACATAAATTCAAAACTCCGCCTGCAATCACTGTAGCAACCGTCACTCCCGTTGCAGAAGAAGCTAGCTCCAACTACAACCATTCCTTCTCCTCCTCATACATAGCCGTCACATTTCTTCCCCCGATGAAGGATCCCTCTCTTCATCTTTTTTAATGACGTCCAATACGCAGATCTTGACAGCTGGTCTTTTATAAATGCCGTCCTTTGTCTTAACTTCAACAACTCTGACCTGACCATCTTTACTAGGGTAGACATTTGTTATTCGACCCAAAGGCCACGAGTTTCTTGGACCATCTTTGTCGACCACAAGTACTACATCGCCAACTTGTATAGGTGCTGTTTTCTGAAACCATTTAGTCCGTCTGGTCAATGTAGGAAGGTATTCCTTCACCCATCTTCTCCACAAGCTCTGTGACAATTCCTGCACCAACTTCCATTGTCGTCGGACATTAAAATCTCCCGTAAATACTCCAGGAACATTTTCACTAACTCTTCTTCTCATCAAAAAGTGATTTGGGGTTAAGCATTCCGGGTCATTGAAATCCACTGACACATGTGTTAAGGGGCGGTTGTTGATAATGAATTCCGCCTCAGCAAATAAAGTAAGAAGAATATCTTCTTTAGGAGCCTGTTCTTTTAAAGTGGTACTCAACGCCACCTTGACAGACTTGACCAAGCGTTCCCAGACTCCTCCCATATGGGGTGAGGCTGGAGGGTTAAATCTCCAGGTCATACCTTTGTCACTAAACGTACGCTTTAACCGTTCTATATCCATTTCACTCCATGCTTTCTGAAGCTCTTTGTCAGCGCCACGAAAATTGGTACCATTGTCGGACCATAATGATGCTGGTGTTCCACGCCTTGCAATGAACCGTCTGACCGCATTTATGGCTGCATCAGTAGTTAGGTCGGGTGCTAACTCTAAATGAATTGCTCTTAAAGAGAGACAGGTGAAAATAACTCCATACCGTTTGACCCTTCTCCGCATTGTTGTAGTCATTAATGGTCCGAAGAAATCAATACCCGTATTCAGAAATGCGCCATCTTGTTTACACAACCGTTCACTAGGAAGTAAGCCCATCTGCGGCTGACACGGTTGAGCCTTCTTGATTTTACACAATGGACATTCTCGGAATGCTTTTTTCACTGCTGCTCGACCATTAATTACCCAGTAATTCATGCGAAGTTCGTTGAAGACTGTCTCTATTCCTTGATGAGCACACTGTCTGTGTATATGTAGAATTAACAACTGCGTGAATCGGTGTTTCCTATCTAAAATAATTGGATTTTTTGTTCCAAACTCTAATTCTGCGGCTCTGTCTGTTCTTCCTTTAAGTCTGAGTACTCCGTTACTGTCAATGAATGGACATAGGGATTTAATCCTACTACTTACTGGAATTGCCTGACCTTTCTTAAGGTATTCCAGTTCGAGCCCAAAACATTCGCCCTGTACTGTTTTCCACCATAGCAACTCTGACTCCTTCATCTCCGTTCCATTTATTTCCCCAACCGTTCTCGAAATTCCACTCCAGTTGTTTACAAAACGTCTCACCCACGCTGTTGTACGAATCAACTTCAACCAGGTTGAGAAACGATTGATGTCTGGTACATGTCGAGCTTTCTCTCGGGGAATACAGAGTAGCGCTATCTTCTTCTCAACGTCCTCATCCTCAGGAACCCACAGGGGACAAGTTTCTTTTGGCCAGTGGCTTTCAGGTAACTGTAGAAACAGCGGTCCAGTGTACCATCTGCTTTCAGGACTAAACTGAATTTCTGGATTACACCTAGTAGCATCATCAGCAACGTTTTCGCCACTTGGTATCCATCGCCAATCGTTCACTTCTGTCAATTCTAAAATTTCGCCGATACGGTGTGAAACGAATTGCCTGGGGCTCGGTGTGTCCGATTTAATCCAGGAAATGACTGTTTGTGAATCAGACCATAGAAACGTCGAATTAATGGGAACTTGTATCTCTTTCTTTATATTTTGAGCCAACCTTGACCCCATCACCGCAGCTTGTAGCTCTAACTTAGGTATGGTCAAAGGTTTCAATGGTGCAACTCGTGCCCTCGCAAGTACCAGAGAAACGTGGATCCCATCTGGAGTTTCCACTCTTAAGTAAGCTACAGCTGAAAATGCTTTACTGCTAGCATCAACCATAATGTGGAGTTGAGTGGAGGTAGTTTCTCCCAGGTAAGACGAGTAGCATCTTGGAACCTGAACATTGGTAATGCTTACCAGCTCTCCAACCCACCACTTCCATTTCAGAAAAAGTTCCTCACTAATTGGTTCATCCCATCCCGTCTTTAGAAGCCACGCCTCTTGGAAAAGTATTCTTCCTTTAATTGTGAATTGGACCACAAGACCAAGAGGATCGTAAATGGACATTACAAGGGACGCCATTTCTCGTTTAGTAGGTGGACGTTGACAATTTAGTACCTCTGTTTTAACTTTCGGGAAATTAATTTCAAAAACGAACTTATCAGTATCAGCATTCCATCTCAATCCGAGGACCCTTTCTGTTGGTAATGTTGTCTCCTCTGCAATTTCAACCAAATTCTTGGCACGCATTTCCGGTGGTAACTTCACGATAGCTTTCTTGGAGCTGCTACTCCAGTTGCAAATGTGAAATCCTCCGTGAGCAAATACTTCTATGGCTTCAGCTATTTTTTGAGAGGCTTCCTCATGACTCGATGCTCCATGCAAATAGTCATCCATATAGGTATTTTCTATGATGCTCTTGGAGGTGTCTGGAAATTCCGTGGAACATTCTGAACTATTCATATCTTTTACAAAAAGAGCCGACGCGGGAGAGCATGAAGCGCCAAATATCATCACTTGCATGACATATTCGTCGGGCTCTCCGAGTCTGTTCTTGCCTCTCCAGAGAAACCTCTGACTATCGACATCAGTAGGAATAATTTTCACTTGATGAAACATTTCGCGAATGTCTCCAACTATGCCTATTCTGTGTCTTCGAAACCGCATGAGAACCGCCGGGAGAGGATTTAACAAATCCGGTCCCTTCAGAAGACTATCGTTGAGACTCATACCATGTGATCTAGCTGCTGCATCAAAGACTAGACGTAATTTCCCTGGTTTGTTGGGGTTGAAGACTGCAAAATGAGGAATATAGTAAGTGCGTGGCCCCTTTTTTATGATTTCTTCTTGGGACAGCTTTCTGCAGTAACCCTTTGAAACGTAGTCTACAATCTTCTCACAATAAGCCTCTCGGAATGACAAATCTCTGTCCATCTTCCTTTCCATACACAGAAGTCTCCGCATTGCATTACTCCTACTCTCTGGTAATCTGATATTATCCGACTTCCAAAGAAGACCTGTCTGGAAACGATTTCCAACTCTGGTTGTTGTAGCTTCGAGTATTAGTAGAGCTCTTTGATCATCTTTTGATCGGGGCATCTCATTTACGACTTTTACTCCGAATGCCTCAGTTGAAAAGGAAGCCTTTATCATCTGTGTAAGTTCATCTTCAATGTTAACTTTCTCACATAAATGTAGACTAACCTGACAACGGACTGATTGAGATTTCGGTAAGTTCCCGTGTACCACCCACCCTAACCATGTCTTGCTGGCTATTGGATCATTCCAGTGACCTTGTCGGATTTTTCTAGCGATTGTCAATAATATGTTATCTGAGCCTATAAGCAAAAGTGGTTGAGCATTTTGAATTGAGTCAAAAGGAATGTCTGCTAAATAGAGCCACTTTTCTTTAATATTCTTCATGTCTACGGTTTGTGACGGAAGTGCCATCTTGGTTACAGTTCGGACATTCTTCAACCGAAATTGTTTCTTCGCGTCACCAACTCCAGTAATTTCGAGTGAAACCCTACGGGAGTTCGGTTCTTCTCGACTCACCTCATTTGTCCAAGAGACACAAAGAGGATCAACGTCACCAATCAGCTCCAGCTTTTCTGCTAAAGATGACTCAATCATAGTGACAGTAGATCCCTCGTCAAGCATAGCGAAAGTCGTAACCACTCCTCTGGGACCATATAGTTTCACGGGCAATATTCTCAGCAGTACTTCAATTTTCGTTTCAATTTCATTGACATGTCCAGAATACTCTGTTGTTTCTCGTTCCTCCGTCTTTTCGTTCTTGGATGGCTTTAACGTAGACTTGTGTAGCAATTTGTTGTGAAAGCGACCGCAATTCTCCACATCACATGCTGCTTTCTTGCGACATGCGTCACTTCTATGACCTGGGGATAGACAGCAGTAACACACTCGGTTGGCCTTTACTGTCTTCCATCTATTTTGTATGTCGGCATCTAAAAAAGACTTGCACTCTTCTAATTTATGACCGGCAGATGAGCAATGAAAACATTTTTTACCATCTTTTTCTGTGGACACCAAAAATATCTTCTTGTTTTCTCTCTTTTTAACATCTACGTTTCTTTCTTGAGAATTAAATGCCACAGGCATTAGACTCGCAGTCATGGCAACGTCACTGAGCCACGCTTGGAAATCTTGAAGTGTAGGTTCAGATTTCAAACGTTTTGCTATTCCGCACCACTGAAACTGCTGCTCCACGGGCAACTTCACTACTAGCTCCTCCAGCAATTGCGGGTTGTTCATCTGACCTGTCCTTTGCAGGGATTTCATCGTCGCAACCAGGTTTCCTACCAGATTTGAAAACAAAATAATACTGTCGGGCTTACTTTTAGACGGTGCAGTTGTTGCCTTGACGTTGTTGATCATAGTTTTGATTATTTGGTCCGAACGACCGAACATCAACTGCAGAGTTTCCATAATCATCGGTAAATTTTCTGGAATCCCTAATATAGGCATTACCGCATCACGAGCCTTGCCTTTCAGACATTTCTGTAATCGCAACAGATTCTCGTCCATTGATAGACCGCAAAGTTCAGTAGTTCTGTGAAATTGTTGATAAAACATGGGCCACTCTTCAGGATTGCCACTGAAACTTGGCAGCTCTTTTGGTACTGATTGCCTGGAGAGTAATTTTTCAAGCCTATGATTCATTGTTGAAATTATTTCCGTACCTGAATCATTTGTTGCTCGTTGTTGATGCTCATTCTGTATCCAAGAGTTTATACGGTCATTTGTATCAGGTTCAGAATTGACTGACACCACTTCCTCTACACTTGCAATATCGTCAAAGTCATCCTCATATTCTTCGTCAATTTTCAATTTCTCCATCTCTAAACGTTTTTTTTCAATTTGCTTTTCTCGTTCTAACCTTGCCAATAGCAGTTCATCTTCTGCTTTCCCGATTCTCCTCATTGACTCGATTTCCGCATTCAGCTTCATACGAGCAACTTCACTATTGGACGTAGTAGCCTTGGAAACCATACTTAGTTTTCCTGACAACTTAGAAATAACAGACGGAGTTTTGGTGTGAATAACAACGACATCCTCACTCTTGTTTGCAGCCATTGTTGGTTCCACTCTTTGGTCCGTTTTACCTCGTAACTGTAGTGATGGAGTACCGAAAATCTCTGGAGGTGCTCGCTGCAGTCTCCGACTTCTCCGAATTCTTTCATCTTCGACGCTCATTCTAATCCGGTTCGAAGGACCACTTGTTCAGCCTCAGATTGGCGTGATGATAATTTTAGTTTAATTCACCAACTCAAATCGTTGGTTAACTTTTCGAAGGACCAGCACTGCTTGTAGTGCACTTTCAGAAATAATAATTTTAGTAGTCTTTCTCTATTATCAACTGCCCTTTCACAGGTGATAGCCTTTGCTATCCAGTGCAAGTAAGAGTAAAAGGGTTTTAATAAGAAAGGATGAACTAAATAGCTTTATTTCTACGTAAAGATCAGGATGTTTCCCACTTGCACACGAAAATCATAATGAACGTATTCCACATCAAACATAGCAACTCAATTCCAATACGAAATTCACTATAAACTATAACTCTAATCATTTTACATAACATTGTGAACACATTTTAACAATAAACATAAATTCAAAACTCCGCCTGCAATCACTGTAGCAACCGTCACTCCCGTTGCAGAAGAAGCTAGCTCCAACTACAACCATTCCTTCTCCTCCTCATACATAGCCGTCACAAAAATCCTAACGCCCTCTCAATAGTATCAAAACAAAAACCTGGGAACATGGTAGCCCATTTGCCAAGTTCGCACTTTTTCCATCTGGCAAACGGCAACTACTAATACACACATGCTGATCTCAAAACTAGATAATAAATATTATTACCAAAATTCATACAAACGTTATTTTAGTTCTGGGAATGAATTCGAGACCTTGGAAGGAGTAATCTAATCAGTGGTTTAAGTGTAATGACCCAAATAATAATAAATTCCAAGTTCGAGAAGCAATGGGTTATACAGAGCTATATAGAGATGTGCATATGTATTAGTTATATACATCATTTTAAAACCAGATCAAAAAATTAATCAACTGCCCGAAAAAACATTTGGTATCCGAATATTGTTTCAATTCAGATAATCAATCAGATAATGTGAATAGTTGAACACTCATGTTCCTATTCTTAAATTGCTAATACGGCAAATACTTACTGTCCCCTTCCCAGGTTCCTGTGACTCTGTAAATGGTTATTATTGACGTTGTTCCTAGAATTATTAGGCTATGAATTCTCATTCAGACTAACTATCATCAGCCACCAGGTAAATATCTACATAATTCCATATACCACTAGTGGATATGCAACAAGAGACTGATTCTTCAAAAAGTAAATTTATATTGGGTTCTGAATTGTCGGAATCTTTATAAAACTTGGTGGAGCCTCAAAGCCTCTAGGTATGTTACATGAAGAACCTTTTGCAGACGCAGCTCGATATGTGCTCAAGATGATTTATTATTTACAAAAAAATTGGGATGGGTTTCAGATCTAATACTTAAATTGGCAGTTGGAACACTAATTATTCAAGGATTTTTCCACCGCGCGCGGAAGTGACCATAAAATGTTAATTTAAAATCATAATAATAAATCCTACACACATGGAAGCAAGACAAATGGAAGCATGTGTGATGGGAACATGACGAACCCTGAGACTACGAGCCAATCTTACATATGACTTTAAAATAAATTGACTTCCATTAATTAATATTATTAATACCTTACACTTTCGCTACCACATATATTTATCGAGGTTGATAATTTCATTTCACCCGTCAAAGTGAGCATAACAGAAAATAAGTGCTTCTTCGAGAGCATCACACACACACACACACATCGCCAAAAAAAAATATATTTTTTTTTATAGTTACAATTCCTTGTTGTGTATGTATATGGATAATGTAGCAAGGCGTAAAATAAATTCCCAACCCACGAATCTGCTCAATATTCATTAAAATATGTGATGCAGCCTAAAATCTAGGTTACTTCTCCTTTCACATCATTATAAAAAGGATTTTCAAAGGCCTTTCATATGGCGAGAACTATTCGCAGAGTAACGTTTTGATTTCACTTATACTTTAACTTTCCTCACTTAATTCGAGCATTTGAAAATCATACTGAGGCCATTACTTCATAATTTATTGTCTGAAATATGCTCAATTTTATTGTGATTTTTTAACGCGTTCGTAATTACTGCGATTCACCGTTACTCACTCGGAATTTCTACATCGAATCGAACAATATAATTTATTTTTTTTTAAGCTTAATTAATTATTTCAGAGTCAACTGCTCTTGAGCCGGCCTCTCAGGATTCATAATATGGTCTCATATATGTTGTCCCTGTCAGATATATAACGATTATCCACATCCACAGAAAGTGCGGCATTATTATCATTTCACTCCATAACAGTAAAAGGAGAGCACAAGTCACACAGTACAGTACACATACGAATTTTTACTTGAAGTCTTGGGAACAATTTCAAATCATGAGAACATGCACAAATGTTTTCATATAACACCCAAACTTCCGCTTTAAGTTGATCCATCGTCATTTATTTATTTTTTTGTACCTGCACTAACTCTCTCTCTCTCTCCCTCCCTTCTATGATTCCATCTGTTGAAAAATCACACATAACACTGGTATCAGACAGGAGGATTTCCCAATATAATTACATACACACCACGGAGGCTTGGAACGTTCCATCATTTTGCAATGAAGTACTTTTAACTTGTACAATACAGTGAGAAACCCATCAACGTTTCTTTCGAACGACAAATGAAATCAAGAGAAAAGTCAAGAGGCCAAATGAAGTAATAAAAGAAAAACTAGAACGAGGGAACAAATTTAACGATATTATCACAATACATGGGAGAATATTTTCAATTACACGTAAGTTGTGTCATCAATCAAGAGACAAAACATCGTGAGTATGCTTAGCACCTTTTATGTAAATAACAGCTCAACAAAAACCCAATAAAGAGGCTTCGGAATGAAATCTGGGGGGGATGAAGTAGTTCTTATAGCTTTATAATAAACTGAGTTAGGGGTGAGCAGCAGCCGAGTCGTGGTACGAGCAGGCTTGCAGCTAATCTTTATCTATAGAACAGAAACCGATGAGGTCACACCTGTTCTGCTCTGAGATATTCAAAAATGTAAATTTTGTTGAGACTCCCCCACATGCTATATAACTCAGCCATATCGACAAAATCAGCATTCAAGTTTGTAAAACACATGTGTTGGGCTGACTACACACACGGTGAATATTAAATTAGCTTGATAGTCAAGTCTGATCGAAAAGCCCAGCAATACGTTAATGATGCTTCCTTCCACACTGGAAGTTTACTCAAATATGTCCATTGAACTATTTAATTTCAGTTCAGTAGGAAATTTAAATTAATGAGCATTTTAAACTTAAAGTTAAGTTTATTGCACCGTTTGATGTCTAATCATTAGGATATCAAAATTATCTCATAGCAGCCTTTTTTTATCCATTGTTACATTAGTAACTGTAAGTATACTTAGTATTGCTATCTCTTCACAATTATTCACACCATAGAGGGAACTAAACTTTACGCCACTTTCGGTTAAGGTGATCCAGCACAATGGCAAATTCAATTTATAATTGGTTGCAAATTATGTCTGGCAAGAATGTTTAGATATTTTAAAAAATCCGGAAGCTGAAAAGCTGGTCCACTGATCTAAACGGTTGTTGGTTTAAAAGACATCGATTTTTAGATTTCCAAAGAATCATCCATTCAACATTTACTGCTTCTTGCTAGTTTGTTGAAAGAGAACAACAAGTCACGACTATGACAGACAAGTAAAAATCTTCCTTGAAAATGATATTAGTACTGTTTTCTTGTAAAGCTGTTCCGATCCAACATCATCAAGTATCGGTTTTGGTAAATCCGAAAGAGCAAGCACATTGTTTGTTGGTTACTCGTCTATAATTGTTGGTTACTCGTCTATAACTGAACGAAACTGTATTTATATAAGTTCAATTGTTTAATATGCGATGAATATATGTAATTTATACCTTCGTGCTCGTATTTCGGGGGGTATCACCAAGAGTTTTGTTATACAAACGTATACTTTCGGAGATTAAGCGGTCAAGGGGACTTTAACAATGTATTGTATTGCACGGATACGTGCACATTATGTTATTATATTAAATGAGTGTACTCCGACTCATAACCTCGTGTCTAATAGAGCTGCCAACCATCTTAGCCTTTATTATTTAGTACAAAGTTCCTTACGATTGACCCTTTTATGGTATTATATTCAAATAAGTAAGTATTCTGCACGCGAGGTGTACTCGCTGTGACTGGGGGACAGACATACAAGTGTTTACGTTTACTAGTATCAGCCATCAGTCAACAGTAACGTTATAATTTGATAATTTTATTGTTTCGTGAGGGTTAGGTTATATTTAAAGATTTTAAACACAGATTCCAATATTGTTCTTATATCGTCTCATTACTGATGACAAGACTTTAAAATCTTAGTTTCCAGTTTGTTTAGGCTAAAAAATTTAAAATACTTATTACAAAGTCTTCACATGTTCAGGAGAAGAAGGTCATGTTGAAACAGACGAATCGGAGTTCGGGAAAAGGAAGCTACAACTAAGCATCAGAGATATGTTACATAGGTGATCTTACCCCTCATGATTATGAAATCATAAGTTTGCATAAAAAAATTCTTCCAGATAGGTGATTGAGATATTGAATTTATCCTGCACACTAATTTTCACGAATATCTAAGAAAAGATAACGAACTAGACTTGTTCCAAAATTTCAGCTTTAACAGTACTTATACGATACCTATGTACTGTCTATCACTGGAAATCCGTGTCTGCACTTCATTGATTTGTCAATAAGATTTGATCATACCAGGAATTTCAGCGGCTTTGTTAAAAGATTTGATAACAGGTTATTCTTCTTATAGTTTTGAAAGCACGAGTGTAAAAACCCCAATAACAATGAGGAAGAAACTTGTAACCTAAGCGTGTCCAGAAAATGTTTGCAACACGAAACCTGTCTAAAAATTACAGTGTTTCGGGCAAGTAGGAAAGAAAACCAGACAAAATATTTTTTTCAAATTATAATGGCTTTTATGCAAACATCCGCAATAGGATCGGAAACGCAAGGTTACACATTAAGTGTAAATAATAGATTACACACAATGGAAATGAACACATAGTGTAAGAATTGGTTTGTTTAATCCTTTTGTTCTTCATTGACGACACCTTTTACGTGATATAAACGACGACCAACACCTCAAACACAACCGATTTAATTGAATGAAAGAATGCTCTGTTGCTAACCGCATTCTGGGGTTAAACAATGCAACCAATACATTGTAACCCAGCTTAAAATAATTAATCTGTAATACTAACAACAAACGAGTATAAAAGATACTTAAATTAAATGACAACGGTAATAATGCCCCAAAGAAATTAAATACCTTCAGAAAGTTCCAAATCCAATTCTGCAAGCTTGTCCCTAACGTCTTGGGGAAGTTGTGTAACATCAACACTGATTTCAGCAGCCATGATATCTTCGCTAAAGAGTTTGATCTTTTTGAATTACAACAACTTGTGTGAAGTCAGTATTTAAATCTTGATTTTCTCCTCGATCCCGTGTTCATACATTAGAATAGGTTTTAGGCACACAATGCTATAAAAAACCAATAGAACAATTATTAGATGGGTACCATTAAATTTTGCATTGCCGCCTCAATGATTTGATAATCCATCATTTATATGTAACGAACCCCACTGAACATCGACGCATCACTGAATGCAATAATTTACCTCATTGAATTTAAAACCAAGTGAGCTTTACTTCAACCGGAATAATGGAAGCGAAGGCAGATATTGACCTACCTGAAGGTAGAACCCGTCAGATGAACCTCCTTGATCCTGGAATCAAAGGGTTGACCTGACTCAACCTTTGGCTTAAGTGTAGTGTACCAACTTTCCAAAGAATATTATGAAAATTCGGAAAAATTCTTTAGCTACTCCTGAAAGTTCCAATTTTCAACAAGATCGGTGAATAGCTAGTACGATATACATTTTCCGAACCTTTAATTCTCATTGAAGGGAGTGATCCACCTCGCTAAAATATAACGGAATCCGTTGAACCTCACAATCAGTGAACATGGATTGAGGTGTAAACAAGCACGTGTACTTCTCTTATTAGCAGTGTGGTAAATATCACAGAACGTTACGTTCAAGTCAACCTCACTGAACTCAGGGACCTTTCAAGTAACCGTTACGTAAGGGTCTCATTAATTTGCGGGAGCTTGGGAGAACTCACTAATTTGATGGAGGTCGGGAGATTGGGATCGCACTAATTTGCGGTTGGTCGGGAACTCAGTAATTAGCGGGAGTTTCGGAGAGGAGCTCGCCGGAGACTTCCCAAAACAGAGAACTCACTTGTATGTATTTCACTAGTCGGTCGCAGGTGTGTAATTGAATTTCCCCAGTTTTCTAATTCTCATCTGATGCAGTATTTTGAAATTTTTGTAGTCATATTCTCGTAATGTCACACCTACCCCTCCTAATTACTGAGTTTCCGACCAACCCCAAATTAGTAAGACCAGGACCTCAGGTTAACGTTTACGTAAAAGGTCCCTGAGTTCAGACAGGTTCAGACTTGAAGGTTTAGTTCCCATGAGATTCACCCCACAGCTAATAATACATGTGCACGTACACTAGACTCCCGGGGTTCACTGCCTGTCAGGGTTCAACTAATCCTTTTAACTTTAGTTTGGTCGAACATTCCCTTCAATAAAGGGCTCAGTCCGGTCAGCTCATCCCAGGTTCCGTGAGGTTCCCCTGACTGGTCCCAATTTCCGCTTTCTTCTATCTTCAGTGAGGTTCACTTCCATGATTTTAATTTCAGTGAGATTCACCTGGCTGGTGACAATTTCCCTTCAGATAAATTATAACTTTCAGTGAGGCATCCAGGTTCAGCAAGGTCGATTACTCCCATCAATAAATGTTTCTTGTATATACCTTGATAGGGACGGACGGACGCCTTTTTTTTTAAATCAATGAGGCAGGGAGGTCAGTGTAATGCTAGTACACGTTAATTAAGTGGGACCCCAGATTAGATTGCCAGTTCAATATTTAAAAAATTCCTCAATCCTGACTCCTCTGAGTCTATTCAAGAAAAACATGGGACACTCACCATTATCTTGGATGAAACTGATGATTAATTGGAATTCCAAAGAGAAGGCTTCAGCGGACTTGGGATGACTCAGCATGCAATGTAGTTTTAAGAGAAGAGCGATGACAGATTCATTGGATGACTTGAAGTAGACTATGTAAATGGTTTTGAGTTTGAATTTTGGGAAATGTTTACACAATTGTGACCGTACCTCAAGAGCATGACAACAAAGAGTATGAACTTGTCCAGGGAATGTGAGTATAGGTCCGTGTCACTGAGACATTCAGGCCACAACAGACAAGTTTGGAAGATTGATGACGTAAAGTTCACTTGGGTATTTGACCACGGGTTGTCATTGTTCTTAAGATATATTTTTATATTATACAATCAAATCCGATCACAACGGGAGACACATTTCTTTGTCATACATTCCGCGAGGCTGGACTGGCTTTAAAAAAATGACCCGAGCACTTAGAAAAGATGAGAGGAACATGTTGAGCAAAAGGAGCGGGGTGACATTACTTACTTAATTTTGAATGGATTTTATTGGTAGAAAAATTAAATAGTTGGAACGCAGACTTCTGATCCCTACTGTATGACTAAGGGTCTATCAATTCAAAGGGGATAATGAATCAATGTGATAAGTTAGCAATCTCGGGTTTCACAGGACCGTCGCCACGGAACACAAGCAGCACTTCTCACCCGACCTTCGAGGCTCACTATCCTGTAGTCACACATATAGGCCGAGACACTCGGACAATAGCATACCAACCATAGTGTCTGCATATACCCACCGTCTCTCGTCCCTCATCCCAAAACATTGCGGGAGTCCTCCGAAACCCCAACAGAGAGCGCCATCATCCAGTCTCCTCTCCCTTCACAGCCTTCCCTTTTATTGTCAGAAACACTTTCCGTTGCCAAGTGTCCCTCCCATTCCCAGACTCTTATTATTACTCATCCTCACCTCAAGACACTCACATTCACATGCATAGCTCCTGGGGCTCATTCACATAGAATGTCAATCTGTCAACCATTCGAGATTTTGGAAGGACCCCGGGTATTGTTTAACTCCTTTTAACAGGGATCCATTTGCCCGAGCTTTGTTTCTCAGCCAGTTGTTTCCAGGCCCTTTTTTAGGGGCAAAGTGAGACAACGTTCCCTATTGTTATCCTTATGATGTCCGACTGTCCTTGTCCACGGACTCACGATAACTGCCAAACCAATGGGGTTTATTTTTCCAACTGTTTATAGTCTCTGCCTACAGTCACAATAAATTATTTTCTAAAAATACGTCATTTCTCCAACAGACTAATTCAAAACGTATTTTGATGCTATTTTGTGGGCCTTTTTTTTAGCCTCTCGGAAATATGTCTGTCCTGCAGATAATTACGGGCATGAGTAATTACTAGGAAAGTTGGGTGGGAAATTCTTGATGGGATTAAGAATTGAAGAAGGGTGGAATTTTGATAATATCTTATTACGAAGATCCCTTCCGGTGATTTCAAATTTCTGCAACTGGTCAGGGATTTGAAGAGAAATTGTTTAAAATTCATCTTCATAAGGAAAATATGAGGGTTTCGTAAGATCCAATACTATGATATGAGGGAAGTTTATGAATTATATGGAAACCGGGCATGATTTTAATAACAATTAATTTGCGACTAAATAAAGTTTTAAAATTTATTTTGAGTACAAATCTTCCTTACGAAAATTTCCTCAGCTATGTAAATCTATTCTTAGTTTTTGATAGTCGCTCCTGCACTGAGCCCTAATATATCTACCAACCTTCCTATTTTGACTTGTCAAAATATTTGACAAAATGTAGTGTGGTCAGTAAAATTTGATTATAAGGCGTAAATCCTCAAAATTCCTGAAGTTACTTCCCATTCTGGATTATTGTGCAACCGGAAATATTAATCACGGTCAATACGAAATGTACGCTTTGTAACGTGATATTTGAAAAATCCCAAACTGGTGAATTGCAGTGACTCCTTGAGATTACTTAGACATGGGATGAGGAGTCAGGACTTTTGGCAACGTTGGTTAAATTGTTGACTATAAGGCACAGGGCGTGGCGTACATTCAATTTGATTTGAATGAACAACCTCATTGGCTCTTCTGTGAGCTAACGAACAATTCGAATTTTGCCCGCAACTCTGATTATATACCAGAACTTATACATGGGTTTGTTATCACAGGCAAATAAATAGGAACTTGTGTAAGATTAGTAAACAGACCAACAGGAGTGTGTCAACTGTATTGAGATGCTCAAGCTACGGACTGTGAGTAGTACAATTATTAATTACTAGTGCATCCCACTTTGAGGACTTACAGTCTTTTTGTCACTGGGTCAATTTAAATATAGAGTGCTCGAAATTATTTAAGTTTTAAGCCGATTACAACTTACAAAGGAAAAGTATGCAGGAGTTGACCGGTAGAGGTTAACTTGGCGTTATTGACTCTGACTGAAGTTCTACGAATCTTTCCGCTTGGAGTTAATTGGGTGTTGTATAATTATAACATGAAAAAAATAAAATAAAAATAGTAATTATAAATCTCCAGAGAGTCGTTACTTCACTACTCTAGGTTAGGGAAGCCAGTTGTAAGTAAAAATTGGAAGAAGAGACATTGTCAACTTTTGGTTTTGACGTCCGAGGGGAAAGCTGCTTTTAATATTGCGACCTTGCGAGTAAGTGGACAAGTTATGGCTTCATTTTACGATTATCAATAATTATTATCAATGATAAAAATTATAACGTAAACAAGTAATGATTTTGGCGGGTATGTAGGTATAGCTTCCCATGTATTGGTGACATTCGTTTGACAATCTGTTGAATACTGGAGTTGAGTCTGAGTATTCTGAAATGGATGGCTGTCTTATTGAAAAGTAATTGCTAACAATAATGTCTGTGTTTTTAGATGAATTCAAGGGGACTAGAAGACGAGGACGATGAATAACGATTTTGACGATTTCAATGACTCTGGAGAATTTAAATCCTTGCCTCCTGAGAAACTCCGAGATTTATTTGACGATGACGCTAAGGATCTGTTTCCACAGAGCTTTTCTGTACGAGAGATGGAAGAACTTGAGCTTGCCGGTGGCAGTGGCAGGTAGTGTAAAGCTATTATTATGTTGTTTCTATAGAATAGTGATTAATGCATGGGATTACGTACTAATGATTTATGTATGTTGACATTAATTGTCATATCTAACTAATTCATTGACAGCTCTAAAAAGCCGGATTTTTCAATGGGAGCTTATTTCAAAGGACGGTCGTCATACCCTGGAGTCAATGACAACTCAGCTATGTTAAATAGTCACCTTTTTGATTTACCTGAGGTACGAAATTGTTTAATAGATGGTTTTATTAACGTATATGAAGTGGTGAAGCTTCGCTGTTAGGTTATTTTCAATTAAATCTAAATCTCGGGCAGTGAAATGAAAGTGAAGTAATACTTTTTGCAATTCCAGAAATTATAGGTATATGTTATTGTAGTTAGCGAATAAGATTTATTTCTTCATTGTTTTTCCAGCAAGATACTTCTACAGATTCTGTGAGCCGTCGAAATTTGCGAAGTTTGATGCGTGAATCTACATCCACTGAAAAGGAAAACCGTAAATGTTCATCGTCCAACTCGTTTCACGTAAATTCGCGAAATAGTTCGGTTAGTTTAACACCTGGGGATGCTAATAACTCAGCAAGCAGCATAAAGTCCCTGGTGGACTTTTTCAATGATCCCGACAAAAGTCCAATGTCAAGTTCCGCCATAATGGATCATGTGTTAAATTATTGCAAAATTCGTCACGAAAAAGGTAGTGAGGTTGTTCAAGACACTAAACGAAAGCAACGCCATTCGGAGAGTTTCATTAATTTAGGAAGAAAGCTATCAGTAGATAGTCAGAAGCGACACACAGAAAGTTACAATACCTTCAGCTCGGCTTTGTCAAAGAAGCAACACACAAGCCGTTGTTCAACACCAGATAAGGTTTTTGTGACGTCTCCAAATCAATCGTTTCTTGTGAGTGAAAAATATGAAGAAAGGGATACCAGACTGAAGGAATTAAATGTTGAACAATCAACCGCGTCCAGTTCATACATTTCCCGAGGTCCTGAAACTAGAAGGCAGCCTTTGCCGCTTCAAGAGAACAACATCCGTCCGCAGCAGCCCCCGGGTATACAGCTTCAGTTGAATATACCACAAACAGGTTTACCCCAGAATCTTCCAGGACCGCTGGTTATAAACATAGTTTGCCCCCCAGGTGATTCGCTAGGTTCAACAGTCACAAGTAAGTCACTTAATGAATGAATGAACCTTGTATTATGTGTATTTTGGAAAAGGCATATAATAACAAAAAATCAGTTGTATGAAGCGTGCTACCGCGTTCTTGAATACTTGAATGATAAGAATCCTTTTTAAGGTTTGGATTCATAGTACTAGACAATGTTAAGCAATAAAATAACATTACCTGGCTTACATTCCTTAGTGTAAATGTTTCCCTTTTAGGCTTACTTTTTTTTATCTTTATAAAGGAAAAAAGTTCCTACGATGTCCCTTATTGAGAGAGTTGAATGTACTCATTTGCACACTAAACAAATATTCAAGGTTTAGTGTCAGAGAGAATGTTCCGAGCTAAATATTTGGAGTATATTCATGCATTCTGCTGTTTAATGAAATAAAGCCAAAATCTTTGAAATATTTGAGACCGCATACTGTAAGCTGTTCGGGAACAAATTGTAGTTACATAAACAAGTATGCCTTTTCATTTTCAAATAGTTTTAATCACTCCTCATTATACCGCTGGCAGACTGTCGATTAATGCGTTTATTGTAGAAGTAATTCTAGATTTATAAGCATACTACACTTGTTTTTTGTACCCCCCTGGATGCAGTATGTAAGATGCTTGTGAAAATACGTACGGAGGATTCATTATAATTTACCATTACAAACCAATTTACTGATTTAACAGGTCTGAATTCTCGTTCCAACGGTCATCAAGATATAGCTGTTCATGGTAACAGTCAGCAGACTCAAACACGATCTTCTGATAACACATCTAGGCCTCAAATTGCTATTCAGTTTTCTGGAACCATCCAGTGGAACCAATAATAATTAATAATTAATGTACGTAAAACCAAGTGGAATAATTTTCCTTTAATAATTATAAGCTATATTTTACAGTTTTGATCAGTTTTAAATTATTCTTTCGGATCTTGCGTATGTATGTAATGTGTATAAAAAATATTTTCATAAGTTTTTATGAAAATTTTGTCAATTTCGTCATGTGTATTTTTTAAGGAGTACTAATAATAATGCTTTCATTTAACTGTCAACGTGTAAATAAACATTTCAAGAAGAATAATTCTTTTTCAATCAATCATTCGATTTTATTGCATACAATTTTACAAAGTGGAATGAACAAACCCTTAATCTATTCGTGATTGCTTGTAATAATTTTCGGAAGCACTTTCTACCCTTCATTTTTGAAATACGGAAACTGTAGCAGGTGTATACATGTTACCCACAAATCATGCATCCAATTTTAAAGTAAAGATTTTCTAAAAACAGGATTGACAGGGATTCAATTGCGACAACCTTAGAATATGTCAGCTGGGCACATGTACTTCGTCTTTGCGATAGACTACAATCAGACGAGTTTAATTTAGTTCAGCACATTTTCCAACAAACATCATTTGAAATCAGGCATTGAACGCCTAGCATCGCGGAATACACAAAACTTGTATCACTAATTTTTCCAGAGCTAATAATTACCTTTCGGAATGTGTATACAATTTCTCAGCAGATATTTATATCTCTGAACATTTAGCTAATATGAAAGCACATACTCATTCATTCATTTCACTTAATCCGTATGTACAAAAATCATACACAATATAACGAACAGGTAAATAAGCATATATAGCTTCGATTTTAACACCTCATCCCGTATGTTCTCTTTATCACAATGTAGCACTAAAATTCCATAATACTTGGGCAAACAACAGTTTGAAACATTTACAGGGGGCAAATTCTTTACAATTATTGCTACATCTCAAACACAATAAATGTGTTAATAATTAGCAACGTGATTGTATGTATACTGTAAAAAAAATTCTTATGTAAGTAACTCTCTAAATATCGTTCTTTAATTAGCACATCACTCCATATACTAAATATTTTACTAACTATTTCACAAAATTGAAAGATTTTTTAAAAGGGAATTTTAGGTTTAGGAGTAAGTATCAATACTATCAATTTGCAGTTGGAATGTATTTTACCCGTTTGGGAAGCGCAATTACTCACAGAATGGGGACCAAACGTTCATACTTGTAGAGTATATAAGCATGTCAATATATACTTATCGCCTTAACAAATAATCATTTTTCATACTGTCATACACAGTGCTCACCGTTCATTGCATCACAATTAACTCCAGTAGAAGATGAAGTTTGATCCACAACAGGAAATCATGTTATAATGGACTAATATTTTCGTTTCTGCTCCCTATTAAATGATGGGATAAAATAGAAACAAATAACGGCAGAATATTTACACATGCACCGGGCAATTTGGTCAAAATCATTTTTTTAACATCTAGAGTTAAGTCCCTGTGCCTAAGCTATACTGACTTCAACGAAACGCAAGGTGAACCTAATTAATTCCCTTCACAACAATCTAATAGGCACACCCACTATCTTTGTACAGATAGCTGGCATCTGAAATGTTTACTATTCTGCTTCACAGATTTGTCAACTAACCCCATGTTATCTTCTGGAGGAATTTAAAAGAGCCTCTCCAAGTTACAAAATATACTTCCATTAAATAACTTCTTGGCCACGCATAATTCCCAATTTTGTAGTCACCATTTAGCTTACAATTAGTTACAAATCTTTCTTGGATTGGAATTCTGTGCTACCTTTTAAAAACTTGTCGTTTTTTATTATTATCAAAAGGGGAATTGGGGTAACATGCTGCCGAGTCACATTCGCGTTTCAATGAGTTGTATAAATGGTGATAATTTTTACACACACATGATTTAATATTTTTTTTTTTACAGAGAGCAACGAGAGTGAAGCTAATTTGAAATGAATATAACTGGAAAGAGAATTCCTTAATGTAAATAGAGGAAATTAAAATACTAGTTCAATCAATGGGCTACTACAGTGGCATGAATGTGGATTTGAAGATGACTTACTCATTGCTGGACCAAAAAATGTGTATTACTAAGCTTTAATAATAATATTAATTAAGGTAGCAAGGGGAGCATTGGGAGCAATATTGCGATGTTCGAGAATAATATATAATCTAGTTGTGTGAATTACCTCTACGTATATTGTAAACTACATCTAAAATCCAACTTGATTTGTACAGGAAGATTAAAAGACAGAATCGTAAATATCTTCTTCACGTGTGGAAGGATTCGAGGAAGAAAAAGTGCCCGAGAGTGTGCCTGAAAAAGCTCCGTCGCTACCCCCACCGCCCTTGAGCAAACTTGACATATTGGAGGCACTCTGATGTCGAGGAATAGGTAGTCTATGGAAATTCATGCCTAAACTATGAATAGGATTTACATGAAGTTTCATCGTTAAAGCGTCCGTAATTTCTGAGTAAATATTTTCCTCCTCCGTGACCTCATCCAAAACCCGTCCATAGGGTAGATCAAGGTTGTTTGAATCATGGGAATTACGATGATGATGAGGATGACTGCTATGATGACTGACATTCGTGGGCTGGGCATGTTTATTAGAATGGGGTAAAATATCTGGAATGGAATCCACTCTTTGAAGTTGCTTCTCCTTATTATTTCGGGTCTTGCCATGCTGTCCTTTGTTCATGAAATTAAATAAAGTTGATAATTTCTTTGTCTCTTCCTCCTCTTCATCCTGAGTAAGACTGAGGGAGACACTTTGAATCTCTACGTTGAAAGATTTCGACCGACGCAGTGGGTCTTTTAAATTCCCAAAAGGCGCACTTGTAGGACGGAATAAAAGTGACAATTTAGACGGAGGTGGTGGTGATGAGCGGATTCGGAGTGTTTTATTTTTCTTCAGAAGGGACGTGGATGAGACAGTTCCACCCGCAAGTTTGCTCCGGCATGATCTGATCTGTCGTTTCCAGTTGTCTGCCTCCGAATGACAGAAGTTTAATGCAGTTTGGTATCCAGTGGATTTTGTAAACAAATCCTCACTAGTCATCGCGGAAATCATTAAGTCACTGTCCATTTCTAACTCAAATAAACTCGGCCTCTCTTTCAGCAAAGTACACGCAAGTATGACCTCATCTGTGTCCACACTTTCTATCTGTAGAGTTCCTGTATACAAAAAAAAAACAAACAAAAATTATAGAATTCCCAATGTCTCTTCATACTTCTACTTAAATGAGAATATTAAAGCAAATAAAACAGAAGGTTATTGAAATCTTTTAAGACTTCATGACGTACCACTGAAATCCGGTATATTGTTTGGGATACTGCCATAAACCATTTTTGCTCTTACGGGAAGCTTCTGAGTCCTTGCTATCGCACTTAGAGGATAAATATGCTGAGGATTTCGTCCCCCACGAGGTGCAATAGGATAGAAAATTCCAGTTGCCCAAAACGGAATGAAAATTGGCTACAACAAACAGAATTATTACAATAATATTGAAGCTTGTATTAATAAGACTCTTTCAGTTATTCTTCAATCAAAGTTTGTATTATTTTGGGGTAAGGTGAGACATGAGGTATGGAACTTTGACCTTATAATAATCTCAAGCCCGGTAATATTTCTTGGAATGAAATGAAATTACCTCATTTTCATGACTTAGACACTGGACGTATTGAACCTGGGGAGGTTGCTGAGGGGTATTTGACAAACTTCTGGCTACCAAACGACCACCAAAGCCTCCTAAACTTCCTCCCAGAAATTGAGCACCTTTCGATACACTTTGGTGATTGGAGTAAGACCCGTAGTTTTTGCTTGCACCATTCAGGTCGGCCCAAACCCCAAGGAGCCTTAGCACAGAGCCAGCCTTCATTGTTGTCCTCACATAAACCGATTTCCCCCCGGCTTCTAAGTATAGTAAGGATAAAAATTACAATTATTTTATAATTCATTCCACGTCCAAATTACGTCATGCTCAACCCTGCCAGGCTGTATGCCCTTTTGTTTTTAATAAAAGCACACATTTTTTTTTGTATACATTACAATGCAAAAATTAAGCCATCACAAAATTCCTAAATTTGGAAGGAGAGTATGACGACTTCAATGAACGACGGGCATTTGAATGCCAAACAGATGCTATAATTACATAATATTTTCATCCTACTAATAGTTACGCTTCAGAAATTAATAATTATTACCAATTACCAACATTTCTGCATTCATGCTGACGACTGACAAAATACTATGTACTAGACACAGGGTGTATCCTACCTTTTTCTCCCCACCTAGCCCATATAAGGAACGCTGAATAATTAATAATAAATATGTAATTCTCGTATGTTACAGCAAATTCTTCCAAATTTGTAAAAATTTTTGTTCCATTGACCTATGTAGGTCAAGAGTTGCGGAATCGTCAAAAGCATAAAGCAAATTCCACTTTTTTTTAGAATTTCAGACATCACAAATTTGTACTCCTGGCTTTAAATTATTCTCAAATATGTTTCCCTCCTCGTTTGTAGGGGATTTTATGGGCTTTCCAGGGAACTATCCAACAGGTCCACGTTTTGATAATTGTGACCATAACCCGTAAAAACAGAGGGCATGGTTGGGGAAATTCAGCTTTAGGAGCAAAAATGAGAAAGAGACGAAATTGTTATTCTTGCGATTTTTTCATGGACGGGCTGATGTTCATAAAAATATTTCAGAATTTAGGGGCTGTAACAAATTTCATGGGGATTCATTAGCGTTCAATATTACCGTACGCCAGAAATTGTGGTCTGAGGACCTAAGCATACATGAGGGAAGATTGAAACTGAAACGATGAAAGAAATTTTATTTTTATTACAACTCTTTAAAAGAATTCATAAAGTTTCCTTCACATTTTTAGCTTTTGCTTCATGTTTGTGACGATTGGGACCGCAATTCTTGATCTAGGTTATTGAGACAAATTTTGAAAAGTCTGGAAAAAAATTCCCTTGAAAATGGGGGATTCATAATTATATTTTGCACCATCGTCATTATGGGGAGAAAAAAGATTTGATACACCACAACTTTATAAACACGGAAATCAACGGCATATATGTAGTAGTACTAGCACGTATTTATTGTGGCCATTGACTGAAATTGAGTCAGCAATCCTTTGAAATATTTGGTTCGATACAAATACCATACAAGTAAAAAAAAAAGTGCATATACATATCTAGTAAACATTTGACATTTAAAAAAATGGTCTTATATATCCTCCACCTTAAAACATATGGAACGAGGTTGAGGTTGTATAACCAATAACCGCAGCTGCTTATATAAATGAAGTAACAAAGTCGCAAAACAAAACCCAGACATGACTGACCTATCGTTTCTTAAGAGGTTCCTTCTAACGTATTTATCACCAAAGCCATATTTCTATTCTTATTAGTTTCAGTCTCTTGGGTGCTAGCTTAAACCCTGAGTCTGAGTCCCACAACCTACTAAAACATTTAAAATGACTTACATCGACATTATGATTAATAATATGCGATAAAAGACTATACACAGAATCCTCACTATAACTGGACGGACATAATCATCAAGGTAAGCCCAGATTTGCATTGCTGGCATGAGGCAGAAGATCAGAGAAGATTAAGTCCCTTGTGTGTTAGTAGTTGGTGCTAATAAATGGGATCTCATCTATACAGATATGAAATGAGGACAGATGTCGGGGTTGTGTAATAAGACACTCAAAGATTCCTTACCATTGGATTCCGTAAGTTTGTAGACTGGCACGTCAAATTTAGTAAGAAAGGCTGGAACCCTTGCCGCTGCAACCTGTCCCATTGATGTCAGCATCATAGCACATTCCTTTCCATCTTGGGTCAGCATTGAAAACCAGCCTATTCAAAAAAAACAAACAAACAAACCAAACACGGAATTAGCTCCAAGCATTCCCATTGAGCCTTACATAAATCCAATTAACCGACGTCAGTCCCACATCAAACTTTTTCTGATAAAACTTCAACTCAGGTTTTAGCACAGAGTCTCAATTACTACAGATTAAAACCTGGATGTCCCTAAAAGTTGCCAAATTAATTCCTACTCCAAGGAGAAAACATTTATCAAATTAATAGCAAATAATTAAAGGATGACAGCATATCCAGAAATACAGAGACTGCATCCCAGAGAACAGTCCAGCTAACTTGAATCCATAGATGGAATTACGACAGGGAATTTTTACATAAGTCCTTATATCAATATCTAGTATTTTTGTTCAACAGCATTTAACAGCATCCCAAGACATTCTTAGCGTGATCTCTGTAAAGTATCTATATTTGCACCTCTGTTGAATTAAAAAAAAACTCTCCAGTCTCTATCAATTATTAAGGGATTTAATTATTGACCTACAACACTCCCATCAGATTCGAAAATTGCTGGAAATTATGTCACCATAATTTGATGGGTGGTGTCCTATGTAAGTACAATATTGGACGGCATAATATATAAATTTTTCTTTGAAATCCTGAACGCACAACTTTCCTTTGAAATGTTTCTGCATGGAGGGTTTCCTTCCCATGTTTGTTTTCATGTTCTGCTCAACGATTTCCAGATCTAGTTCAAAGTCAGCATGCTTTCGATGGCCTACATGCTCTAAAGATTTCCTGATTATCAAGATGAAACCTCCGCAACGTTTAACAGTTAAGTACACAGAACACCACCCTTCAAAGACTCCATTTATCCCATTTTAGAAGTCCTCAGTCACAAGATTGAAAATGAATGTACAATTTCCAATTTATTACTTCTCCATGCTTTAGAGATGCATTAACCATGTTGTTTCTTTAATATATCCTATCGTACTCAGATTAAATGACAGTGTGCTTTGAAACGGTTCTTGATTTTTATTTTTCCTTTTACACTATTTCACTTTGTTTCTGAATCATATTTTCCTCTCCCATTAATTGTAATGAGAGAAAACCCTCCTGATGACTTGTTCGAAGTTCTAGTGCCTCAACTCTTATGTACATAGCTAATGTAAGTATATGAGTAGGGTAAGCATTTATCCCTAATTTAAATAGTCACTCAAGAATTCTGACATTGCATGTTATCCCTGCGACAGCTCCTTTCATTCCAATTCTTGCTCACAATAAGACTCAAAGAAAAAAATCAGGTCTCCTCTTAACTTAACCCATTGTGGCTAAATATCCTCACTATTTTTTAGATGTCAAATCATAGATGCCAAATCATGTTCTGTCTGTAATCTGTATACTTGTTCTTGTCGTATTAAGCATAAAAAGGCATCCACTGACGTTTTTTAAATCCTCTCTAATAATAATTCAAATTCTAGGATTTAATCCCAAGTATGTAAGTACTTGAAAAAGTAACAGGAGTTGTTGACAGCACTAGTTTAGCCGAACCTTCAACAAAGACTAGTTAACAGCCTTCGAAATCTCTGGAATGTATTTCTAATTTCTACGGTACTTAAAAAAAACTAATGCATGTCTATCATTTAACTGGATGGATTTACTATGAGCTACTCTGATATATGGCTTTTTTTCCAAACTCAACTAAATATGTAAATCAAAATGTATCATAATTTTTTAACATGGATTATTTGACTAATTAAAGTATCTCCTTTGATTTCCCTCCGACGATCATTAGTTACATGAAAGGCACAGGATTGAGGACCGGTTCCCGTCGGCCTTCGTGTGGGCCATGCCATAGCGTTATATCCACCTGAGCAATGAACCGTTCAGATAATGTATGAAGGTCGAAGTAGAAATATATGGTATAATATAAATAAAATACATATATAAGTATAGATACTTATATGGTCCCAATGCATGCCTAACCAAAATCCATAGATTTTATGAGGCATCTGGATATGTACTTGCGGTACGTCAAGGGAGCATGTGTTGGAATTTTCTTTTATGCTAAATGCGATAAATAGTTTGTAATGAATTATTGTAATGAATGTAAGTAGCATGTAAGGCCACCCAATAGTAATAACAAGTTCTGTTTAAAATTGTAATAGACTCCACAGCAGATTTGAGATACATAGACAGAGGCTTTCACTACCATTCTCAATTTCTCCTTTGGGGTTCGACGACTCAGAAGTTATTATCGGATAAAATTCGGCCGAGAAAAAAATCAGGGGTAAAATATCATTTCACCCCCGAAAATTAAAAATTTTAAATTCTCTACGCCTGATTGCAAATTGCAAACAAGTAGATATTTATAATATGTAGATTTGGAGCTGAAATAACAGTAGCTGGATTTTTTTTCTTTTCAAGGAAAAAAAGGAGATACACATCATTACACATGTAGTTTGCGTAGGATATATTTTGTGGAGTAGTTATTAGTTATACTATTTGCATTTCCCAATTGAAAAAAAAAGTTGAGCACAAGTCAAAGGCATGAAGGAACTACCTTGACTTATTTTTCTCAAAATATTTAATGAATCTCTGGATCCCAAAGATTGGACTCCATCGGAGTCAATCCCACTGAACGTCTTTTGAGGTATTTATAACTATTGGAAGAATTTAGGAGAGGCCGGCTGAGAGGGAATTCAAGGCAAGATATTCCAGATAATAGTAATTTATTGTAGCCTTGTTGAAATCAGAATAGTTTAAATGAATGGACGGCAGTCACAAAAGTAAGAACATCAAATATGAACAGGTTGTCATAATTTACGAGAGGAGATAGGATCAGGCAATTAAAGCCAGCTAATACAAGCATCTGCATTCAAACAGCAACAATAATAATTATCGCGTTATTTCTTTTCCAGATTCTCCCGCGATTGATGTAATCTCGACAATGAAACATGCGCCCCAAAAATTAATAATAAATAATAATTGTTATCAATCCCATTGGGTGAGGCTCCTGAGCACACAATTTTACTTTCAGCTTCCTTTACGACCAACATCATGCATCAAGACATATCACCCTGTGCAGCTAAACATTCAATTATGAACGAACTTGGCACGTTCAGTACGAAATTTCGATTACTGTACTGTGATTAATGTTGTCATTAAAATTGTAGCAAAATGTTAACCAATATATATGAATTCCTACAGAGAGATTTTCCCATTTCTGATATATTTTATGAAACTTTCGAACCCCCTCAAAACTCCATGTATGTTCATATAAAAGTCCGAAGCTAGGAAGTAAAAGCGAACAGAGACAGAGACACGATAGTGCACTGAGATGTTCACTTTTGATTCTTAAACATTTTACACCTTTACTTTTGTTATATGTTTTTGTTATTTTATTTTTGCCAAAGTTTTGACAAAAATGTACTTAATTCAATTCCGTTCATAACATAATATGTAATATGAAATTTTGATCATTAAAACTCTCAAGGGGTGCACAAAACATTGCGTAAGTCATAAAAAAAAAGATAAAATATTTTGAACACAATAACTTAATCAAATGATTATTTCTGCAGTGTTAGAGTCTTAAAAATCACTTCTGATTAGCAAAAAAAGGTGTTAATAATTCACGGCGTCGTGCTATAACCCGAGGGTGTGTAAATGTTTTCCGCGGCGTTTGCACATGGACTCAGGAACTTTCACGGAAAATCGTTCCACGTGTAACTGACCAGAGTCATTTGGATTTCTCTATAGTTTGTAGCAAATCTGGTGTCAGATTTTCTACAATGTTTTTCTTTCATTGACCTAGGTCAAGATTTGGGGTTACAAGGGGCAGGAAACGTGAGACGTGACACAAAGTCAGAATTTTTAGAGGATTTCAAAATTAACATCTTTTTTTTATTCCTACACAATTTAGTGTGTGTGAAGAAAATGGTTTCACGCTCGCTTGTTGTAGGCAATTTCAAGGGCTTGAAAAGCTCCCGTTGAGAGCTGTGAATATAATATGGCCGATAAAAAAATATATAGGGATATACGGTGAAAAGTAATTGAGTCTCAGGAGCGAACGTGAGGAAGATGAGCAGAAGACATTTTTGATAAAGGATAAATCAAAACTGTGACGGAAAGTTTAGATTAAAGACAAAATGATGTTCCTTAAAATAACGTTTTGGCGTCAAACTTACTTAGAAATAACCTTCTCACATTTTGAGCTTCCCAGGCCGCAACTTCAAACTTGGGCTAATGCAGTTAGATTATAATTATTAATTCCCATGAAAGCTACAAGGTCGCGTGTTTTGAAATATGTCTTCACCGTCTTGCATGAGAAAATAGGAACATCAAAAATTTCTCCTTCTGCTCATCTTCCTCACTTTCGCTCCTCAGACGGAATTACTCTCATTCTTGTTCTCTATTTTTACCGGTCTGGCTCATAGTTCTCAACGGAACAGCATTTGCTACAAAAACTAGGCGAATCGAATGTTTTATATGAGTCACTATCTCATAATGTGGGCTATAGGAAATTCAAAGACTCTGGCCAAGCTGTATTTACATCCTGCGATGATTTTGAAAAATCCCATGCGGCATCTGGGTCTAAAGTTAGTGAACTAAAATAGTTATTAATCTATTATTAATTACGAGCTCGAAAAGTGCATCTGCATGTCAAAAAATATAAATCCCTTGCAAAACTTCCTAGGCGCCCGCTTAAAATTAGCGAGAACTTTATTCTTCTATTAACTTTAAAACTTAACTTCAAAATTTAGAAAAATCATTCAAAATTTATTCGCTCCTATCGAAAAAGAGTTGCAGCGATAACAGCGGAAGTTTCCCACAGTGCGACATCTGGTGGCGGGACATAATTGTTTGCATTAGTTCTTGTAAGTTGTAAGTTTACATGGTTGTTTGTAAGGGACCTCTTTTGATTTCTTAAAGTCAAACGGATGCCCCCGATCTCCTCCAAAACCAATAGCCTTCTATTGACGTAATACGTTTAAATTGTCTCGTGATATTGCTCACAACCAGCAGTCATAGAACAGACTTCGCCCCTACAAATTAAGCAAAGTTCGCAGACATTTATCTTTCCCATTGAATGCAAGAGCTCCTTCAGTGTTTCACCAGCACACAGACACAAAATAATCCATTCAAAAAAAAATAGAGAAAGAGGAAAAATTTGATTTGAATAATGTGACATAGAAATGGATTTACAAACTGGAAAATTCGTATTTAGTTGTGATGATTTTCAAGCGTCTCAACGTCTCCTCACAAGGACAAGAGGTACGGTGATGAGAGTGTGTGTCAGTAAAATTTTGAAAAATAGGACCACGGAGCAAAACCCATGAAGGCACGATGCGTGAGGTAAATTAATTCTGCTCTCCTTGGTGAACTCCAAAGGAGTCCATGTGTGAACTTTAGAGGTGGATGCTAAAAATTAGTAGACCTTTTCTTCCACATCTAATGATGACTCCTCACTTGACTCATTCCTCCCAGAATTTTATAAACATTCCGTTCATTACATGCTATTCCTCTCAGAATTTTATAAACATTCCTTCCATTATATACTATTCCTCTCAGAATTTTGAAAACATTCCGTCCATTATACAGTATGCCATTCCCCTCAGAATTTTATCTCCGCAAATCATCCTAGGACAAACGAGTTGAAGATCAATTGGCGTGAAATAGTAAGGCATGAAATAATAATATTTTGTAATTTACAGCAGTAGTGCTGATACATATGAACAATGGGCTAAAGTTGCACATTCCCTGAGAAATGTCATTGTTATTGTTATGTAGTAATGCAGGGCTTGATTGGTGAGAAGGAGCATGGGCAGTTGATATTTGGTTAGAAAGGCGATTACATCACGGACTCAGACCGGTAATCAATTGTTGTTATTTTCGTGTAGCACACGGGCTTCATTATATTTAATATAGCTTCCTACTGCCTATCAACAGTGTCCACACAATAAAAAAAAAAAATCTGCACGCTGACTCCGTACGAACAAGTACGACTAACCCAATGACGACAACTGACGATATGAGGGCCCTATGTCTCAACGACCAGCTCCTGTGGTACAATATTTTTCTTGTAATGGTGGTTGGGATTACCATTCAAAAAATTTGTAGTCAGAGCCCACGCAATTAGGGGAGATTTTAAAGAGTTCCTACACCGCAGCCTTTTTTTCTATGAGTTATAACCCAGGTAACACATCTACTGATTTTAAACGTTTCAGAACCGGTGAAGTTGAAAACGTTTGTGAATCACCCAAATAATAACGCTAAAAACACGTCCAAATAAGTCCCCAATTTGAACGTATAGTATAAACGTTAATTAAGCGATTTTCTTAAACTTGTTTAGTATCTGTGAAATATATACCATTGCATATTTTTATTTACTACTTTTACTAGTAGATTGATTGAATAAAATTCTGTGCATTTCTTTTCGGGTTATTGTCTTCAGGCTATTGAAAAAAATATTTTTCATTGTATGTAGTGAGAGATTCACGTAAAATCAAAGCATTCCTATATATTAAAAGAAATTATTATAGCAAGGACTCGATTTTACTCTCCAAACGTACATAGGTAACTACATCTATGGAAACTAACACATTTTAAACATGCAGTGTATTCTCAGTGTAACAGCACATGTATGGATAATTTCAATTATGATGACCCTATAAATAAGGTATTTCATGAATATGTATGACAAAGTCTTAATAGCGAGAGCAAAATGCGTGCATTGAAACTGACAAGACTGAGCTTTGAATTCTCTAGTGATCAAATTTTGCGAGGGATTTCTTTGGCGCGTATGATGGAAGAACAACGGACAATGGCATTGTTTTCAACAAGCGTACTGCAGATAGTTCAAAGTCTTCATATAAGGTAGGCGGACAGGATCCTATCGTAGAGCATCCATCTTCAGGAATCTGAAAACTGTGATTGAAGCAACTCGACTGATTTTATTGTGAACTTAACTTTTATACTTTAAACAGACCTAAGTTTTAATATTTAAATTGTGGAGAGCTGGAGTGGAGAAAACCGGAGAAGAATTCGATCATTGTAAGTTTTTCAGGGCTCCAAATACATTCATTGTAGTTTACATATGTATATTGTTGAACATGCTTCGCAAAAAGTCAAGGCACCACCGGCGCATTGTAGCTCAGACTTTAAGGAGCTTCCAAATAATAACTGGTGGGTCATTTCAAAGACCAGATGATCAGGCAGTATTACCCAGTGATGCAATACCGAATAATAGGTGGGGCACCGATTTTGAAGATAACGCGACTGAAATTCCTAACCGAAGTCCTTCAGCACAGAATGATCGTAGTGACAGTTTTGATGATGAAGAAGATCAGGCGTTCGGTGGTTCCAAAACTAATAATTTAGTGGCGAATTTACGAAGCTGGGCTCTAACTCATAATGTTACCCATTGTGCAGTATCGGATCTACTTAAAGTTTTAAATTCTTCGCTAAGCTCAACTGGATTGCCAAACGATGCTCGCTGCCTCTTAAAGACACCTCGTAATATTCAAGAGCGAGAAGTTTGCCCTGGGGTTTACTGCCATTTCCCATTAACGTGCAGTTTGGAAAAAATTATTGAAGACATGCAGGATTTGCAGCACATATTTTTGGATGTAAATGTAGACGGTCTTCCTATTAGTAGAAGCAGCAGTAGCCAACTCTGGCCCATTCAATGTCGAATCGCAAACCTTCCAAACGCTAAACCATTTTTGGTTGGAATTTACCATGGAAATAAGAAGCCAAATTGTCCTAATGAATATTTGAAAGATTTCATTGCCGATGTTCGGAATCTACAACGACAAGGCTTCGAAACAAGTAAAAACTGCAAAATTCCAGTTAGCATTTCTAAAATTATTTGCGACACTCCCGCACGGGCATTCATAGCAAATGTTAAGGGACATAACGCCTACTATGGATGCGGCAAATGTATCCAAAAAGGTTGCTACTATAAAGGACGAGTAGTTTAATCAAGTTCAATGAGCACATTGAGAACGAATCATTCATTCAAAATACAGCAGCAAAAATCTCACCATAATGGAGTGTCCGCCTTATTAAATTTGAAAGTCGGAATGGTGTCCCAATTACCACATGATCCAATGCATTTACTCTATCTTGGTGTTACGCGAAAATTACTGATAATGTGGACAAGAGGAAACTTCGCAAAATGCAGACTTTCAATGACACAGCGGAAACAGATATCTGCAGCTCTCCTGAATTTCAGCAAATATGTGTGTAGTGAATTTTCGCGAAAGCCCAGAAGTTTGAAGGAATTAGATCGCTGGAAAGCCACAGAGCTACGGGCGTTTTTGCTGTACTACGGACCGCTTGTGTTAAAGAGTTTGGATCCAGAATACTATCAACATTTTCTTTCGCTTCATGTAGCTGCTACGATACTATCCAATCAAACTCTTATTGATAACTATGTAGAATTTGCAGGAGAGTTGCTTCAATACTTTGTCAGCAAATTCGATTTCTTTTACGGAAAAGAAAATCTCAGCTTTAACGTACACGGGCTTCTTCATCTTCCCGCAGAATGTAAACGATTTGGTGTACTGGAAAATTTCAGTGGGTTCCCTTTCGAAAACCATCTTCAACAAGTAAAGAAGCTTGTAAGGTCACAACATAAACCGCTGCAACAAGTTGCACGACGGCTACAAGAATTAAATAATATTAAAACTTACAAGTGTTACTCACAAATAACGTATGAGGGATTGCATCACACCGGACCAACATTAAATCGTCAGTTTAAAATGCAATTCAAAAAGGTCAATTTGAAGAACTACTGTTTAAAATGCAATAACAAAGACAGCTACTGCTATCTTACCTCGGGGGAAATTGTGTCAATAATAAATATTGCCGGCGACGAAATAGAAGACATGTACATAGTTTGTAACCTTTATGATAATAGGCAAAAACTTTACAACGTGCCATGCAATTCAACAGTGCTATGTACTTATAAAATTAAAATTCGTAGTTACCGTGTTGTCCTGAGGAAAATTAGTGATGTTTCCAAAAAATGCATAGCGTTGCCTTTTAGCTCTATGTATTTTGTAATTATGCCATTACTACATACCTAATGAAATTATTTTAACTTATTATTTTTCTTTAGAATTAGAATGTTCGTAGTTGTCGAATTTTCATCCCGAAAGGGTGTTCGTGAGGTTGAAGCAGTTCCAGAATCATGGTTAACTGATAGCAACAAAAATTGTTATTGGCCTCCACCGGAAAAACTGACAATAAGCCAAATAACAGTAGCAATTAAATCCATGAAAATTCCAGATAAAGACAAATGGCCAAAATATGGCGTCTGCAAATTTTGGGGACCGTATGGTAATTAACTTATGTAACTCTTATTATTAATTACAGAGTTGTAGTTTCATTACAAATTCACTCTTTTCAACATTTTAACGATGTCTTTCGGAAATTCCAGAAAGTTATTTACTTGCCAGGCAGAAGGCCAATCGTTCGGAAAAAGTCACGGACATATCTAGTTCTGGTGAAAGAGGTCGCGGCAAACGAAAAAGAACTACGAATCTACCAGCATCTTCTCCGAAGAAAATACGAAAACGCAAGCAACTCAAAGATAATCTCTCATCATCCGAGTCTGACACTAATAATAATACTGTGGGGGCCGGACTTCAAATTCCAACTCTGAAAAGCCCGACCGGTATTGAGACCAATTTCGGAGGTATTTTTAACAATCCACGAGGTCCAAATTTGATCCGAAGTTCGGGTGGTAGGTCACGAGAAACATCAGTAGAGTTGGATGATGCGATCGATACTGTTCC
Source organism: Allacma fusca (assembly GCA_947179485.1). NCBI lineage: Eukaryota > Metazoa > Arthropoda > Collembola > Symphypleona > Sminthuridae > Allacma > Allacma fusca. The sequence goes on from OX359250.1 coordinate 6,021,147, forward strand.
CGTACCCGGACGTACGTCTGCGCAGCGTCTTCATTCACCGGTCGCTTCTTGCTCAACTGAAAGACCCCAAACTTCACAAAATTTTGTTTCAATTTCATTCGGTATGATTCGCACGAAAATTACTTATTGATGTTATATTTAGAAAATGTGTAGTTAACTTTAAAATATTCATAAATGTTTTGCAGAAACTCTTCAAACATTAGTTCAATCTGTGGAGCTTATCAAAGTTCGTCAAAAGCATTATGGTGACTTGCTGGAGTTTTTAAGTTCAAAACTTGACCACATGCCACAGGGTTTACCTGAAAAACGTACTCAGGCGATCAAACTGCCACTGAGAACTATGACTGAATTGGACGAACTTGAAAGAGCCATGACAAATGATGACATTGAGGCCGAACTGGTGATTCTCCGTCAACTATTTGCGTTGGAAAATGTTAAAATTCAATATTTAATTAGTATAATATGTCATGTTGCAGTATTGTTTGCTTTTTGGAATTGGAGGAAATAGTGTGGGGGATACGACGCGTAATTGCCTAGCCAAACTTGTGTCAAACAATGTGGCTGCAAACCTTAACTGGAAAGGACGGGGAAACAAGCAAGGAGGCATAGAAAAACGGGGATTTTCGGATTTTCGGATTTGTCAAACTCTTTCCAGTAAAATATTTATATACGTTGTACATTCACAACAATAAATGCAATAGACGATGGGTATTATGCAAAAAATAAGCTTCCCCATTTTAAAATACAATTCCATTTCAGATTTTTCCTAATTTGCTAAATTGACAAAGGTCGAGAATTTTAGTAAAACAGGTCAAATTGAATCGACGCTGAAATACAAAATACATACAAATACACAATATACAAATAAAACACATTTTGATAAATCAAGTTAACCTAATAACAACTAATATTTTACGTTATTCGTGATTTTGTTATACAGGGTCGGTTTTTGAGTTTTACAAACGAAAGCAGAGCTTAACCAACATTGAGAAAGCAATCAAAGATTGGCTTAAGCAAGCTCCTTACCGAAAAAAGTAATGGTTTTCTTCTGATTTATAGTCACTGTTATTGATGTATTCCTATAACATCACTTTTACAAGGCTTTTATTTTGCTTATATTAATTATTTGATACTACTTATTTTTTTTAGTGGCGGCGGATTAATTTCTGAACAGCAGCAGGAGACAACCGAAAATTGTGATTGTTAAAATTTACTTTCGAATTCCCATAGCCCTACAATTGTTTTTTGTGTTTGTAGTTTATAATTGCATGTATGTGATTGTATAAAAATTTAGCAATCAATCTGTAATTAGTGGTCATTATTTCTGTTTGTCTCATTTTTAATGAAATTTATCGTTTAGTGTGCAATTTTGAATAAATAATTTGCATAAATGGTGTTTGCCATATAACCAATATTCGGTTCTTTATTCATAAATATAAAATTAAAAGGAATCATCTAGTCTGGTGACAAAATAAATTTTAATATTTTTGAAAGAAAAAGAAAATTGCTAACGTTCAAATTACATCGAAAATTGGGATGTGTATAAACGTTTTTTAAACGTATTCTAAGCCGGACATTTCTCCTAAATTTAAACTACAATTGAACCAGTTATCAACGTTTATTAAACTAATTTTAAACCTTGCTAGCAACGTTTAAAAAACGTATATTATAGGATGATGTGTTACCTGGGAATAGTGGTGTCCCCAAGTTGCATAAATTATTTGAGGCATATGCCTACTAAGAATGGTGCTGATACCATATCCATGCTCACCACCGTGACCAAATGTCTGCGTTTCCTTCCACAATTATTTGTTGTCACTCAGGAACGGGACATAAGGAGCTGTAAAGTATCTGCAGGATTGGGTAAAGACAAGAAGAAAAAAAACTCGCAAATCACCCTCCCCCCATTCTACCTCCTCACAGATCCAAATCAGAGGAAAAATTGTCCACCGACTGTGACAAAATTCGAAGCTCATGGGTTTCTCTCCTTCCGGACGGATTTACCTATAAATGTGGTGTAATTTGAGTATTTTCCATGGATATATAGCTAGCTGTACTTGTAGAAAGTAAATCTGATTCGAATGCTCTCTTCCATTCCACAATAATTAGCTGGGAGGTATTGAAATATCTGTATCGTTCCAACCGCACACAAAATAAATATAGTCAAGTCAGCACAAATAATTGGCTCCAAATTACTAACTTTCATACATTTTTCCTTCACTTGAAAATTCCTATCCCCCCTTTTCCTTTTTTTTTAACTCTCAACATATAGATAGTCCAAGAGAGATGAACTATATCTTGGAAAATTCCTATTCTTTAAAATATAATCAAGTGAAGTCAATTTGGTAACTTTATGACAATTACCACTCCATCACATCAAGTCGAGCCTAACCACTCCAATTGCAAAGAACCAACTACATAACAAAATCCCGTGGTAAGATTAGACAGGGGGATACATCATCGTCTGAGCATGCACGGCGGACCGGACACGGATGGATGAATCTATTAAAATGGAGTTGGTAAAAACTGTAAAGAGCGAAACAACCATGGAGATTGTCATCTCAAATCTTGAATAAGAGAGATCGTGCCAGTAGTAGAACGTCGAATTTCCAAGTGACGGATCAAAATGAAGCAAAACACATTTATTAAATCAAGGCATAAACCGCTTATTTCTCGGCCCCAAATCAGTAGCCACCATTGTGATGGTTACAAATCCTCCTTTCCGCGTGCCGTGACTTTTAGCATCCCTTTTGCGAACTTTACAGTTCCCGTTCTACACTCATATCTTCCCTCACTGTCAAACCTAACCTTTGGGTTTGGAAAGCAATATGCACCTCAAATATTAAAAGGAAGGTACTCCGTAGTGGAATTGGGAGGGAATCATTCCAATGATATTTTGAAATAACCTGTATAATGGGTGTAAATTAAATTCATTTATAGAATTGTAAATCCTTGATAATTATCATAAAAACCAATCAAGCAAAAGCAAACCTATTCTTCCCAAGTGAAAAATTCCGGCCTGAGGACCTACGCATATGTGAGGGGGGATTAAACCGATGAAAGAATTTTTATTCTAATGCTTTAAAACAATTCATGAATTTTGCCTCACATTTTTAAGTTTTGCAACATCTTTTTGACGAAGAAGAAAGAAATCCCCGAACCCTAATTGTAAGACCTAAGACCCTTTAATGACCAATGAGGCCAGACAAGAAGACAGAGTTGGAGTTTTTTACCTCTAGGAATTTTCGAAAGGAAATTGTCAAGTGAGTCATTCAGTCAAGAATAATAACTCTCCGTTACTATTTTGAAAATATTCTCTTAACAGATGGGGACTGGGCTTTAAAAAAAAAATAGGGAATATTTTTTGCTACAATTATGTCAAAAAGAGACTGACGGTGTTTCATAGTAAAGTAAAAAGGAGCATGTGTAAGGGCTTATTAGTTACACTCAATTATCCATATGACATTAGGAGGAATGGCTTGCCCTACAATACAAGTTTTTCATGATTTCATACACTTTTTGAAAGTTATTCATCCAAGAGGGAAAGGTTCCGTTATTACAACATCTTCAAGCTGTGTCCACATTTATCTCGATTTGACGCAACTCTGGCAGTGATGCATGGGCCATCCCAATTTTCATAAGTTCTTTTTTTTTCTGGTAGAACGTGAGGATATAATGTGCGCATCCTAAAATATAATGATTTAAGCAGAACAAATCCACAATTTTTTGCGTGCTCCATGTGTGAACAGAATTAGAAACGAAAGTTGTATGGTGATTCGGAAAACAATGGGGGGAAGAGAGTAAAAGCAGTGCAGACTATATTTTTCTGTATGGAGGACTGTATGTTTGGGGAAAATGTGCCAAATGCTAGAATGGTTTTATCAACTGTCAAAACTAAAATATTTCGGTTGGGTTGGTGCGAATATAAGGCAAAGGTAAAGGAAACGAAATATATTTAGCCATGGTTTCCCCTCTACTTTGACTACTCTACCTTTGCATAAAACTGGCAACGAAAATATTCTTGTGGGATATGCTCTCACTTTTCATAATTTCTTACCACGCAAAGTGAGTATATAGTCATATGTCATACAAAATGCATCAGAGGGATTCCGAATCTCCAAGTATGTACATACATACATAGATACTACACACACATGGCTCAACACTAACAGTCTTCAATTTGGTCTTCATCCACACCTTACAATATGTCTGACAACTCCTTATTTCCATAGATTCTAACTCTTACAATTACCTTTCAATAGTCTCAATGCGAGCTGACCACTGTGAGAATTCTAACTTCACTATTCCTACTCCTTTTGAGACACTCGCCTTCCTTTTGAACACACCATTCTCTAACAACAGCCACATCATCCCCAGCCAATCTCTCAATGAAAATCTTTTTTTATAAACGTCAAGTCACAATTATTGTAAAACTCGAGTCTCAAATCCAAGTAATAGTCCCAATTTATTTCAAACTTCAAATCTCAATTACTATTGGGAAATTCAAGTCCAAATTATTGGAAACTTCAAGTCCAAATTATTGAAAACTGCAAGTCCCAATTATTCCCAACTTCGAGTCGCTACTATTGTTGGAAGCTTCGAGTCGTTATTATTGCAAACTTAAGAGTCGTTATTATTGCAAACTTCGAGTCGCTATTATTGTAAACTTCGATTATTGTACGCAATTATTGTACAATTCCAACGGTTATTATGGTAAACTTGGAATTTGGGATGAAGGAAACAATGGAGTAATTACTATTTAAATGAGGTCAAAGGATACCAAGGATTTGGTGACTGGGCTTATGGACAGCGATGTCCCTGCATGACCTGCTCAAGGCAAAGCTGTGGATGTCGGGAGAGCAATGACAATAATATTTAAATCGATGGAGAGTAGGTCATTGGAGGGACATGGGGTTGACAATGTACCAGGCCGTACCCTCGGACCGAGGTGTGTGTCCATTGGTCCGGCCGAGACCCCATGACTCATGTCATGTCTGTAGAGTAATGTCTGACATAACAGACCGAAGGACTGAAGTCAACTGTAATAAACGATTAGAACCACCGCACTGACTACATAATTTGTGAAAAACAATCTACTAATATGACAGATGGATGCTCAGCCCAAACCTGTATCACACCTCTATTTTCTACATTTACTTCCATAATCAACTGACTCTGTGTCCTGCTCCTTACTCTCTCACAGACCTCAACTGGTAACCTTCTTCAAGTTGAGCCCCAGTAGCTTTTCCCCAATCATGTTCTTATTACTGAGTCCAATGCAAAAACAAAAACCTTGTCCTACTGTGTGTATAATAGCTCTCTATCCCTACAGTGCCTCAGGCTCCAGTCCACATATAGAGTGACTCCTAAAAGTAGTTTTCCTCTGAGATGATCTGCCTTTTCCACAATCAATTGGGATTTTGGAGTCACACTGTCACGGCTCTATGGTACAGTCATTTTGTGACTAGTTCGGGGGGGAAAAAATCAGGCGTACTTCCACGTACCATATGACTCTGCAAAACGTTTGACACCACTTCCTCTCCAACCCTGTCCTCTGGAAATTTGGAGGGAATGAGCAACTGAAAAAGATGCGGAGGGTCGGTGGACACATCTTGTCAGAGTCTATGATGACTCAGATCCTCTCATGTAATTATTACTCAGAGGTACTCACAATTTAGTGAGTACTCAAGCCCAGCACATCCAGAGATTCGTCAATTCCTATAGATATACCCAATTCATTCTCGCCTCATTCACATGGAATTTCTATTATGTATGTATCTATCTGTATGGTCCTATAGCCTTGGACAATATTAATTATTATTATTGAAAGGATAGTCGCGGAAGGAGCAACTATAATGGGCAAGAAAGGGCTGGTCGTCGGGACTGCCTTATGCTGTATTTTGCACACTCGGTCCTCATAACTAAACGCATAATATAAGTACTATGAATACCTCTCTATAACACACAAATGGGGATAACTTTTAACTCGAGCGATGCTGATGGAAATACAAAATTCATGTTGGACTGAAAGTCCACAGATCTCTACCCTCTATACTGTACGAAGGAGAATGGCTATATACATACATACATACATACATAGCTAAAAGCATACCTGTTAAACGGGTACTGTGCAATAATTAATTACTACAAAGTCTGTATCTCGTATTCCTAGGGACTATTGCAGAATGTGGTAAAATTGCAAATATAACGACACATCTAAAATGATATGAGGTCACCAGGGCCCCACTACACAAAAATGTAACTATGAGTAAAGGAGTTTAGGAAGAGTGTGCTTGCGCATTACGCAAGAGTATTTAATTTACAGAGCCATCCACACAGTAAATAGAAGTTGTTAGACAACTTGGAATTCCTGCTACATCCAACTTTTTTTTTTTTTATACGTCGAGAATTATTGCAGTAGTAACGTTTATGTTTATCAGGTAAACGCTGGGTTAGAAACATTCCTCCCTCCCCCACCCCATCCCTAATTCTCCTGTAGGTTCCTATACAGTCTCTATTGATTTTGTGATAGATGCAGATATGATTAGCTTCACTTATGAGGATTATTATTCAGACCTCGTCGAGGATTCCCGAAAGAAAACTCTCCTGCCTGCCCCAACGCCAAACATTGTTTTCAGGAGTAATGGAGGGTTATTACGAGTGCTAAGAACTAAATGCACGTTTTGCAAATCAATAGAGGGGATTGGTGGTTGGGGCAGGGGTACACATGTAAATGGAGGTAGCTATATCTATATATATATATATAGGCCGGAAGGCACGTTGTCGTATTGTGCATGTACACTAGGAAGTTGAAGCATGACCACGGGGATACATACTGTAAAAGTTGCTCTTTGTAAAAAGACTGATGAAGCTTCGAGATATTTTTACGAGGGAGATGCAGGTGGAGAGAGAGAGAGAACCTGAATGCTCTACTCTCCACAAATTAATACTGTTATGATCAGACTTGTTAGAGCTGTGTGAGAGAAGAGGTGAGTGCATACTCTATATCTTGGATCATTGGATGAATGCTCTATGTGTCTCTCCCAGACTGATTTCTTTTCGTGATCAAGGGATACAGTCGAGTTGCATCATACCAGCATAAATCATGTCCACAGGTCTGAACAAAAAAGGCGTCAGGAGTTCTCATAAAATTCTACATGTATTTCACATCAAATGTGATGATTGGGTGGGTTAAGACAAATAATCAGCGTCCATTCAAAGAGCAACACACGGGCCTTTCATATCCCCAAATTATGCTTAATAGCTATATCCCCCCCTTTTTATGAGCAATCCATGCAGCCCCCAATGGTCCTCAAATCTTTTAATATAAGTATAACCCTTCCCCCCCCCAAATTCGTTACTCCACACCTGTAAACACTCAAAAAACTTTGTTCAGTATATATGAATACACAGGAGGAGGGATGCCCCCATCATCATCAACAACAACAACAACGTACAACGTACAACACAACAAAAAAACAAAAAGGAAACTCAAACAACCAGGAATTGCTACCTAAATTAATTTATTGGTTCTTGGATTTACATAATAAATTCCCTTTATCGATTTGGAAATATCTACGAGTTTTTTCCCCCCATGCTCCGCCCACTTTATTGCAAAACTCTCTTGCAGAATTCCACGGAGGAATTATGTACAGACGCGGACGTCGAGATAGATATACATTTGTGCAGAAGGGCCTTCCTCCTTGTACCGTTACCATTTACCACTATACAGATATGCAAGCGTTGCTGGCAGGAAGTTCAGGGGTTAAAAAATCAACAAATCCACTTCATCCAGATGTCTACACTCTGAGGAGAGAGGTTATGTAAATGAAGTATCGCTTTTTCTTCTCCATCCTGCTGCACATTACTTCACTTTCGAGCCGATGGAAATTAATCCAATTTTGGATGGAGGAGAACATAAAATACTAAAAGATGTGACTGCTCGCTCACTTATATATAATTACTTGTTCTACACCTGATAGTTACGAGAGGTAGATACCTGGAGGGGGAAATCCCATTCTCAGAGGACAGAATGTAAAAATGGAAAAGTAGTAAATTACTAAAGTTAGTCCCTTCTTGTATGAGCCTGTTTGCTGTCATATCCAAAATAATTCTTCCTACTCTTGAGGAATAGTTTCTTTGCACTTTTGCCTCTCGACAAGAGTAGCAATATTTTAGCTAATAACATCCATCAAGTTTTTTTCTAGACGTTGGAACGGGTAGTGAGTGCGCCTGAATAGACTCTGATAAAAATGCAACAAACTATCAGCACAGCTAAGAAGTAGATATACTGCGAATGTAATTATTACATATGTCCACTTTATAAGCAAATAATGGAATGGAGATAAAATGCGACGTGTACTGTCACCTGCTGTAAAGCAATTACTACTTCGCACGCAAAATATAACTCCTGCCTTCAGCTTTCCAGAAATTAGAGCCAAGCACCACCATTGACACACTGTGGCTTTGAAGGTTGTCCGAGTCAATAGTATATCAACAATAAAAAATTAAGGGGAAAAAAATGACTCTCATGAACGTTTCTCCTATTATTTGCACGGAAGTAATAATTCCACGAACACCAAATCAAATAAAGTTGATTAAATGCAAGTGCAAAAAAAACTGGTTCCTCGTGTACAAGATCTAGCTCTTCAAGTTTGGAGTATCTAGATAAGTGTGAGGAGCGTCCGGTGCTTGTTACAATTATTATTTAATTTTGGATGAATTTAAACTCTCAGAATTAATGGTCAGTTATGAGGTGTTCTGATATCTGTTTAGGGTCCGTGCTCTTGCGTAATGAGCTTGGTGGTTACAATGTATTTATAATTATTTGCCTCGACGTGAGATTGTGGGGAAGGGGTTGGAGCTTCCTTCCATTTCTGAAGTTAAAGGAATATATGTGACTGCACAAAAACGTTCCTACACTTTCCTTTACCATGCACTGATATGATTAATTATAGGGATGTTATCAATACTCAATAGTTAGAATACTATATGCAGATGATGGATTATAGGTGCTATGAAGGGAAAAGGAAAATCTGATGAGAGAAATAATATACATAAATTACCTGGGCAAGAGTCCGGAATGACGACGCTATATCCTACTTCTTTCCATTTACCGTTTTTGGAAGCTTTGAGGCATTTTGCGTGAACTTTGACACTACGATACTTTCTATAGAGAAGGATAGGCTGAGTAATGTCAACGTCAGTTGGGAGGAAAAGAGTCCGGATAAGGCTCACGTCCTCACAGTTTGTGACACGAACCACACGAGGTAATGGGTATGAACTTATGAACTCTCGGAGTAAGTACATCTCGGGACTCCAGGACAGGAAACGGAATCTTGAGCTTGTCGTACTGTCCGAGTCCGATGGAACAACTGGCCCCGGAGAAGTCATCGCAAGCAACTTCCCACTTCCGGAGACAGACATGATTCCTCCACTTTTTTTTCGGATCCTCTTCCTTCACAATTTCGATTCCCCTCCTCTGTCTGTAGGCAAGACTTTAGGGTTAAGTTTGGAAAAAAGTCTGGAAACAAACGCTCATTTTGAACTCCAGAGTCACATATCTCCGGGTAATACTAGATACTTGAGACTCCCACTGCTGATAGTTCTTGATTATCCCCGGGAACGACTTTGATTTCCAGGTCTAGACAGACTTCCTACTCAAATCGTCGCACAATGACCCTTCATTCCTACAGCAATCGTTGATTCACTTTTGAATTCACACAACCACTTCTGGGGTATCAACTGATCTCTAGCGAACCGTCTCCAGATTTCAATTTTTTCTCTCTCTCTCTTCAGATCTAAAATATGAGAGAAAAATAATTAGAACTGAACCACCTTATACGTTACTTTCCTTCATATATTTTTTTGAAAAAAGGGATATTTCAATGAAATGACAGTCACAAAAATAATTCTGTACATAACCATTAAGTGAAATAAATGTTGGGAGACATTATCACCTCTCACATAAGAATTAAATGGAGATGCATGAATGATTTCATGCCTCCGCTAATAAGGAGCTTTTTCATTGAGCCATGGATTTGGTAAGAGTGAGAAATAGATATGTATAGATATGTAGGAAATTGTCTAGGGATTGTGATAGAGCTATACGGCAAATCCCTCAAGGCCTTCTACCCCACTGAATGATTGGAATGGGTTTAAAAACAAGGAAAAGGCATGAAATGATAAAAAAAAGCTGTTTTCATGAATAATCAGAAAATATGATAACAGGTGGGAAATAGAACGAACTGCACGAAGAACCCGCAAGTTCAAAGAACATTCGACCTAAGCACGACTCAACTTTATAACCATTACTGTGTTAATATTATAGCTCAACTTTTACATCCCTCACTTAAGTCTAGCTTGCGTATTTCGCTCGTGGCATGACAAATGACAATGCATCTTGAGTAACCCTACACACACAATCTACAGCACTAGAGTACATACTTACCTCCCTATATGTACTGCCTAGGAGGGAGAGATCAATGCGAAACCCAAGTGAGCGAAGCAAAGTCAAGAGACATTTTTATATTCTAACTGAAATCAAGGATTGGAGTCTAAGGAAATGCCTAATTGAATACTGTCACTTACTCACAATCAGTCGTATGTACTGGTTCACACAACTGTAGTGGATGTTCGTACTTTGCATGTTTGTCGAAATGGAGCTCCACTTTAAGAGTCACATATTGGAAGTCTAACTTAAGCGGCTCTCTCATAGCTAGCAACAAGTGGAACAGATACAATTGCCAGGGAATTCTCAATTTAATGTCGTCAATCTTCGAGGGATAAAAAGGCTTCCCAAATCCTCCGCTCTATTGCCTTCCCCACAGAGCACAAGTTGGTGCATAATGTCAAAATAATTACTCGGAACTTATAGAATGGCAAGGTCTGCCTCTCACAAATCCATACATACACACACCGTCTCCCAGTAAATGGTCCACGTTACATTTAATCCTTTTTACTTAATTCTTAGCCTAGATTGAGCCCAACCTTACCGTACTGCTCTTTCTTCCATAGCCAAAATTCCCATTTAGCCTCCAATCAAATACTTAGATCGAAGGAAAATGACGACCTGTCGGAGGCCGTAATGAAACCCTCAGTACAAAACTAAGTGTTACTTTCATGTCAGCATGCACCTTTTCCTATAATTCTATTGAAATTCTACAATATACAGTATGGGGAGTGTAGGCAAAGGGGAAATGACTGGGAATGGGAAACCACCTACAGGACTTTACTAAAGCCACAAATAAGTAAAGAACGATCATACAGACATAAGTACAGACCTTTCAATGGAAAGCAAGACAAATCTAAAGCACCACAGGAAAGGTTACATAGTCCAATACAGTCACTCGCTACAGATCTTGACGGCCAAAAATCCTCACAGAATCGAACAAAGCTATTATTTGCAGAGTCAGTTTGCGAAAGCAAACAACTTTGTCAAAACTTTTAATTGTCTGTAAGTAGTACAAAAATACAAAAATCCCCACGAGACAAGTACAAACAAAACAAGGAAATTGCCCATACATAACACGCATACAAAACATATATGTACATGCTCATGTCTGGTCATAGCCTACATACGTACATACATGTAGAAGTGGTCTTTATTGCTCCATTCCCTTCCAACTCCAATATCCACTCAGACATGACTTCACCGTCGTGTGATTTATTGGAAATGGATATATTTTATGGTTAATCAAAAAAGTATCCATTTTGAAAGCCCTCCAACCTCATGTAATTCTAAATCTTATACGTTCCCGACCAAGTAGATCAAGCTTACTGACAATGAGCGTATAGTACTCTCAAAAATATATATGTATGAGTAGGGACAGAGAGAGAGAGAGAGAGAGAGAGAGACGGAAAGTTACACCAAAACTATCTGAAATTAGCACATAAGGATCTAGTCTACTACTGGTGAAACGTGATAAAAAACGGAGACGGATATGAAAAAAAAATTGTCTCCCACATAAGTATGTACATATGTACGCCTTTCCTACAATAATTACATACGACTGCAAATCTCTAATGTTTTCGTGTCCCGGGGAGGATCAACTGGGGTCGTTGATGACACTGAGTTTGATTTTTTATCCACTTTCCGACGAGAATAATTGGGACTCATGACATGACTGCTCTCGGGAAATAAATAAATAATTACAAGAGGAAGGAATGTAAACAAACAGTGTTTTTGAGATAGGACAGACCGAAGGGATAAATCTGGGCTTGGTTTCATTATTTCCTCATATTAGCAAATGGGATAAAAAATTAGTGTAATGGAGGGATCGGGACAGGATTCCATCTTTTAGAACATAGTCCTGAGTCGGGAAGAGCATGTTGAAGGTGCATTGCAGGGCAGGCCGAGACATTGACGAAGTCAAGGAAACCGTAAAACTTGTACAATTGTTTGATGGGTTCATTATGACAGAGAGTGGGGCAACGGAGGTATTTATCAACAAAACAATAGAGAATGCCGAATTAAGGAAACATTAAACAGAGTTTAGTCCTGTTTTTATTTTACAAATTGTCCTTGCTCCAAGTCTCCTTTGCACAACAGCTGTGTGCTCTATTTTTTCCAACCGCTTTGCCCTTACCAGGTTTCTGTGTACTACCAATGTCATTATATCAATTCTGGTCTCTCACCACAAAGTTGCATAAGAGCTCCCCCCCCCATTCCCCTACTTGAAGTGAAACATGTAAATCAGCTACCTCAGAATCTATCTGGTTCATCAATAGTTACTTGAGAAGGGTCTCGGCTCACTCCATCCATGCCTATGTACATAATTGTTTACAAGAAATTGTCATCCCAAAGACTATCCCACATGTATAAGCACGTCTCCTCCTTCCTATGGGACGGAGACTGACTCCACATACTACATACTACAAGAAACTCGAGAGTGAGAATTAATAATTAATGGAATACAGTAACCTAATGTCATGTGGCCCTAAATAACTCATGTGGAAATTAACCTTATTGAATAATTGATTTGAATGGACAATAATGGGGATAGGCTCAATGAGTAAGTGATTGGGTTCAAACTGCTCACAGAGTTGAAGGATGTGTGAATACTTTGGCACTTGGTTTTTTTTTTACAATGAAGACACGTTAGGGCTATGCTATGCTTCAGTAATGAAACCAAGTTTAAATAATTACGAATGGTTTGTTTTATTTGCCAGACAGACTGCGAGAGAGACATAAATTTTTCGGAATGTAAAAGGGCTGTGTGTGAGGAGCAAGTGAGTAAAAAGGAAAGGGAAGGTCAGCGTAGAAAAAGCCAGAGCACATTACATTGTAGGAATGGTTACAGTAAGTATCTAGGCTTTTCGCAAAGTCCGTTCTCTTATATCACAGTCATGCATCATACATACATAGTTTGAAACGAATCAAACTCGAGGTTGGAGCTTATTTATGACTCAATGGTTCGGATGCTGAGCGCACCTTTCATTTATCTATTTATTAATCGAGTCCTATTGACATCGCACCATGTCCTCAAAGCTGCCCAACTATTTAATTCTAATATTACACGACATGACAACACAATTATGACACTCGCGAATATATTCACTTCCTCGAACGTCCCTGTTGTGTGCAGTGGGCAGCCCACTCCTGACAGCACAATACTACCACTGAGGGACGATGCTTCAGCTTCAAAAATCCAATCACAACAAAAATATAATCTTTATATGTATTTAGACCTAGACACACATGCGGTATATAATTTCTACAGTTCAAAGAATTGTTTAGCATTAGGAGCATGGAGATTTAGGACCAACGCTCGGACTCTATACCCAACACTAATCTTTTAATTGTCTTGTAGTAATGACAATCTTCTCCACCACATTCTCAAAAGCAGACCCATTTCACAAATTTAAGTCCGTCTCAAATGTCTGGGAGGAATAATAATAATTCTTATTATTACCTCCCTACATTCCAATATTGACTTCAGGAATGATTTGTGTCTCGGCTCAGGGATTCCTTCAATAAGGGCATGACTCCCAATAGTATCTAGTCAACATTTCTAAATGAAGGAATAAATGTAATTATTATAGTAGTGTTGGCACTAAAAAGAGCTGCTACTGCTCAATAAATAATTATGCACATGGACATGGCACAAGTCTGAGGGCTCTGTCAATGAATCAACGCAGATAGGAAATTAGACGTTGAGGATGTGCATACAAATGATATAATAACCCTCATAACATAAGGAACATCGAGTCATGTAACGGAGATGTGGAAGATACATGTAGTGCATGTACGAAGAGACAAGCTATAGTTAGTGTACACAAATTGCTTGTAGTCAGGCTCATTACAGGGATGGAACTTCTCTTCTTATGTAGCATTAAATCATCACTTGAGAGATAACATGAAGGAATGTGTTATATATCTATCCTATGAGAAAATAATTACATTCACCTCAGAGCGGTGATTCTGTATCTAGGTATGGTTAGTTGTTGGAGCTTTGTGTGAGTGGGAACTCAAGAAAAGTTTATATTTGTGAGGAAATTCCTTTAGCTCTGATTCGAGCATTTTGTTTCGAGGCTTGAGGGAAACGAGTGGAAAGAGGAAATGGAGAGAAGTGGACTCGAAAAACCAGATAAACAGTAGAGCTCACTTAGTCATAATGTTATAGGAAGTGAGCACTCGGAATAATTACAATAATAACAACATGGACATAATCGTGTTTGCATAGATCGAGTAAATCATCCCTCACAAACATCAACAAGAACGGAGGGGGGAACAGGACTCGACTCAGGCTGTAAAAGGTCATTTGTGCTGAGACCCATCATATTAGATTTGTACAGGCATTGGCAGTCCTCAAAAAATTCCAAGTTAAGTCCTTTTATATAAGACCCCTCTCTATCAGTACACTACTTCTCCTTCTCTCCTTCCTTCAACAACCCTCATTACTTATTCGCCAGTTACTAAACTCATGGCAGGACACATTTTTTTAATCAATAGTCAAGGAACATTTTGGCTACTAAGATGACGAGAGTGAGCTCCACCAAAATCCGTCTGCCTCTATGGAAAGGGAGTGAAGAAATCGCAAGTACGGATGAAATCCTCACAATGCTCTCCTACTTCCACACAGACATGCAAAAAGGTAGACAAAGTAGGCGAAGCATTTGCTATTGATTTCAGTCACAATCACACTCCCAAGCACACACACACTCACACATATACAGTCACACACACTCACTTGTCAATTGAAAGTTCCCTTTCAGACTTGAATGGAGCAACTCGATGATTTCCAAACTGGATTAAATGACCATTTAATTTTCTGGCAATTATAAAAGTGGAAGAGGTAATTATTCGAGAATTAATTAGACGAAATCAAGGAGCATTTCTCATGATCTGGCATGGTTCACACACTCATTCCCTTCGTCTCCCTTTGACTTTCTTGCAGAAACCCGATGTATATACATCCATTGGAACAAGCTCAAGTCAAGCCTCTACCCTCTCTGTCTCTCTCTCTCTCCCCCTCTCTGTCTTCTTACAATGGGCCAGAGAGCCACATAGTGAAGGTTTACACTTCAACGGAGCATATAGTTCCCCTTACAATCAATGAAGAAAAAAAAAGAAGAAAAAACAATAACCCAACAGAAACGTGGAGAGGGTTAGAGTCGTCAGAGACAAAGTACACAAACAACTGCCACGCCTGCTTCAACTCCACTATTTAACTATAGCAATCATAATTTGTCGAGCCAAATGTGAGCAAACGTGTGAGAATAGTTATGCAAGTTTCTTGAGTAATCCAACATATTTCCCCCACAAATCTCAGCACAATTCGTTAAAACAATAGTGTTTCTTAAGATAATACGTCTAACTTTATGCTAAATTAAGTAATCTCAACTCTAGGGTCACACCATACCATGCCTAAATTGTCTCCTTCCTGACCCTGAGTTTTTTTCCCATTTCAAAATTACTCGAGTAATCTTTCATTAATTACAAATTCACCTTCAATTACCCAGTAGTCCCACAGTAATTACTCCGGGAAATATTTACCAATTTCTTTTTCCACACTTATTTACTTTGACCACACACTCATCCAGTCCGAATTTGGAAATACTTTTATGAGATTTCTCAGATCAATAATAATTATTACAGCATAATAGAACATGTCTAATCCACAACTAATCCAAAGTAGCTGACCCCACTGACCCAATTCCCTTGAAACATTTTTTACGGGTTTGATGATCTCGGGACGTCCTCTCCAGCCTCCCAAAGAATTATTCATAAATGTCTCCAAAAATAGATACTTTTATTCCTCAACTCCACTTGAATGTTTCCCCTCAAGTTCCCGAGAATTACTTTCCATTTCAAATATTTATGGCTTCCATAAATTAGAGATTCCAAATTTCAGGACGGATGGTGTTTTAAATGAAAAGATTCCAGTTTTGAAAGAGAGCCGAGTGCCGTTAAAAAAGTTGAGAGGCACAACTACATAGATACTTTGGGAGGCTATTCCTCTGTAGATTTATTATTCAACATTTATCATAATTTATAAATTAAAAAATCTCCATAAATTAAGCCGAATCTTTACTTAGGATCTTTAGTCGAAAGAGGCCAAATACAGATGTCAATTAAGAAGATGTCAAATTGAAACCACTTTTTACCTGATAAATTTCTTAGATAACTGTTAGCTCCACAGTTGAGAATTGCTATCAATAAGGAATCATGTGGCCCAATAGGAAATATACAGTGTTGATATACATACATTGTATGTACATACTAGCTTGTAGATTGTTTGGGATTATAAGGACTAGGAACAAGGTGAGGATTGGGCGCGAAATAGTGCTAATGCACGAGGGCCCAAGTAACTCTTTGGGATATGGACACAGAGAGGAAGATCTGAGATGACTTACAATTAGTGATGGTAAAACCGGTAAAGGAGCCTTAAGTGTGGAGAGTGTTGCGTAGGTGAGACGATACGAGCCGATGACAAAAAGTAGGAAGAAATTGGTGGCCTGAGCTGTGAAAGGGAAAAAAATGCAGGGGGATGATGAAAATATATCTATAGGAGTTGTGCAATATTACTGTCATGTAAGCAGTAAATGCCAGGCATTGTGGATTTATGGGAAAAGAGGATTGAGGATTGTAGTCGGACTATGTGCTTGGTCAGCCAATAACAACTCTACATATATATATATATATATATATATAAGTATCTCATCCATCTCTATACATAATTATTTTTATATCATGTACAGCACATGGCGTAGAGAAGCCTTCAAAGTCATAAAGACTCCTCTGAACGTCTCTGACAATTGTCATTAGCCAATCATTCGGGAATATTATGATCATTTGATTTGCCAAGCACTCGTTCCATTTTATGGGATTCCTTCAAGTTTTCATCACACAGTCACACATCTCTTTGGGTTACTAGCTTCTTGTTTCTGTCACACCAACTCTCGTCACCACCTACATTAGCCTTGCATGCATCAATAATTACTGCCGAGCCAGTCCTTAGTATCTGATGTATCTGATGGGGAGAGGGGGGGGGAAATGAGTGACAAGTGGAATATTAACACGGATCATTGCATGCTCGCGAATTCTCCAAATTTCCTTTGTATATTTCTCATAAAAGTCATTGGACTTTAAGTAGACGTCGTCGTCGATTTCTCACATTGTTTAAGCCTCATTTCCAAGGAAAGCTCAAAAAGTCACGGACAAGCTCTGAGTCAATTGAATTATTATTGTTATTATAGGAACATAGCGTAAAAAATAGTAGCAGGCCCAGAGAGACTTCTACACACCTGTCTTTCCAGTAAGATCTAATGAATCTAATAAGAGAAGCAGAGAGAGAGAGACAGAGAGAGAGAGAGAAAAAAAAATAAAACTTTCGTCTGCACCAGTTGTGCACTCAGAGAGCATTTCAATTATCAGCAGAGCAGTCATTACAAAACAAGGGTATGCGAAAGAGTAGCCGTGATTCACAAACACAATCAGTCACTCCACCATTAACAAGATGATAACATACAGTAACACATGTGAAGAGTCATAATTATTTTTAAAATTTATTTCATCTCATCAGAGATGATAAGAAGCTTAAAATACATACATGATCATTGTTTCCAGCCGAGGGACGAGTTACAGGAGGCAGGTATGTAAAGAGCAATGGTAATGACTTGATAATACCTTCAAAGCCTTTCTCAGAGCTCCGGCCGGAAATAATAATTGTTTTGAAATGCTAATGCAATTTCTGAATTACAATGACTATAACTGAGTACTTGCATTACATTGATTAACCTGATACTTACTGGTCTGACGACAAATAATATAAACACAATACAACTCCCTAGAAACTTCATCATACAAAAAAAATAAATAAAAAGGGTGCTGCACATGAAAGTTGATACATTACCCTTTCAGTGGCAGACACATATGTATGTACATATAATAGGATAAGGTAGGAATACTACGTAAATATATTCCTTATGAATTCTATATATTATATATCTATCTATGCCTTTGTGAATTACAATACATTCTGGTGGTGAGCATATACTTTTATTATTATTACAATGGAGGAAAAAAAAAATATGTGTGGCGTAGGTTTTGTGGGAACCTTTTACAAAACTTTTTTTAGCATTTCAAAAAAGAGATGAGAGAGCAGTGTGGATAGTTGAGGAGAGCTGGGAGCATTGTTGCAACTCACATTTTTGTATTTTCCCATCCCAACCTCTAATTATCATTTACAAATATCGTTCCCCCCTGCTCATTGTTGTCGATTATCCAACATTAAAATATTATCACAATATTAGTTTCCCATGTTATGGGAGCAGGAGGAGGCTGGGGCTGATCAGGCTGAGGCAAATCGAGAACTTGCCACTATTATGATTCCCATTATTACTGTGATTACATATTATGATTCCAAGGAACCCATGGATAGTTACGCGGATCCTGAGACTCACAAAAATATTATAATAATTCCTTGAAGTCATATTTTGTTGGTTATTTTTTTTTTTGAAAAAAAAAGAAAGATTTGAGCACAATATGGAATCAACGCACGTTGCTTCGCAAATGATCTCATTGCCAATAAAGTAATTCCCCATGCGTGGAGGGAAGGCACGTTTTTACCTTGAAATGGATAAAAATGCTCTGTTGGTTCCTGCAGTGGTGGGATATCGGGACATCTACTAAATGCAAATAATGCTTAGGGAGTTGGTACATAGTAGTATTTAGTCATAATTAAATAATAACTACTCTTTTGAGGACCTTCCAAATATCTTGTTTTGTCTTGACTGCAGGTCTGTGTATCTGTGACAAGAGAGCTCCTCGTTAGTAAGCAACTCTCCCTTTGTTTGGGTTCAGAGGCTGTGGCAAATGCCGTTGAGAGGTCCTCAATGATAACTCATAACTTTCAACTCCCACTTGTGAAAAACGAGACCAGTCGTGGAGTCGCAAAGAATTCCACGAGGGTAAATAGCCATAAAATTTGTTTCCCTTTGTCGACTCCAACCTCGGCCTACAAGTCAATGGGATTTGGGAACAGCCACCGTGAAAATGTGGCCAATGGGTCTATTTAAAAATATTACACCTCTCTTCTGTAGTATTTGTGTGCGAAAAAAGACTTTTCCTTTGGTCCAAAGACTCCACTAAACTTCACTGACTCTCTGAGAGTCTCTATTCAGTCCACGAAAAAAAAAAAAGAGCATACGGAGAGACCTTGTCAATTCCAAATATTTTCTTCTAACTTTTATAATTGCCATCATCTATTTTTGAGTAAATTGCAAACCCCCAAAATTGGTTGAGCGTATACATTTTCTGCTCACACTCCAACTCCTCTGACACTGACAGACGGCGTTGAGAGAAGATGTCGAGAGACGGCTTCCAACAGGGGACGGACGGAAAGTAGGTCGAAAATAAAATAAAAAATGAGTAAGAGTTTTTATCCTACGTAAGAGATAAAGAAAGAGAGTTGAAAAGCATGGAGTGTGGCAACTCGAAACCTTCCATTTTTATTCCTCATCATGCTTGTGCACACACAGAAAAAAAATCCATCCTTTCTGACCATTACATTTTCCACTAGATCTCCACTTAAAATTATGACAATAGTTATCAGAGCACTCTTGAGCCCATCAAATTATCCGCTAAGAGTCAGAGACTCAAAGGTAGGGAAAATTCCAGCGGATAGCTCAGTACTACTTCCTTGTGTAGAATGTATTTACTCAAGAAATAATGTAAAGGAGGGGGGAATCCTTTTTCCCAGAGGCTCATATCTATCTCCTCCTTAGCAGCAGAGGATAAATTCACAAGGATGGATTGAGAGGCGAAGAGGCAGAGAGAAGGATTTCATTGAACACTAACTATTGAATTTACAAAAGCCTCAGTGACTATGGGACGTAATCCGAGAAGTTTTTATTATCTCCTGAGCCCAACTCCACACGTACATAATATACTGTACTCACTCTGGGTTCAATCGAGGAATCAAAAAAATGATGCTGCTCTTTTACATTGTACAAGAACCACTATCGTCACGGGTCGGTTCACTCCGTCCAATCTACTTGGCATGCATTATCTACTTCCATCCCTTGACTCTGGCATGAGTATAAGGGCATTGAGTGGAGATACTTACTTATGTAAGTATCTACATGGAAGGACGTCCATGGTAGAGCATCACCTCTGAGTAAACATATGTATGTAGTTCCTATAATTATCTATGTATATAGCCCCCCCTAAATCCTACATATACCTACAACCCCCTGTAATAACATTTCGTAGAAAAACCTTTACACTACATTACTCATTATACCTTTAGATTGCTCATATTCCAATGGAGGAAACGTTTATGGGGAGGGGGGAAGGGGGAAATGAATGAGAAACCATGTACTATGTAGTCAGAGTCTTTCAATATTCTTAACGGCTCCGGCAGCACTTGCCAATCCATCCCAAGCAGTCGCCAAAGGTTATGCAATAACCCAATAAATCTATCTCAGCTTATCTGCATACAACAAAATTGCACTTTGTCAATCCCTCAGGCAGTAAATCCAACTTCACCGAAATCATTTATTCATTCTACTTGTACCTATAAATGCATCTGATTCTTATCAAATCAATTTCCTTAGCTTCCAACCCTTCCATAGTAATTCCCTCTACTCCGTACTCTACTCTATAACCATAAAATAACATACACAGATTTAGCCCGATCTATGAATAAAATCCCACGTCAGTTTGTCTACCCTTGTCACAGATTTTTAGCATTTCCCAATGTGGAAGCTGTCAGCTTCCAGTTACTGAGGAATATACTATATCCCTGTACTTTTGAAATGTACCAGTTGGGAATCTCTCAGTCTCCTGCGACTATATAAATGAATACAATAGTAAGGATTAGAATAATTCCGGCCCGTGTCTCTCTGACATCTGTGTCAAGTCATAGTTTGTCTTCTCCCCCCCCCCGTCTCCCTGCCCCAATGAAAGCTGACGATTTGTATTTGAGAGGATTTACAAAAGTTTAAAGAGCAAAGGTGAGACTTCCCGTCCTTCAGGACAGCTGAGGTGAGTAGATATACATAGGGGACTCGGAATTAATCTGTAATTATTATACCAGCTGGTCTGGTGTTTAAATGTAGATACTTGAAAATATACAAGCATGGAGTGAGGACTTGTTCCATGGATTTGTTTGAGGTTCTTCTGTTGAGGGAAAAGCATGCATTGATGAGGACACTGGGAATGTGTTCATCAAGAGTGTACGCATGCACTCGGGTTGTTGTTGGGAGAAGAGAAGGAGAGAGAAGGGTGAGTGAGTCCATTGCCATTGAGCTCCTCCACACTCAAAGTCTGAACCAAGTTCTATAGTGGGATAACCAGATGCATACAAGAGATATGCATGAGTAAGAGGTGAGGATGTAATAACAAGTATGTAACTGGACATGAATGCTGCTGCATAAATTGCATGGATAAAAGTTGCCCCTCCATCGCACAACATACACTCACACAGACACACACCTGTAATACACTTGTTGGTAGACCTGATTTCCTCCATTGGGATGTTGAAAGAACAGCTTCACACACACATACACACACACAACCAACCAACACTTGGTGCAAGGATCGAAGAATCAAAGGAAAACGGGAATTTCAAGATGGGATTGCCGCCAGCAAGGAATCTCTCAGGTTTTTGTCTCACATCCACTCCACAGATATTTTCTCAGGAAGTTGATAATGTCGAGTCGAGGTAATCGACAGAGTCTATTACGAATGGACGGGCTCTGATATAAGGACGAGAGAATAATGAGCTTTTATTGGCAGTGCCGTTGAAATCTCCTTTACTACCTCTGTATATCTACCTATACACATAGATATCCCTCCAAACCTTTCTCACAACAGCTTCAAACCTGTCAAGTCCCACTCGGACCGCTCTCATATTTCAGACTCAATTTCATCCCATCCCCAAATAAATCCAAGTATCATTTCATTTTACAACTTTCAATAATTTATTTCAATAATCCCTTCCTGTCCTCACCCCTCAACAAGGGACTCCGTATAAAGCTTCAAATTCCATTGATCCTATGTATTTCCCCCCCCTCTCTCATGGAACTCCGCTGGTCTAACCTCAAACCCAAGGAAATACCAAATTTGAGACTTAATGCATTGCTGAAGCTGAGAACTCCAACTTGAGACTTCCATAATAATTATTACTGGAGCTTGAAAGTCGAGTCGGACGGAGCATATCATTTATTGATTTCAACTCCGAAAATCTTTGTAGAATTTCTTTGAGACAGACCTCACAAACTCGGACTGAACCTGTTCATTGGAATATGAAATCCCTGTGTGTACTCGTACTTGTGAGGAACTTGAAGTAACCTGTAATAAGCTCTTCCCCTTGTTCCTATACACAGACACACACTCTCCCATACTAGCCCTAAGTAATACTCGTAAGAAATAGGATGGATAAGGAAGGCCAGGTAGGAACAACAAACGCACACATACACACACACACACACACACACACACATATCTACACATACACACACACGATCTTTGGAGATGAGAACTCGCTCAATATTTAACCAGGGAATAAACTGGATTTGCATAACGTTTACCATAAGATAGGGAGAGTCCTTGCACTCTCGTCTCTGTGAAGCAAAGCGTAATGACACAAGGTGTACAATGAACGTGTAATCGAAAATGAGTAGTGAGTAGTCATTACTCCGTGTCCGTGTGCTTCACGTGAAATTCACGACTATTTCGTGACAACGGACCCGAGAGCCAATAATCCCTTCACTCTCTCTCTCTCTCTCTCTCCGTCTCTGCCTTCCTCATCGTCTTCGGAACCAGGCGTATTTATTGAAAAGGGGGTTTACTACCAGCCTCGGAAACCTACTCAATTTATCTGTTTATTTCCTTTAAGGAACAGTCTTCTATAGCAGCAGTAAAGAAAGAGAGAAAAAGATCAAAGATACGAAATGCAAACATCGGAGACGGCTGGATTTTATGCGGTCATAAAGCAAAACTTTTTACACAGTCCTAAACACGAGAGATTCCCTCCTCCTTCA
Source organism: Allacma fusca (assembly GCA_947179485.1). NCBI lineage: Eukaryota > Metazoa > Arthropoda > Collembola > Symphypleona > Sminthuridae > Allacma > Allacma fusca. Next base: position 6,044,637 of record OX359250.1, read on the forward strand.
CCTACTCAAATAAATACATTGGAGAGGATTCAGCTCAGCTTGGGCTGGAGAAGGGGACGAGATTTCTGCATGTTTTATTACAATCTGCCTCAACCCCATTGTACTGCATATGATTCACATGTACGCGCTTGGTCAGTCAGACTCGGTAATGGGTGAAGTCCGAAGTGAGACATGGACATTACTATGAGTACACATATATAGGAAATTAACTACTTCCAAAATACGTAATTATATATCTAGATATCTCAAACGCAGGATTTCTATTTACATGGAGCTTAAACATAGATATGTACGTCTGTATTTCCATTAAGGATGTAATATTTCCATCCACGCAGGATATAATATTTTTTACATGGCATTGTTTACATTTCACATTACAGAGAAATATCTCCTTAGACTGCTCTTTGATTTCAAAGTCTGAGTGTACATTGATGCTCATGTTGTAGTGTGATGATATGGGAACTTGCAATCAGATAAGACAAGCTATATGTTGACATATGGTACATGACTGAGCCTTCCACTCAAAAAACTGGGCATGAACCCCACAATTAGAAATGAATATTTAAATTCCAAGTACTCTTTATAAAGGGTTATGGGCAATATCTATGTAGATGTGAGGAGTGACGTGAAAGGAAACAGAAAGATGTCTAGGTTGCCAAAAATCCATGGACTCGAGCTCTGCAGAGAATTTTTTTTCCGCCTTACATAAAACCTCGCCATTTCCTCCGGGCTTCACGCGACCAAGGGAAAATCCCAAGATATTATGTTTTAAATAGCCATGACTCCACTTGCGAACAATTTTACATGCATTTTAAAATTTCTGCCCAAGGTTTCGACCCAAGAGTTGTAGGTCACTAAAATTCACAATTATAACAATCCCGCATCGCATTGTAATGACTCCCAGGCGCAACCTTTCTTGCATTTCAATGTGGAGAGAAAAGTCCTCCGGAATTCTACACCGCATTCAACTCAACATATGCCCTCCTAATCATCTCCAATTATTTACAATTCCCTTGCGCTGGCTTGCTCTTTCCTTTCAAACAATAACCATTAGAAAGGTATGTACGGCCCAAGATAAAATAGTACTGAGGCTGAGTATGTGTGTGGATTTGTCTCTCTCTCTCTCTCTCTCTCTCTCTCTCTCTCTCTCTCTCTCTCTCTGTGAATATGTGTGTGTATGTGGAGGAGACGTCCCAAATATTTCATTATACTGTCGTTCGTTCCGGGGCAAGGAGTTCCTCAACCCTTGTCAAGAGTCCAATGAAATGCAAAAAAAAATTCCCAATAACAATATATAACTATACTCAAGGGAACAAAAAAGTTTCGGGGAAGAGAAAAATGACGGGACATGCAATTTCCTGAAATCCTCGAGAAAAATCTCTTGGACAATGAGTATATAGATAATTATATGAAAATTCTTTCCATCGTCCCTCTCACTCAGTCACTGCTTCCCTGCGTCAAGTTCAATTGAATTGGAAACGCTCAATGAGGAAATTACTTGTAGTGAGTGAGAGAGAGAGAGAGAGAGAGAGAGAGATGGTTTGAATAAAAAAGAGTTGAGGTGAGCGTCTGTTGCCTTGAGTCAATTGCCTAACGTTAGTCCATTATTCGTTATCTTTTGAGTGCATGAGAGTCTGCCGGAATGAGCGCTCGATGACAAATTACTCCATAGCAAAACAAAATGGGTAATGTTATGTAAAAAAATGTAATGGAAATAAAAAAAAATCCCCTCAACAAAAAGTGTGTAGATTAAATGATTTGGGAAAAAATACTATCTGTGTGCAGAAAATACAGTATGTGTGAAGAGAGACGAGAAGAATTATTCCCTATGGAAAAGGAAGATGATGGCTGGGATAAGGTAGAGATGAGAGTGTGAGGCTGAGGAGAGTCAGAGCAGTCACGTCTGGCTGGAGTCAGGTAATACTAATTGAATACTGGCAATAGTCTGTTAAATGTGAGCAATAACCACGTCCAGAGAAGATAAATTGACTCAGAAAGAATGGGTTGAGGTGGAAGAGAGACGAGTGAGGTTTTATTTTATTTATCATTGAGAGCATTGTTTGTGGGCCGTCAAGGACGGTTTTTCTCCACAAGTGTAAACTCTCAACGACAACTCCAAACAGTTACTTTTTCAACGACAAATACGGCAATTTAATGTTCTCAAGTGGATCCACAACATCCCTTTCCTTTCTGGCCCCTTTCGCAGCGTCTGTACAGACGTAGTATAATTTTATTAACTTGGTTCTCCTCCATCAATCCCAACATATCAAGTAGACAATATTACATAAAGGTGTAACTAATTAAGCGCTGAACTACAGATTGCACACACAAATTATAACAATATGTCTATGTCACATTCCCTCATTAGTAATTACGTATATCTGCCCTTACGAGATCAAAATGTAAGGTCAAGCTTCTAAAAACAGGTGGGAAAATTCATACGTTTTTCCATTTGCAAAAAAAAAATGGCACGCTTTGACTTGATAGGAGGAGCAAAAATTAAAACGTGGACAATTTTAAGCATGAAAATTTTACATTAGCAAAATTATCCTAATGTTGTCTATACTCACAGGTTTTTCCTCTACTTGTTATAAATTATGTAGTTTGAACTATACTAATGGAGGGCTGTTTTGTAATCCTGTCAATTTTTGCCTTCTCACATTATGAGATTTCTCCCCTCACCATCCCCTCAACCCTGCTTCTTAACAAAATGATAATAATTAAGCATGTGTACAAATATCTATACCTGCACGATTGATTGGACTGAGTTAGGTTGGACACCTCCTATTACCTGTAGTTATTCACGATCTTACCTCACGCCTGGAAATAGATGGATGAAAGGAGTCCCGAGTGAACATTTCCTTAATTAGAATTTGTAATTAACAACCGAAGATCTTAATATACTAAAATCCACGGCCTACGTCAACGTGCTTTTTGATTTCACGTCCCTTCCCTATCATCCTCACTTATTATTGTTAGTTACACAACACCACTCTTTCTGGCAAATTCCTTGGGAATCCGTCTCGTCCTCTCAACCTCCACCAAGAGATTGGAGGTTCTTGTGGGAAGCTATCCCTTCCTCGGGTTTATAAAAAATCTTTTCCTTGGAAAACATTATCCTCATAAGCCCGCATGTAATCACCTCGAACCGCAGAGCAATATGGGATGTAATGGAGTAATTATGATGGGAAGGGAGGAATATACGGAGAAGATCAAATCCGATGATCCGTCTCCCTGGTCAGAGGATACATGCTTGCTTTTGTAACCGTATCAAATCGTGAGGAGTCATACAGTATGAAAAAAAAAGAAGAAGACCTGGCGTGAAAAAATGTGGTGAGCTGTTGTTGACATTTTGACACTCTGGCAGGCTGGGACGAGGCCAGGAACTGACTCAGGGGAAAACAATTGTCATCTCTTCATAGGTTGTATGACAGCATACCAATACATGACAAGTAGCGCGAAACAAGAATGAATGTGAAAATGTGAACCCCACAGGAGTCAACTCCATTGAATAATTGTCCTGACACATAAATAATAGTTTTTCCATCCTTCCAAATTACTACAGATACCTAGAAGACACATTACAAGGAAACATCCCTCTTCTAGACATGTTCACATGGGATCTCACAATCAAAATCTTTCATCGCAATTTTTCCAGGGTAACTACGAGTCAAGTCATGTTCATGACTGCTGGTTAACCTCGAGCTTCAGGAGGCTGACCTGAGTTGATGCGAATGTGAAGGGAGCCTACACAATTGTCCAATTTCAAGAGCAGTGACATTTTGGGCACTCTGCCCAAATTACTTAGTCAAACTGTATTTCATGCAAAATTACTTTAGCATATGAGCTCAACCCCTATATCCAAGTCCCCTACTCTTCAAGTCCTCAGGAACGACTCCTCTGAAAATATCTTCTCAGCTTTCAACGACATGTTCGAAAATAGGTAGGTACATAGCATGACAAAATACACATTTCGTTTTCGTTCCTTTGAGTCTCTCTGCGTGGAGAATTGGGATAACTGCAAGTGATTCGCGAATTGGACTAATGAATGTATACATACATGGCATGTCATGACGAGGGCTGCCAGCAGGTAAGTAAGTAAGTGCTTCCAAGTAATTATGACTTGAAACTAACTACAACTTTATCCCAGACTTCTCCGACCCTTACTTGACCTGCCTTTATATAATTATTACTGGGGCTCCAGTAGAGGAGGAGGAAATGTGATGTAAGTGGAGACATGACGTGGGTCACTTATGGCAGCATCCTGCCTTCACATCAGTAAGTACTATTGGTTTCCTTAATGTTTAGCTCGGGCGTGCATAAATGCGTAAATAACGACATCCTTACACAAATAGATGGATTGACTCATGTGGACTTGAATCGTGGAGTATCGGTAATAATTTGCTAAAATGTGTCTGGCGTGGGAAAGGGCTAAAGTAGGCATTGTGATGTCTTTTGATTTCTTTGTTCAAGTCCCGTTTCTCCGTCCAATCCTGACTTCTTGATTCAATGGAATTCTCTCTCAACTGTTTATTAAATCCAGATGAAGAGCCAGCATTTCGACTTGATTGTTCTCTTTTGTTCACACAATCTCCTCGACTTTTCAATTGTTGCGTGTAAGACAAGAGCATGAGGGAAAGAGACGGAAGCAGGAGGGACAGGGCGGAAGAGAGCACGTTGAGAGAGACTCCTGTGTGAGAGAGACACATAGAACACATAGAACACATAGAACACATAGAACACATAGAACAGGAGAGACCAGATAGTAGGCAGACTGTGTGTGTGTGTGTAGGAACACGGATGAGATGATGAGAGAACTCCCGTGCGAGCAGTTGTCTCCTTGGACTACACGTAAGTCATCAATTCCGTCAACAATCGTTTACCCACAATTTCCCTCCCATCACGAACCATTGGTCACTGTAGTCACTACTACACACCGTCATAACTGACTTTCCCCTTTTTGAGTCTTCTTCTTCCATTCTCCTATTCCATATTTGATTTCTCATGAGTTCCATAAAGGAGGGGAAAAAATTATGCTCATTTTTCTGTCGTGTCGTTTGGGTCTCAGAAGAAGAAGAAAAAAAATGGTTTCAGATTTCAGGAATATTATTCCTTCACACAAAAGCAAGGAGAGAAGGAAAGCTTGTGAAACATGAATTGGATTAGAGGAGAGAAAAGAAGACTTTTGTAGTAAAAATGTACAGTTTGCTCGTTATTTACAGCCTGAAGAATAATGAAGAGCTATTAGGGATAGAAGTATAATGAGACTACAGTGGATTCCGATGGGAAACAAGATCACGATTTACGTAGAACCCTCCATTGACCATATGAATCTTACACACCAGATTCATAATTACATTTTGGCAAATTCTAACTCACACACACAAGAGAGTCTAGAACTGAAAGAAAAAAAAACGTGCTTCACTCTTCCACTTCTCATTGTAAGTGGATGCTAAAAGTGTGAGGAAGAGGCAGAACTCAGATGTTGGTAATTCTACCAGACATGTTATTATTATTCATTCCTCGAGCTCTGGACGGGGCACTTGACTCTTACAGAATATTAGCCAATGCTGAATTACTTGTACAGAGGATGGGGATACTCAAACCTGGTGTAATAAAGTAATAACAAGAGAGATGATTCTTATGTAAAACGTCCGAGGGAAATGTTGTTGAGTTATCACTGCCGACCATCTCATATCCTGCCTCTCTCTCTCTCTCTCTCTCTCTCTCTCTCTCTCTCTCTCTCCCTCTCTTATCTCCTTGCCCTTCTTGCTCACTACAACTATTTAAATGCTGAGAGTCCGACTCAAAAGCTTCCAGTAAATTCACGATTATTTTCTTCAAAGACCAGAGGTCCCATGCTTCCACCTTAACCAAACAATAGCTTAAACCACTCAATCCCTGTACAATGGTAAATCATACTAGAACCGTTCCAATCAACAGCACCTCACCGTCCAATGGTCACAATAAGAATAATTATCATTATTACAACCCCCTCACAGGTCAGACAAAATACGTACTCAAGTTTAAAGTTCGAGGAGATCTGTCCCAAGGATTAGAGCACCCAACCTTATATCCTACTGAATTCCTTCTTGATTTTTTGAATACAAAACATTTTTTTCTGATTTATTTCAATTCCCAGGTTTGTTCAAATAGATACAAAATTTTAAATATGAGCTCATTTTTGAAAAAATGACTGCTACTCAGAATCAGCTTTTTGGTTAATTACACGACGGGTACGAGTTTCGCCTGAAGGGAAATATGAAGGGAGTTTTGAGTCTGAGTTGTTGGACTACGGTACTTCATATACATAGTAGGAACGGACCCAGGAGGATGTATGCTATTAATACTGTCATATAGTAAATTCACACAGTCCGATGATAAAAGTATTTGCGTTTGAAGAATAAAGGAAAATACTTGTTCATAAAAAAAAAACATTCTTGGAACAAAGTATCGTAAAAAGGCAAATATATAAATATATGGAAAGCTCGAGCAAATTCAGCTGTAAAACTACAGTTGTCGGGAAGAATAAAATTCAATGTTGAATTCCATAGGAACTGTACGGTGATAACAATAATTGATTTGGTTGGAACGTCTCGCCAGGAATTTCCTTTCTCATGCAAATTTAGATAAGACAGTTGTTCGGAGGATGGAGCATTATCACATCACTTACAAATCCACACTTTACGTGTCCCTGCATTACTTTCAGGAATAAATTATTACTCCAACAATTTTTTTTTTCCTCTTAAAACTTTTTACAGCCCCTTCTTCCCGAATGGCCATTAAAGTGCTGGCAAACAAACATTCCACACTGTTGTACTCTTTTGCGATGCGGAAATATGACAAGAGCTCTTATGATCAACAATCTGCATCCACTCGAGGAGTAGCTCGCATCATAAAAAAAAATTACGGATATTTGACTGAGATTACGTTTCTTCATGAATTCCCGTTTTTTTACCAATTTCCCATGTGTAGACACATGTGAGTATAGACAGTGACTTACTACTATAGTGAGTACACATATCTACGCCTAGGTATGTGTCCTCAGGGGCAAGTCATAACTGTCTCTGAAAAAACCACAAGGTCAGGCAACTCCGGCCTATGTCAAACGTTGACAAAAAGACGTAGAGATATGAAAATTGCAATTCATTTAGAAAGTAATTACACCTCAGTGAGTCAAGAGTCATTGAAAAAGCCAGAGCTACTACGCTATACTTAGAGTATATATTTGTAACGGTTGTGCTACACGTCCAAAGACACAAGCCCTGTACATATACAAAGATAATGTAAAATGTGTAGCATAACGATGAAAATTGTTAATTTCGGTAATTAGTTCAATGAGCCGTTCATTTCATTCTGAAAATACCCCGAGACTGATAAAGGGGGGGGGGGCATAAGAAAATGACTCAAAATAAGCTAACATGAAGGTAATGAGAAACAATGAGAGAATTATCAAGAGTCAAACAAAACCACTTTCCTACGGGGTCCTGTAACGCAATGACATTTTAATGTGCTAACACATTACTCCACTCGTATGGCTTCCGGCGGAGTTCTTGCTTCATCAGGGATATTACACCTTACCTCCAACTCTGATATTTTATCTCCCTTATCTTATCCCAAAGTCACAAGAAAAGTGAGGTGCAGGTTATCATATACCAATATCAGCAGTCCTATATCAGTCCTCAATGACATTATACAGCCAAGGAAACGGAGGAAGCTCATGCAAATCAATGACAACTACCAACACATCAGCTGTGTCAACATATAACCATGTGCTCCGGTCCTGCTCCCAATATCAATTACGTAATTAGTCCCGGTGTCGCCACACGTCTAACCCACACTTGACTCGTTCCGCAGGAAATGAAATCAACGTAATCTATAGTCTCAATTTCAGAAACGATAAAGTTATGATGAGGGAAGAGATTCAAGAGATTCTTTTGAGGACGGAGTTCCCCATGTCATGTGATTGATGAGACCCTCGTAGTTCCTAAACCTCTGTAGTAATAGTTATTACTCCGAAGTGGAAACAGACTCCAAAATTTACATCATAATTATCTTCATTAGTCAAAATACACTTGGGGATCTATTGCTTCCTCCCTGCTCTCTCTCTCTCACACACACACACACACACACACACACACACACACACACATGACAAAACTCATGCATTATTCCTGGAGGAAGATTTGTCTCCATAGCTGTAGGGATATGGAGTCATTATATTCATGAATGGCCCGCAGCCCAGATCGTTGACAAGGTAAAGTGAAGGGCTGACATATAGGATTTCTAAATATTACCATTTGTTTTTCCGGCCCAATCCAGAGCTGTAAATTAAATTTGACGGTAATACATTGTCAATGTAGGAATTACATTCACCTTAGAGGGAATTACAAGCGGATTACTATTTGAAGAAAATTTTTTGCTTGTCTAATCCTGATCGTAACTCTCAATGGGGCTGTTCGTGGAATAGGTACTGCACCACCTCCGGGATCTGATGCTAATAAAGAGATTAAAGTATCTACATGAGAGTTGGAGCTGGGACGTCTTGGAGCGCATAAGAATAATGGGATTATTTAACTAAAATGTTGACTTTGGGAAAGAGTCATAATAATGGTATTTACTATCGAAATCGACAAATTGGCATTGGATGGGATAAGTACAGCAGACAAGGGCTCTTGCACTGAAATAGTTTTGTTGATGTGGGAAATATACATGAAATGTGTCGTACTGTATTGGGAGTATGAATGGGGAGGCAGGATGCAATGGAAATATGTGATGGGAGTCTGCAGGTGGAAATGTGCAGGATGCTTTAAGATTGCCAAAAGAGAGGACAGTGACAGAAAATAGGAGGTTGAAGATCAAGTGGGGCTTGGACGACAAGGAATTTGGCTAAGGGAGGATGTACGTAAGTATGGGAAAAGATGCGTGGGCGGAATGAGATTCGACGGCCTCTTCAAAGTTGACATGGAATGGGTAAAACTTTACAAAGGTGAATCCGTTTGTTATTCACCTTTTTGAAGTGAGAGATGAAGCTATAACCTCCCTGTGTAACTCCGATCTTAGTTGGAAGACTTCCATGAGACGACGACGACGACGACTAAAATAAAATTTGAACCACTCCTTGCATGGCCATAATTTCAGTTGAATTAAATTCACATTAAGGAAATTCCCTGGGATGATTTGTATGGAGTCAGACCAGATTTCTTGAGCCGAAATGTCCTGCTTTGTTCCACACACACACACTCACACACACACACACACACACACACACACACACACATACACTCACAGATAAACCGTAAAATAGAGATCCCCCTTCAGACTGACTAACTAACCTGAACTAGATAGATTTAGATAGAAATGGGCGGACACTCCACTCCTCTCTCTCTCTCTCTCTCTCTCTCATCTCCACATCCATACATTCTGCACGTCCTTATCAAGTGTCCACGCTGAGGAGCACAAAGAATAATAAGCAAGTGCTCTCAAGCTCCTGACGCACTCTCCAAAATCAACAGAAATACGTCCTCAACCTCACCATCTAAATAAGGTGAGTTCGGAAACTCCGTCCTAAATCAAGACTCCTAAGAGTATCTACAGATATCTGTAACTCCCTGGAAAAAAGAGACATCCTTCCTCACACAAACCCAATCAAATCTCAAGATGAACAATTCATAAGACAGAGCTTCACAATTTCGGCGGACCTTTCCTTCCTTTCGCAATGATCCAACAAAATGAGTCCTCAGTGTTTATTCTCTCTCTCTCTCTCTCCCTCTCTCTCTCTCTCTCCCTCTCTCTCTCTCTATCACATTCTCTCTCATGTCCATAGAAATGTAACTAACTTCCATCTTGTAACCGTATCCACGCCGACATTTCATGAGTTCTCTGGCTGCTGTTATGCAAGTCCTCCACAATAATTATTAACATTCATAAAGAGAAATTAATTCTTGAGCTCATGTCGTAATGGACATTCGCAGCGAGTCAGGCATTGATTCTACAAGATTGATTACCATGTCTATCTTGCAATCAATCGCGTGGAGATTGTCGCTCAAGTCCTCCTGCCCCATCCTGGGCCGGTACAGCTCAAAATGGAATGAAAAGGACAGGCGTTATTTACATGATGGATTTTCACTCACGTTGCTCACAGAACACTGTAGAGCATGTGGATATATGTATACCCCACATACATACATACATACATATGTACAGGCTCATTGTCTCCTGCTCTGTTTCTTTGAGGAGATTAATCAAAGAGCTGCTCTGTATACAGATCCCCTCTATGGGCCCAGAGACTCCGAAGGCTAGACAATGGTGAGGACACAACCAAGTCTACCCAACAATATCTCAATTCTAATTTAATTTCCAACAATATCTCTATTCTATTTTAATTTTCAACAATATCTCAATTCTATTTTAATTTTCAACAATATCTCAATCCTACTCTCAATGAAGTAAGTCCTGGCTGAATAATTACGAAGGCTCTGTGCTCTCTCTCTCTCTCTCTCTCTCTCGATCAGCCCCAATGTCCATTGTACATATTTCTCATGTCCACAGTGTCCAATGAAAGAAAGGGCCAGCCCTGTTAGTGTGTTCGTACATATGTACATATATACTGTGGTTTCTTACAATAGGAGTCAGGTCTAGTAGATTTACAACCACTAATCATTTTACCGAAAGCCAATGCAACATAATAATTTGACCAAAGACTTGTTTAAAAAAAAAAATCCCTTGACCAAGTAAGACTTGGATATTTTCAATTCAAGGAAGATGGGAAAAAAGTTAAAAAAAATATGATTTGGCCAAAAATGTAAATGGTGCTAACTGGTGAATTGGTAATCATCCCCCTTGCCAAGTAGCATTTGGATGGTCAATGGTCGTAAAAAGAGTGAATTGAAGAGAATGAACCCGTCTGGAAGATATATCTACAAAAGAAGCATTTATTAAGAGGATGAGGTCTGAAAGAATAAGTTCAACAAAACCAATGCAGGTCAGTATCATGGCTAGAGGCTAAATGATTGCATAATTAAACTAGAGTCTCTTGTGGTCATTTCCTTGTCCAACAGACACCCTCAACAATTGCTGCTGTTATCAAGTCCCAGCAGGTTTACACTCTCAGACTGGAAATCCTAGTGTTGTATGTACAGTACATTACGTCCAACCACTTATCCAGAACTCCAGGAATGTCTCATACGTCAGATGTTTTCTGACTAAATTACACTCTCTCTCTTTCTTTGCAGAGATTATTTCCACACATTTGGTTCTTTTGAAGCAGCTGGGCCCTTGTGTTCTTGTGTACCACCAAAAATCAAGTTTATCCCTATTAAATCATCCACAGATTTAAATAAAAAACAGTAGCGCAATAATGGACCAGGCCAGGGCTTGGGATTTTTTGGGCTCGGCAACCACTTTCAACAATGCAACTATTGTACTAGGATTCCTTCCTATGATCATGAATATTCCAGCAGATGACGTCAACCCCAGTCTTATTCATTCAGTGCACGAGGATCAAAAACATTGGGAATGACTCATGGAATGAGCAGAAACCATTAACTTTGCAATTTTATTGTTACACCAGAGAGTAGTAAACCTAGAGCGCAATTATTAGTACTTATTTAAGTTCCCTTTAATACTTATACATTACAAGTTATACAGATGTCCATTTTCTAAGCCCCACCTCAGGATTTGATGTATGTATGTACCCACAACGTGCTTCGTGTTAATACTGTCATTTTCAAGTTTATTACATTTTTCTTAAGACCTTCAAAAGAAGAACCACTGGTATTTTCTATTTTGCTTTTTCCCCTATATTTTATTTCGTTCTGGTATAATTCCCGTAGTTTTTTTTTAGTGATACATTCCCCAATTGATATTCCCTTGTTTTATTTTTATTACTTCCCTGCAGGTACGGATTCATTCCGTAATAATTGTTATGTGTGCTCTCGAGAATTTTTAGTATGTCCTAACAATAGATAACATGTTTAAATGTTTTAAGGGGTCGTCATCCAAAAATAAATTTAAAAAAAAATCAGCCACAAACTAGAAAATTGATTACATCATTAAGAATAGTAATGTGCTCATTGTGAAATGGTTTGCGTGATTTTATTCAAATTGCTCCAAGCGTGATTGTCAACGGTCCCTACCTTCGGAAAGTGCTAGTCACAGGTACGGACGCTCGTTGTTGTAGCATTGTTCCTCCATATACCAATTGACCCTCTGTGTAAAGTAATGTAAACGCATAAGTTTACAATAGTATATTAAATAATTGTTACTTCAAATTACGATCTTGACGAGAGTCTCACTTGACTTTGTGAGGAAAAGGCACTCTCTCACACACACACACACACAAATCACAGAGAACATTACGTAAGAGTCCGTAAGTAGTAAATGCGTGCTCATTCATAATCTGAGGCTACACTTACTAATTACAAATGATTGCCACGTTGGACGCTAATCCTCGGGAAAAGCAGTCAAGTGTGAATAGTTCAAGTTTTAATTGAATAAATATTGGGCTGAAAGGTAAAACAGTCAGTTGATGAGGGACTAAGCTCTGCTAAGGTTAGGTAGGTCAGCTACTGTGGGCACACGGATCCGAGGCATATACTAGGACGTCCAAGCTTTTTTTTTTAAAAAAAATCAACCCTCAATCATAGAAAAAAGTATTTGCTATTATCTTTCCCTTGCTCATTTGCCCAGTAAATTATAAGTACTTCTTATACTAGTTGAGAGATTTAAAAAACACATCATGTCAAAAGGCTCATGAAGGAAAAGACATTAATTTATTTCAATTCATAAATTAAGAGATGAGTGGCAACCGTTTTTTTTTCAAGTATCTACTCCATGATTAACGTTTAAGAGACTAAATTTAATTAACCCCATTCCTCAATTTCACTTAATTAATTTTAAGGAACCTATCCTGACTGCCAACTAAACGACTAGGAAAATAAATATAATGAGTGGTCTCCCATGTGTGCACATTGACCACGTCTGGTATATAATGACTATTGTTGCTAATCCCATTCCCCAAAGACTAATTTGTGAAGATCTCAATGGCCAGGCTGTGGACATAAGATTGATTGATTTATGAGGAGGGAAGCTATATACATACATATGTATGTATGTATGTACCTGGAGCCACAAAGTTGGCGGAAAAAGGGATTGATGAATGTAACTCTAATTAATAACAATGCCATTGGGATAATTTGATAAAAACACAGTTTATGGTGTTATAGGGTTAGGATGTTTGAAGGAAAGCTTACCATACAAACGGATCCAAAAAATCCTTGTTGTCCCTTGTGAGGTTCGCAAATGTGTTGGAAATATTGGAACATACAGAGTCTACACACGCAAAGGGAGAGAATGTTCCTTGAGGCACTCAATAAGTTACTTTGTATTATAGATTGACTACAAGGCACTTTTAGACGATATTAAGTTCTCTTTCTCAATTTTGTCACGGAACACAATCGCATTCAAATTATTTGTTCAATAAAAAAAAACAAACTCCAAAAAAAAAAAAATCTGGGAGAAAAGTTTTTCCTGATCTCACTTAACCCACTGAGACGAACTTTATTCACTTTGAGTCCAGAATTGTAACTGAATTACCGGAGGAAATGGAACGGAATGAGATTTGTCATTGGACAGGTTATAAGAGTGGAAGTGGATGAACGTGTGCTGAGATGAGATGGGGAAAAAGGGTGAGAACACTGATTCTGAGACAGAGGAGCGATAAACGTTACTCCACTCTCCTCCACGCACTCTTCGCAACTGAGTCCTGAAAGAGTTGGGCAGATTGAAGCTCCTTCGCCACCAGCTTGATCACAAACTCTCTCTCTCTCTCTCTCTCTCCTCCTCATTTCCTTTGTTCATTCACAGCTCAAAATGATCAAGAGGAGAAACCTCGGAGGGCCGCATCTTTTTCTCTTTTGAATTTCCACGCAAAATACTATACACCTACATTTATTTACATTTGGGTCCGTTCAGGTGTAATGTTCAGAGGGAGACGAGCATCCAACAACCCCTGCCATCTCTCCCCCTTCCGTAGGTAAGCCCTGGGGAAGAATATTCTTCCTGTTCGACAGCTGGACAAAAATTACTACACCACGTTTGTGGACGCCAGTTCCTATACTGAGAATGGTCCGGTGTGACCCAAGATTTCTATGGCCTGGTCTGGTCCAAGTGAAGGGCCATTCCATTATAAGGTCTACTTCCAACCTGTAACTCTCGGACCATGAACATGGTAAAGCGGATTTCTGGGACAAGACCATTTGGACCAAACATTGATGATGGGGATTTATTTGAGGATTTTTCCCAATCAACAACGTTTATTCCTTGCTAATGTCTACTGTTATGTTAATTCCTAATAGGTAGAGCGTAGCTTGAAAACGTAGCTTGTGAGTATGCTTGTCAATTTGTGCAGTGTTTAGTTGTGCACAGAATTTTAAATTCCGTGTGGACCTTTGCGGTAAGGTGGACATTAAGTGCACTTTAATGCACATTTAATTGATTTAGGCTACATTAGTAAGCTGTCCGGGGGACTGTGGGACGGAGCCATTAGTCGTACTAGTAAAAGAGCCCGTTTCACGGGACAGATGACTTGGGGAGGCTGGTCTGTTTTTTTTTTGTAAACTCAATAGTACTGAGTAATTTCAAAATATATGGAGTTTTGTCCGCCATGGTACTGATTCCAACAGCTGTTGTATACATTGTAATGGTCCTGCTTTGCTTTCTCATTCTCTAATAAACTGATTGGTTACAATAATATTCAGTTATTGACTCAGCATGGTATAAAACTAAATAGCTGAGCTGTTGGCTGTTGTTGGGTTGCCAATATAACAAATAAAGAGAAATAATAAAGAATAAAATATTCGTTACAGTACATATTATGTTTGTTTAAATGACATTGTACATGGAAGGTGAATGAGTTTTGTGCTCCAAATTTTATTACTTTATTATTATTATACTTGTCCAGTGTATTCTTATAAGTAAAATTTACATTGCTACCTTGTTCTAATATTATTCCAGGTCGAGAATCCAATCCTTCGATCTTTTTCAAATTTCCGTCTTGTTTTAAATTAATTGTTAGACAGACATTTTTCTGTTAAAAAATAAACCAATCCCAAGAAACAGCTCGACCAGAAACCACCTCCTGACTTATTGACATTAAGTCATGCGAGCTCTTGGAGTCAATATTCATACCTACAGTTATAGCTCACGTAGCCAACTTCCACACGAAGATGCAAAGGAGTGAGAGTTTCTGGAGTTATTTAGCCAATATTTTCTCAAAACCAAATCCCGCATCTGCACCAGCACGACGGTCATACCGTACAAAATTATTGCTAAATGTGCTGCGGAGCCTGCTGACTGATTGACCCTGTCATTATAGGTTAAGGTTTAGTAGAATAAAGACGTACTTTTTAAAAGTACGTCTAAAACGTACTTCTAGCAGCAGGATGTGGTACGATACCTACCAACAGCCTGCAAGGTACAGAGCCACAGTCGTACGTTTTCTTTGATAACTCCGCCCATATGGCCTAGTCAACGGTCGTTGTACAGCTATAAATATCAGTATTACTGGACGACGTCGTGACTCAAAATATCCTTTACTTGGAAAGTTTGGAAATCCTAATATTTTCAATCTTCTGATTATACAATGAATAGTGTGCCTCTGTGACGTCGGTACTATTTCTTGCTATCTCTTGTAGAAGTACTGCTGATGTGGATTCCCTCAATTGCTTGGTGGTGAGACCTTAAACGTCCCTTTCACGCAATGTGACTCCATGTGTAGGAATGATAACACCATGCATAGAAATACAGAACTATTTGCTGCCTTCGTTATTTCCATTTTTATGCCAGCAATGTTGCAACCTCTGCAATGCAAGTAAATATAAATTTCCAGTTTTAGGGACGCCGAGGTGGTGTACATAACATATATTTGAATATGCTCGCCATCTACTTACAACATCGTAGGTTCTACCATGCAGTCTAATAGCGCGCAGTCCATGTAGGTTACGAGGAGACAGACGATCGAAACCGCGCTTGAGAAGCAAACAAATAGTTGATCCGTTCATGAAAAAGGGAGACAGACGAAACTTTGGTGATATAAAATAGATCACAGTATTTGAAAGGAGAAAGGCTCACTTCTTTTGTACAATTTTGACTGCAAATTTTGATGCTTGTCGTAATGTCTAGACAAAATTGCCGTTTCAAATTTGTACTAATCTTGGTTGTAATAAAGTAACATGTAAAGGATCCTTCAATCTATTAATACTGGCAACAAATCTGTGGCAGGAGTAAATTTCATGGACGCCTGTCTCAATTTCTTCCTTAAAAATGGAATGTTGGACCTTCGCAGGGAATGTGACATCAAACTCAATTTGTTTTAAATTTACCCCCAAGTCTATAAAAAAGAAATTTGTCTAATAGATAATAATATAAGTACTTGTCAAAATATTGCACATTTTTTATCAACGTTAAATTGTGTCGCCTTTACATTTTTTGTTCATCCAACGACCGCAGTAATATTACATTTAAGGGTCCATCCTTTAAAGTGTACCTCATCGAAATTGTCCATGAAATAACTTCACCCAACTTTTTGGGAATTTCTAACAAAATCTATCCGGGGGAAGGTTTAAATAATTTACAAAGTGTGGGACATTGTAGCTATTTACGGAGTTACCGTCAGTAAAAGTTATTGAAAATTAGTAATATTTTACAGGAGAGTCTTCTGCCAATAGTTTTTAAATGATGGAAGTGTTTGTGAATATAATTTTTAACTTTAGAACAAGGTTTTAGCTACCCAAAGCTCCCATATCATAAAACCAGTCAATGAAATCCCACATAATCCCAAGATATGACTAATCCTGATCATAAGGAAAGTCTCAATGAGGTTGGAGACGAAGAGGAAGTTCTCAAAGATTTAGAGGACGCGAAGAAGATGAAACCCAGACGCCCAGAACATACGGACCACGTCCCAGAGCTAAAAGACAACCGAAAAGAGTCTAAAAACCACCGGATGGTGCTAAAGATGAGAACGGAGACGTCAAAAGTGAAGACGTATCCCATGAAACGTGAAAGGCCCACAAAACAATGGATGAACTGACGGAAGACAAACAGAGTCCCAGTGACTCTGGCCCCAAAACAGTGGGTTAATGCTTGAAGGAGCATTTCAATTTGGGAAATATTTTCGCTTTGTATTTAGATGTGGTAAATAATTTCCATGCCTGTAAATCAGTCCGAAATAAATGGACAGGGGGTGGTAGCTCAACCACTTATTAAATAAAAGATTGGTGAGAGTTTCATGGCTTTTGAGGCGGAAATGAGGCTGAACGCTGGTTCCTTCCAATAGACTGTCCGTCCTATACTTCCGTTTTATAAATTGAGGAAATTTCCCTTGCGTAAAACCTGAGTATAAGCTGAACTAAAAATATAAAATTTGAGAATCTAAAAATATAATTACACAAGAGAGATTTTTACAATTCACATCCCGAAATCCTATCTGAGTAAGTTATGACGATTGCATCCCGTCGACAAGGAAGTTCCTCCAGTCCCGACATCCCACTGATTCAGAGTCACCATGGAACCGCATTTAAAATTATTTTGCCAACCTTCCTGAAATCAAAATTAATGTGAATGATTTTTCCCTATATTTGTCAATATACATACGTACAATACCCACACAATGCATTTATCGAATAAAAAAACCGAGTCTGGGTTTGTTACACCCGGATATGTTTCCCTCCATCATACATTTGTTGCGTGCTCGGAAGAAATGAGAGGGCTCAAATTTAATACTAATTTACAAATTTACTTAAATAAAAATAATCATAAGCATGTGGTCATAAATTGTATAGAATTATAATAAATGCATGGTATCTATATAACATACATAGGCGCATACTCTAATGTATGATATTCATACTTACTGTATCTGATTTGAAGGGGGGACTTCATACAAAAAATGACGTCGGCTCAAAATATTGATGCTTTGTGTTTTGATATTTCCCTGCGTGCGATGACTGTGGGGATAAGAACGTGAGAGAGACAATGACGATGAGGATGAACAGTTAAATCTCTGGAATGGAAAGAGATACCCAAGCATGTTGGGTAATAGTGGGATTGAGATTTCTTTCCAACGGTTGTCTCGACAAGATTTTGCAGTATAACTATACAGGATCGTTTCATTCCGCTCTTCCTGTATAAATACTCCTCCTATCGAATCGCTCCATCAATCGTCCGATGAGCTGTATTTTGTTTATCAGGTATCACCGGGATTGAAGCAAACTGTGTGAATGTCAACCAGACTTTCCATACAGCGGTCTCACCCACCTTTTGTATCTGTACATACACACTCAACCTGGCCACTTCCTTCATTCACAGACAATGAAGGAAGTATATACTCACAATCAGCTGATTCTGAGTTGTGTTCCGGGTAGAAATTCCCATTTGAGAGCTCCTTAAATTTTTAAAGAAGAAACTGAGGAGTTCAGCTCAGATGAAATGAATATAATTTGATTATTCTCAGCTCATAAATCCTCCCTGAATTTTCAAACCCCAACACACTGAGATTTTAGGACTAGACCCCAGCTCAATCAAACTCTTGCAATTATTTCAAATCTAAATAATTATCTATGAATTTCAGAATTTTTTTTAGGAAAATAGTAAGTATTTTATTTTATTACAACAGGGTTTTTGGCCAGTTGGGGTGTTTCTGAACCGGATGATTTAAATTCAGATCATTCAGCTGGAATTGTTTTTCTTGGACGGATAAACAACTGGGCAAGAGTTGCAATCTGGCCAGTAAGGAGCTCTAAATCCATGAAAGCAAGTGGTTGATGAAAAAATGTGGGATAGAGGGAGATGAATCAGAAGGTCGTGTATTAGAAAATCTCAGGATGGAAAAGATAGGAGGCAGTAGGCAGTTCGGTCATGGGTGGAGTTTTGATATTAATATAATAATTACATTATGCTCTTATGATATATTGGTTATGAGGAAGAGCGTGTGAGCTTAGATATGGAGGAACTACAGTATGAGATGTGAATATTATGGCATGCTGTTTGAGGAGAGTGACAAAAAGCTTGGTCATTGCCATCTCTACAGTTTAGCTTCCAGCGGTCGTCTGCGAGTGGAGAGAGAACTTACTTTAATTTATGGTGTTCACGGCCGGGCTAATTTGCGGTAAAAATCGGGATGGAGCCAAAAACGGATTTTTGCATGAATCGTCGGAAAAGATGCCGCAAGCAGAAGGAAGCGGAGTTGTTCCCAACATGTGAAGGCTCACAAGATATGGTAGGGTGACCATTTACTTTTATTTCAAAGGACGATAATTTATCCTAGCCCTTTTTCCTTTGAAAATCTGGAATGTAATGAAGTCCAGGGCAGGGGCTTGGGTTGACGGAAGAGATTTTTGAAAATAATCCAATAAATTCCGCTCAAAGCTTCAATGGGTTCTCACAAAGGAACACAATTTAGGGTGAGCTGATATTTAAAAGATTACTGCGGGGAAATGTCCCATTAATCCCTCTTTTTCTTGAATTCACAATAAATTCTGTACTTATTTAAACAGATTTTAAAATGTGTCGGGTTGAATTGCAAGTTGAAATATTTCTGGAAGATTACGCAGTCTTGAGTTTGTTTTTATGGAGATATATATAAAACAAGCTGGGAAAAATCTGGATTTTTCAAAAAAAAACCCTAGTTTTGACCATCATTTTTCTTCCAATGATCTTTAATAAAATTCATTATAGCTAATTTATGAAGAGACTTTCTTTGGCTTGTGCAAATATTCCTGAAGCAATTATTTGTAATTATTAAATTGCTGTTAAATGGAATCAATAATTTATTTTCATAAGTACTTTGCAGTTTCTGGATTTCAAAACAATTATAATTTTCATTGATGAGAAATATCTCTCTCATCAGTATCTTGTTTACTCCGGTTCTGTTTTCCCAGTATTGCAATCTCGAGAAATTTAACTTCAGTCATGGAAAGGTAATTACTTTATTTTACAATAAAAATACGGTCATCCTATGTATTGAGCATGAAGATTTGATAAACGTGGAAGGCGTTCGTTGGAATTCTCTTTTCTGCATTTGACATTGTCTTTCTCCGAGCATCTAATTCCATGTAACGCATCTTTTGTTCCATTCTTTTACACTTATCAATTCCTTACCCCAAATTAATACACTAGCACGGTGCTAATTACGCCGACAGTGCTCTCCTTATGGCTCCAACACAATATTATTAACTAATTAACCTCAAAGACCACAAAAGTTTTTTCCCTTCTATCCCCCCCCCCATTTGGACTGCAATCTTTCCATACTTCTGAAACAAAATTCCAAACAGAGGAACTTACTGGTGCATATTTTAAAGTACACGTGGTGATCCGTCCGTTTCTAGCGGATGCTATTATACCTTTGATTGATAGGTCAATAATAATCTTGATAATCCAAGTGAGATGAGTCCAAGAGAGAGATGAATAATCAATGTGTGTGGTTATTCTTCTACAAACTTGAAATTCCAGCCTAGGGACAAACTGACAATTTATTGAAAGCAATAATAATTATTGCTTCTATGTAAATTTGGATTTTAAACACGTATTAATATACACCAACTACACTTGTTTTTGCCGGATATTATGACTGTGTGGATGTATACGCCCGATAAGGA
The DNA here is from genome assembly GCA_947179485.1 of Allacma fusca. Taxonomy (NCBI): domain Eukaryota; kingdom Metazoa; phylum Arthropoda; class Collembola; order Symphypleona; family Sminthuridae; genus Allacma; species Allacma fusca. The sequence goes on from OX359250.1 coordinate 6,065,294, forward strand.
GGAGTCGTGGACTAAGAAGTGTGTGAGAGGAAGCATGTGGAAACTATGAGGCATATTTCCTAGCCAAAATAAAAAAATATTTATTTACAATAAAATTAAAGAAATTGAGACAAGTTTTCATGTCCGAACCTGAGAGAAGAAGAGTGCTCACACAATTACAGGTTTTTCTAGGAGTTGACATTTTTCTTTTTTCCATCATTTAATTTAGTAGTCACAAAGGGAGTCAGTACATACAAAGGGAGGGGACATAATCCTGCATATGTAATTAACTAAAAATATACTCTTGACCTTACAAATGAGTCAGTCAAGTGGTCAAGCACTGATAAGCGCAATTGAGGCCGCAAAGGGAGGATTCATTCATAGTATGAAGAAGGTAAACAATTATTTAAGTGAACTGCGCCAAGTTACCATGTGCTCTCCCTGACATTGATCTGGTCTTGACGGAGTCTTCTCTCCCAAACCTGAAAAGCTCTGAACTCACTCGGTCACTAGTTAATGCGAAACTAATAATAGCTGACCTGCTGAGAATTTTATTGGAGACCATTCAGTCAGCCAAGTGATTTAGCAGATTATTTCATGACACACGAAGTTCATCTTTTGAAGTAACAATGAGAAGTAACTGACAATGAGTGCATGACTTCAAACAGAGGATAATAGCAACGTTAGCCAAAGTAGTAGTAGAGAAGTCCAAGTTCGAAATTTTATCTACTTACTCCTATAAGTAACCATGTACGAAGTCTGGTTGTTCCCCTCCTCACTATCTCTTATAAGGGGATAACCCTTGACGATTTCGAATATCCACAAATTTGTAGCAAATTGCTTTGTAGATTTTTTTAAAATCACTAAAATTAATTTCCTTGAATTAGTATCTATCTATACATGAAAACAATGGTCAAGAAAATTAGGCGAAGGATGGGTTACATGTAATTATTTTGAATTCAAACTACAAATGTTGTATTCCTCCCCCTGACGTTTTAAAACGGACTCTGACGATTCTTTACGAGAAAGTTTAATGGAACTTTCAGACAACTATGGGATAGTTATTGAGTATTGTGGACATGACATGACTGGTAAAAATGCTATAGGGAAAGTTAGGAATAATTCGTATCAGAACAAATTTAAAAGGAAGAAGCTCTGATATTATTTAATTATCCAAGATCCGTTGTAACAACGTTTTCAAATGGCTGCACTCTGGTGGGTATTTTGAAAGAAATAATTATTTGTTTTTAATTCATCCTCACTAGCAAAAGATCAAATGGCCTTGGTCTTTTCAAACCAGAGTCGTGACATCAGTTGCCATTTGCCATGAAATAGTGTTTTAGAATTTGTTTTTATAACGGTCAGGGTTATCATAAAACAATTGCAACACTATATATATTTATAGACAGACCTTTTTTTGCTCCTGAGCTCTAATTTTACTCAACCTTGTTTCCTATTTTTTGTTATTACTTCTCGTGATCATAATTATCAGTATAAGTGATAAGGACTACTCGGATAGTTTTAAAAAAAACTCTTGAAGTGTTTGCAAACCAGCGTCACAATATTTCATAAAAGATTTACTGCGGTCTTTACTTCACATTCAATGCAATATGATGTCTATATGCATGAGGTGGTATTCAATTATTAAATATAAGGGTGGAAATAGATATCCTAAAATAGTTCCCTCAAAAATTATTCAAATAGTATGTATGAGGTGCCATTGTCTAGAGTCTAGACGCAGTTAAAAATGAAATAAAAGCTTTATGCATTTTAAGCAACTTGTGATGAATTAACAAATAAGTTGGTAAACAAAAATAGGGAAACTGGAAAGGAAATTGAAGCAAGTCAAAAAATGCAATATTTGAATGATATTGATAGCGAAACGGAGTCTTGTAAGTATTTTACCAATGTTTGGTATGTGAGAGAAAAAATACATACAGTATTTTGTAAATTGGTATTTGCATGGTTTGTTTTATTGTTTTTTGAAAATATTGTTTTGTCATATAAATGAAACTAATATGAGATCTGTAAGTTATTCCGACACCCAAATGTGATGTAATAAGATAAATATCCCTTGTAGATGTAATTAGATGAGAGATTAATTATTATGTAATTTAGACTCCAGTTTTGAACATCCTTTTTAATTTTTTAATTTATTTAAAACTTTTATCACAGGATATTTTATCCGGAGGGGACGGCACAGTCTCAGATCATTGCTTCTTAAAAAATGGCGAAAAAATGCTAACATTTTGGTTAAAAATCAAAGATTTTGAATACCCCGCCAAATTTTAGCTACGATTTCGGAATTCCGCTGAGATATAACAGTTCATTTGAAATTTATTGTAGATTTGCGAAAGCCCTACCCCAAAATCCGTTTTACAAAATTTTGAATCCCGGCCCGTAAATTTTTCGGATTAGAAAACTCGCCAAGTAAGTTTTGTTTTTTCTATAAGTAAGTTGTGGGTGAAGGAGAATTGGCGTAAATATTGATTTTATTTAGGTAAAAGAGTAATGAGATGTGGAACAATTGATCTGGTGAAATGGAAATATGATTGTAATACTTTGGCTGGACAGCTAGTGTTCAGATTTAAACCCAACAAAATAATAACGTTTTTATTTTAAGGAAAAAATGGCAGAGTAACGGTACATAGGTAGGAGTGAGTTGGATAAATGCTCTCCTATTCCAATCGTTCCTGCCTTTCGTAGCTGACAATGAGGGTTGTCTTTAGTGTAACTACGAAGTGACAATAAATTAGATAAGGGACATTCTTAAATATATACATTCGTGTAGCATAAATTTGAAGGCGAAATGCCTGCAAGCTAAAATTAGTGAACTTAAATAGAATTAAAATTAACCAGTGCTTATAAGGGATTTCGGATATACGGGATCGGGTTTTGCAGTCCGAATCCCCGTTCACACAATGCTAACGACTGCACATGTAAGGGATAGTGTTTACAAGAGACAAAATTTTCTAAGCCCATGAGCTTCCCTTGTAGAGATAGTCACTATATTGAAAATGCGTAACGTGACATACAAATATGTAATTACTTAACGCTAATCCCTGCAAACGCAAATAATACACCTGTCATGGCAGTAGACTTAAATAACATAGAATAAGTTTATAACTTTAGAATAAGCATAATGCAGTGTCTTTAAAGTATAAATAAAATTTTATTTTCAGAGAAAATCGATCCTTATGTATATGCAAAGCAGAATTTAAACAATTTATTTTCAAAATTCAATATGTGGGAGTTATCATTTTGCAAAATTCTGAACGTTCGGTAGAAGCAGCAAACAAAAATCACTTTTTCACACTTTCGTGTACATTTTCTGGTTTAATGATTACAGAAATGTTTGATTTAAAAGCTCTTGAATTGCTACTCGACAAAATTGACATACAAGTAATTACATCTTCGAGTTCCTGGACAACTTTTCATCGAAATCGATTTGTGTTAGACACCTCAATAATTCCAGACGCATTGTAAATGTCAGCAACGTATAGCTAAAGACTTGAGGGCTCAAAATATTTATGCAAATGTAGTTAGGTCTGAAATCAGCCCTGAAACCTTGATTAACATAGTCGGTGCGCAGGGTTCCGGAAATATTCAAAAATCTTTGTTTTGGAGGATGGAACAAAAATGTGGAATAAACTTGTTTTCAGGGAGTGTGGATCTAAACAAAAAAAAATGAGAATCCTAGAAGTTCGTTGTCCATGGCTATCCACGCATCTTTATAAAACAGCTTATCTTCCGGTTTCTACATTTATTCCTCGTATGCTACACATCTGATGACGACCAGACAAACGTAGTACGGTTTGGAAATTTTAAGGTTCAAATTAGTGTTACGTGGGGTTGTTGGTGGAATACAATACACGTTTCAAGCGTTGCGTATGGAAGGTGTGACTTGTACTTATGAGCATATAACAAATCACAGTGCCCCAGTAGTACTGTCAGAGAGTACAAACATGATTTCTACCCTTTATTCTCCTTTTGTGGGATTGTTGCAGAATATTTCCATTTTGAAACGATAAATATATGGATTTTGAAGGCACCACAGAATACACATAGGTTCATTGATGGGACAATATAAAAATTATTACTAGGAAAATGAATGCTGAAATTTTGACTGTTCGGATAATAGCATAATACCAGCACTGGGAGAGCGAGCCGTACACAATATAAAAATAGAGTGGGTGAAAAAATTGCCTTAATGAAATTAAAGACGGGAGAAATGTAAAAATATAGTGCCACAGACCATGCTATGAGAATTCAATGAAAGTAAGTACTTGTTTACAATTATTTATTCACACTTGTTATTTCTTGCATAGGCTCTTCTTGAGTAGTGTAAATTATTTCTTCGTGATGTTTTTATCCTGGACAGGGTCTTTGGATTCCGCAATGAAATTTAATAGGCGTGTAGGTAATTACTTTGAAAGTTATAGCTCCTGATTATTGTAAATTAGCAAAAAACGTTTCAACAACCACAAATATTTTCTCCTTTTCTCTTATTTCATTATACTCCGCAAGTAATAAAAATATCAACATTTTTACAAACTACAAGACGTCAATTCTAAAAGCTGGTGTAGACCGTTGTGATTACTGACAATCTAGGTGTCGCTACAACTTTGAAGAACTGGGCTGATACCAGGTTCAGGAAACTGTGGGAAATAAATGATTCCGAGTCCATTAATTTAAATTGGGGATGGTTGAGAGCGCAGATGATTGGGTCATCCTATGAAGGGCCCAGCTCAGTGACTGGTATTAATAAGTGAATCCTAGTGAAACATATTGTTACAGTTTGAAAGCTTAGGATTTTTATTCAAAGTACGGTTGAAAATTCAAGTTAGAAAGTATGCTTTGTAATTGATGCTCACTGGTGTAAATTATTTTGTCATGTTCGACTTGACTGTTTTCTTTTATGATGGAAGCTTTTTAGGAAATGGTCTTTGCTCACAATCAGTGAAGATGCTCCGCTCTTTTTTGAGCTAACGTTCCACACAAACAATGCAAAATATCCGAATTCGCTTGACTATACTCTTACTTGTCCAAACTTGAATCTGAATTTCGATTTCAAGTAAAATGCCAAGAAATTTTTTTGGAAAAATTTGATCGTGGTTTTTGCATTTGGTTTGAACAAACGGGACGACACTTTCCTTTAATTTCAAATGGAAATATTTTGAAAGTAGCTGACAATCAGGCTTGATGTGACTGGTAGCTGAGATAATTTGTACGGGTGAAATAATAAAAGACGTAGAGATACTTCACGATATAGTTTCCTGAGTTCGATAGCTAGAAATTCGTGGTAGTCAATCACAACTGTAGAATTAAATTAGAGTATAAAATTGTCTCAAATACGAGCCCAATATTGGAGCAGATACTAAGCATTAATGCATACAAAATTCTAAGAAATACTCGATTTGAAATTTCTTCGTAATAATATCAACATCAACCATGTTGGAGTAATTATTGGATTATTAATAATTATATTCTAAAAGGTTTTCCATGTCTTGTTATTTGGATGCCGTTATTGTGACTGTTCCTGGCTTGTGTCCCTGCAAGCCATTAATTGTGAGGTGAGTAATGGCTGGTTTGGGGCCAACGAGTGGATGCCATGTGAGAGAGGTTAAATGACGGACAGGTTGTTTGATAATTAGTTTTTATTAAATGACTATGTAGAATAAAGAAGCGGGAGAAAAGTTACAGTTAATAATGTTGATTATGTTTGTGGGACATTGCAGAAAATTTGTCGTAGTAAAAGACGCAAAAAATATTGCGAATTCCTTGTTTTGCAGCTTGCGAGCACCTGTTCCACCTTTTTGCTGTGGGTGTATCAACCTGTAGTTCTTCTCCTGCCCAGTCTCCTCTTGGACTCTGGAGGAGTTGTCATAACCCCTCCTCTGACTACCTTTGAAGCAAAAGGACTGGAGAGGCTCCAAGAGAGACATAATCTTCCTCAAGTGCATTTTTTTTTGCGTGCGTGTCTTCTATAAATTAGTCTCTTCCATCTAGTCGGTATAATTTACCATGAACATTGGAGCTATAGCCTAAATACATCGATAGTTTTGTAAGAGTGACCACTCTCCTCTTTTCATCACCGTGCCTTTATACTTCGGGGCACATGGGACTCACGGGGAGGTGACTTGGAGGAGGTGGACTCCAGGAGGTGATCACACACTACACAAAAGGAGCAAGTTGCTGTCCTAACAACATTAACATTATTTACACATTTTGAGAGCAAGTCCACACTGGCCATCCCTGTCCCAACAGCCCCCCTTCGTGACACTTGCTCCCTCTTCTGACATCCCAAGGCTTTGGCAGAGGTATAAGGAAGAGGAAGATAAAACCACTCCCAACTCCCAAAGTACAATTAGCATCCACATGGGTTGGGGAGGAGGAGGAGGAGGAGGAAGTCACAGGAAAACCAAGGAACACATGAACACATCAATCAATGGCTGTACCCACAACCTGATCGGAACTTGACTATAACTCATTCCACAAGATTGTCCGGAACTTTCCATGGAACTCATTCCAGAGAGGGTTAACCCGACAAAAATCGTCTGGAGCTCATTCAAAAAAAGTAGTCCCCCGAAAACTTGACCGGGAAAACTATCCCGACAACTCTTGCAGACATTGACAACTGAGAGGAAGGACACTCGACACGGACAGTGAGGTGAGAAAGACGCGGGACTTGACATCCAAAGCGAGGCGAAAGATGGAAATTTTTGCGGTTGTGCAGGCCAAGGAGCGAAGAGCGAAGAGCGACCAGTCGGACAATGAGAGGAGCAGTGCGGAGGAGATTTTTGCGGGGTGAGGGTGATGTCGGATGAACTCACAATTCATTCTCACATAGCCTCAGTATATCCTTCAAGTCCAAGCACTCGGGACACACATGTACTCACCAGGACTCTTTTCATCTCTCTTACGAAGACTCGGACTCTGAATGTGGAGTTTGTTTTTTTTTTTTTTTTTTTGGTATGTCAGAGATTGATTGAGATGAGAGACCTGTCTCCTGGAGGACTCCTCCACACTCGCAATAAGACTGACGCGCTTGGACTAGTCTGGTGAAGGTGCTGGATGTTTTTTTTTTTTATTTGGGGCTGAGCGCTCTATCCTTGAGCCTGCATATGCTCATCTACTGCTGCTGAATGAGCAATTGTTCCAGTTCATCGGCGGAGCGGAGGAGGAAAGCTGCAGACTCTCGGTAGCCCGTGATCAGTTGACGAACTGTCGCCATCTCCGTGGCATTCAACTTGTGGGTGAGCAGGGGTTTCGCTTTCATACTCAGGTCCGTTGGTCCTGCGTCTCCTCGTTCCACATTAAAAAAAAACAAACAATCAACTGTCAATCCATCGAAATCCAATCTTCCCTCAAATAAGCCTCAAATACACTAACACAAGTTCTTACTCCCGTAACATTGTCTTCAAAGTCATACTTTTTTTCAATGTATTAAAAATAAATACGGATAGAAGGCCATATGTAGAAGGAAATTGAAAGAAAAAAGTGAATGAAAAGGATTTTGCAGTACCATTGGTGATGGGCAGTGGAGACGCACCATGAGGGAATGTTGGTAATGCCGCTGTGGTAGCGGCGGAGACAGCTGAGGGGGGAAAGAGCGCCGGGAAGGGGGCTGGTCGCTGGAAAGCCTGTCCAAAGTTTGGTCGATACATTGACATATTTGGCACGCCGTTCCCGTTCAGCGCTCGACTATATGTTCATATCAAACGAATCTTTTTTCATTATTTCATCTCCATAGATAGATATATTTTAATTTTTTGTTGTGTGGAGGATTGAGGGGTAACCTGTAGTCGACGAGAGGACTTCGGTCATGTGCCTTGGGAGCAGCAGGGATTCCACCGGACGGATGCTGATTCTCAGAGGAACTCGAGGGCGACCGACTTCCTTGCTGACTCGTATTCTGACTCGGTGGATTCTGTGGGACGACATCCGCTACTACTGCTGCTGCTGCTGCTGCTACTGCTACTGTAGAGACCACCGTCCCACCTGACGAGACCTTTGAGGGACGCTCTTTCTCTGGACTCGCACTCGCTGATTTGTCACAGTCTTCCCGACTGCTACTCCGGCCACCGGACGCCTTCCCGTGACCGTTCTCTGCCACCTCCGAAGAATTTTTTTCACTCTGCTGACTCTGTAAATATTCACATCAATCGTCAGGACTGTCTTCAAAAATCCATGAGTTTACTTTCTATTTTTACAATAATTAGTTTTACTGTAATAAAAACTTATTTTATTTTTATGAGGACGCCTTGTATCAGATGCATATAAAATCAGCTACTTTAATCTATTATAGGCTAGCATTTACATGATGGCGTGTACGCCAAGGAGAGTTAATTCCAAGCTTTGGGATATCCAACTACGGTCCCGTGTTGTTCAGTGGATGGCATTAAAATCGAAAATTGTGTTAATTCAGATTTAAACCCAAGCTTAATATTTAATTGGGGCTTAACGATTTCAGGACATTTAAAAAAAATATTTTGTATTAAAAATTTCAATAATATGTAAGCTACTCCCGAGGCGATGCATTTGAAGTTTAAATATTCTGCTCTTGAAAAGAATATTTTGTGTACTTAAAGACAATCTTTTCTGAAGATCGGATGTTTTGCGGGACGTTAGGATATTTTCCTGGATCTTTAATTAAATTTAATATAAATCCTGGGAAATTCCCCTGAATATTAATGCTTGCAAGTTGCAACCCTATAACAAAAATAAAACGTTGAAAGTGGGAAATTACAAATATTGGGAAAATTAGAGGAAATTGTATTTTATCCAGGTTCGGAGTTAGCTTGGCATATTAAAAAGGGTTGCGTGTTGTGGCGCTTGGAATAAAAGGGAAAGTGGATCTGAGGAAAATATTTGTAGTAATGAGTGTACTCGTGAGGTATTTTTGCTAGAGGGGCAGATCGGGACACTTACTTGTGGCACAGGGAGCGGTTGGCCAACAGGTTCCAGGCCCATCCTCATCCTCTTCGCGTTCTGACTCTCGTTCTCACATGCTTGGGCCAGGATTTGTTCCGCTTGCACTGACGTTAGATGAGCTGGAGTGGGCCGTGACTATTGCACAATAACCAGTTAAATTTCACATTTTTCATATTTCACATCCTGTCTCGACACATCCTTACTCGCATCTCTTTCTCAAACCATTCCTTCCCCACTTCCTGCATTCATCATCTTCCCCGACTCTCTCCATCCCGCGCTCGTAAATTCCAACACTTGTTCTCTTATCGCAGACACGTCAAAATAACCGCCAATAAAATTCCATGCCAAGTCATTTGTCTCGAATCTCTCAACATACCCCGGTCTCTTCTCGATTTCCCCTCCCCGTTCCCTTCACCTTCCCAGCATCATGCTTCTCAAACTATCTATCAGCAGGGTCACAGTCATAATGATTGCGCTTTGAATTTTCAAACTTTCGCGGCCTTAGCTTGACCATTGCAAACCTTCGCGGTCCATCCACTCCACATGACTTGGGTCAACGCCAACGTTAATTTCGTATGCCTATGATTCATAGCGTAGTAGAAATGTCAGCCAGGAATAATGACATTTAAGTCTCGCCGGGGACCCGCGTAGCGGTACTATTTGCTTTTTTTTTATCCCAAGCGCATTTATATATTCAAATTGCGCGCTCGATTTTTACCGGCTTGATGTAATAGCGCTTGCATCTCATTTCCTGTGCATCATGAAACGACGTTCCTAATCAGCTAATGGGGCTTGCCATCCTTAATAGACGGAGAATAGTAGAATAGCCTTGTGCCAGTACGTGTATGTGTGAGTGAGTTTGCACACTTTACATAGAATTTTAAATTCCGCGCGCTCCGGTACTAGCACCTGCACTCAAGATTTAGGCAAACATTATGCTGCCCAGGGCCTCGCGTTAGCAGGGCCTTTGGTCTTGTTCCATGTGTCGGATTTCGACTGGCGATAAAAAATTCTCCAACACGACAGATAAATTCCGCGCTGCTGTTTTACTTCCTTGAAGCAACACCACGTGCTTCCTCTGTGAAGGTCATGCCAATGTCTATGCATATCAGGAATAAATATGCCTTCCTGGGTATAGTATCCCTTATTAATATTGAGCCAGGCGTTGTTTACTTTAAATTATGCACGCTCCATTTTTTGCTTCACCCTAAACATTCCTATATTTACAAACACTCCACTGAGGCCGCGTGCGAATGTTTGTTTACTTTTGACTAATTCGCGGTTCATAGCACAATACTTACGTAAGAGCCCCACGCTCACCCTGTTCACAGCAGAACGGGCGTAGTTGGAATGACTATCACAGGGTGGCGTCCTTGGGCTGTCTTTCGGCTTGTCCACCTTAGCCTTTATTTATAATTCGTGAAAATTCGTGGTTGATCCTCCTGCCATGTTTAAATTCTACAGCCTTCCCTATGACTTGTACGAAGCAATCCCTATTATCTCGAGCTTTTAGCATTCTATAAAAAGTCATAACTTTAATTCCATGCCCTCGGTTTTTAGTTTTTACTGGCTGGACGCAATATCTCCCGTACTCATACAAGCCTTCCCGGGACCCACGAAGCAGGGTCTTCAGTCTTGTTTACGAATACGGGACGCTTCTTGGAGGATGTTAGCTTAAACTGCATAAATCAATGGATTCTTGTGCATCCATGTCAGGAGTAAGGCCTTCCCGACAACCCCGGGAAGCCGTTTCAAAACGAAGGGAAAAATTGAATTGAAATACCCCATTTACCCCGGGGCGAAAGCCGACAAATTTTAATGTAAGATTTGGATTTTTAAGGTGAGCAAGAGCTATATGGCTTTGAAAAATAGGAAACTTTCACCAACTATTAATTAATCACCAATAATAATTTAAGGGAACCAAAAAGTGTTTTTACTTTCAAAAGCCCAGAAATTTTAGGAAATACTGATATTTTGAATTCTGCCTTATTAACAAAAATAGTGTTGGTCACATTGTCATCCGTGAGTCAATTCTGAAGCTCTTTTAAATTGTGAGATTTTATTTGACTGAGCTGTTATACAAAACCTAATTACTTGATTTTTTAAAATTATTGAAATGAGCGATTCGAATCAAAATGCGTAAACATTCTAGAATAAAAAATTACTAGAATAAAACGTGAACCAATTGTAAGAAAACAGGGATATTCGAATGTGAGTTATGAAGGGCTTCGACTGTTTCATGTACAACTGCCCAATTTGGGGGGGGGGCGGGGGCGGGTGGGGATTTGAATTCTAAATCCTAGAAATTTTGTAAATATGTTGAGCTATTGGAGTTGGGAAGCCGTTGGTGACTAAATCCTAAATAATTATGACTCTGGCCAGGATCCGGACTGAGGATGTTGAAACAAACCGCAGGAAAGAAAGGCATTCGAGAGGGTTTTTTTTTGTGGTCGAAAGTAAAGTTGGTTGAAGAGACGAAAGAGAGCGCGGAGGGAGTTTCCGTGTGGAAAAGGGTGAAGAGTGTGAAACTCATTTACCTACAGAGTGCTACAGAGTAAAGCTTGTTGTATGTGTGTGTGTGTGTTTCGGTGAGGACTGTGAGGAGTGCGTTGACAAGTTGGGTGCTGCCAACCTGTTGTTGCTTCTTGTTTGCAAGCTGGACGGATCCAGACTGCTCCTCATTCCTCATGTGTCTCCTCCTTCGAGCCGACATGTGCACATGGGCCTCACTTCCCGAACAAGCAGTTAGTTAGGGAGAAAGAGATGTCAACTCGGCTCCTTCCATTCTTCAATTCTCCAAGCGTATTCACGTGTAATGAGCCTTGCATTGGAATTCTCCCACTTGAATTTCCATTAAAAGCAAGAAAGTCCCTCATTTTCCTGGGAAGAACATAACACAGGAGGATGCATGGGGGAAATTGAGACGGGGCTCTTCATCTCCTCCCAGTGAAACTGACTCTCAGTTTACAATTAGTCAGGGGCGAAGGAGCAGTTCCGTCTCGAAGAGTCAACACTCCCTCCAAACAAATACATACATAGATACATAGAGACACAGAGCCAGGGAAATTGAGAATTCAGAGATGAGCAAGGTGACTGGTTACTCTGGCCTCAATCCAATGAAACGGAAGACACTTGGTCTCTTCCGCAATCCCTATAGATACCCTTTCCATACAATGCAGAAAATCATTTTGCATATTCGCCCGAAATTACTTCAAATATCAGCCCTGACTGCTCACTTTTCATCCCACTTAGTCCCAACATGGATCCAAAGGCTAATATTTAGCACCATGAATAATTCCACGAAATTACGGGGGATTTTTGATTATATCGACATACATAGAGGCAGTCTCAAGTCTTTGGGATGGACAAGCGGGAAGCATTATAGCCCAGACGGTAAATTATCCGAGGTAAATTCGATTCAAGCATTAAAGTATAAAAATCTTTTGATTGGTTCAGTTCTACTCCCGAAATGCCCCCACATATTTAATATACGGTGTTGATAAAGACCCCACTTAATCAGAAGCACCTTCACGCCTCCTTAACTATCAAAATATTGGGAAAGATCCAATTCCCAAAAATAAAAAAATTTGAGAACGTGTTCCAGTATTTTTTACAAATTTAATTTTAGTGATAATTAATTTAGAAGTGAGAATTTTATATGCGCATTTGAAAACTTAGAAGTACGGATGGAGATTTCAGATCATTTTTTAAAAACGAAGAATTGAGGCCCTGGCCATAGGTCTCAATCCATTCCGTGTATTACTTACATAATTACATGGAAATGTAAAAGAAGAATACCTACTGTAAATCTGATGATGACCAGTTGTGGAATAAATCCTAATTTTAAAAAGGAAGGATTTTTTTTTGTCGATACGTCCCACTTGAGGGCATCTGCTGGAAAATCCCAAGGCTGAGAGCCTTCTACTAGAAATATATGGACGCTGTCATTCATAAGGTAAGGAGTCGAAGGGTTTTTTTTTTTGTCAGCGGACGTTATGATAACTGATGATAATGACTGGCTATTTTGGGAGTTGATGATGTGCAGAAGTAATGGGAGTGGAGATACATAGTTGTTACTACTGCTTGGGAATGGAACGGTGACCCGTCCCTTTTGACAGAATTTTAGAGTGCGAGGTTGTTAAGCTGACTATTGGCGTTGTTGTTGTGGAGGAGGGTGTTCTTAGGAATAATAATGACTGGGACGGAGCAGCAGCATATGTGTGTGTCTGTCTGTGTGGAGCAGACACAATGGTTGGAGAGAGAGAGAGAGAGAGAGAGAGAGAGAGTGAGTGAGAGAGAGAGAGAGAGAAAGAGAGGAAAAGGTTGGGAATTGAAAAGAAAGTACGTACCGATTCCCATCCGTTGGAGTCTCTCGAGCGTTTGTTTCGTCGGCAGGATTTGAGATAAGTTCGGATCCGTTTACGAGCCCGTTCCGCAAATTCTGGGAATTGGCGAGTGCATGAGTCGATAATGGCTTGGATTTTCTCCTTCGGTTGCTTGGAAATGGGAACCATACGGTCCAAATTCTCATCCACGAACAGTCGCACGAACATCTGAGGACAAGAGAAAGCATTAGACAAGGGAACCCTTTGGCACTCCCAACCAACACACAGAATGAGTGAGTGAGTGATGCGTATGCACCGTCGGTCATGATTGGAGGTGAGTGCGGGCAGAGCGCAACATGACAGATGATTAGGGCGAAGCGGAGGAGACAATGGGGATGCAGCCTCATTCCACCCCAACAAGAAATATTGCGTGCGAACCCGACCATTCGTCTCTCTCCGTAATTGCTCTCATGAATCAGTTCCATTCCGCATCCCAGGCCCAAAACCGTCTTCGCCTTATCTCTCCATCGCCCCTTCTAAATCCACACACACACACACACCCTCATCCACATCCATACCTACAGTACACTTACCCCACTCCCTCCCTACTTCCCTACACTCCTATACCTACACCATTACATACATACATAAATACATACATACAAGGCTCTGGACATCCGACCTTCCACTACAACTCCACCACCCAAACCCCGTCATAGCAAATTCATATGATTTGTCTCCCTACTTCCTTCGCCAGTCCCACTCTTTTTTGTGAGTCCAGGACACTCTCACCCGAACCCTCTGTCCAGTGTCAAAAACACAATCAAATATCCCCATTTCTGCAAACTCCAAAATTCCTGTCCCCACCCCCCCCCCCCAGTCTGCTCCAAACCTTCTACTGTTTCAGGTTCAGGCATTTGCGAGAGAATACAAATAAAATTCCCAAATTCTAGTAATAGATAATATTCCCCCACTTGTAATGACAATCTATTTGGGGTTTTCCCACTGGTCAACACATTAGCGTCAAAATGTTTCAAAGTGAGATGTCTGACTAAACGAAATCAGGAAGAGTAATAAAAGTCCGGAGGATCATTGAGAGGGGGTGATAAATCTCCGAAATCTCCCAGGTGTTTTGGAGGATATTCAAAGATGAGGGACTGTTGGGAAACCGTTGGGATAGAGAGGGGGGACGGAGAGTATGTGCTGAAAGTAAATGAAAGAAGGTCCTATATATACAGATATGATCATTGATGGTGGGGATGTTGGAGGTTGTGGATGGAGCCATTACAGTGGGGAACAAAAAGTACTCGGACAATCCAGCTCTGACCAACGGAGCAATGAAGCACGTTTTCCCATTTCCGTGGAGATGCACGTGAGGAGAGTGAGGTGTTGAATGGCCGGCTCTCTCACGTCCAAAACCCCAGCTCTCTCTCTCTTTCCAATGGAGCTCTCTGGAAGTGGACGGAGGGTGAGCATGTCTCTCTTCCCTGTCAATAATTAATTATTGCGAGTGCTCCGGTCTTTTGAAGGAAGACGGAGAGGAAGAGAAGTCACAGAGCTCGTGGCAGTCGCCAATGGACTTAATGGCCATGCCATCACACAGCCGTCAGCGGATTGCCAGACCAAGTGCATCTCTTACTCGTCACTTGCTTCCTTCATATATCCTCAAGTGCTAGAGCCCATCTCTACAAAAAAAAATCCTCTCTGCACCCACCGGGCCTCTCTCAAGCTACACACTATAGCATTGGCATTTCCATACCTTAAAAAAAACCTTCCATTTATATACTTCCGACTTAAACAATTTTACAACCAGCTCACAGTTCATTTTAATAGTGATTTTGTGGCTCTCTGCTATAAAAACAACCTCGTCTTATATAATATCTAGGATATCATCCGCCCCAAAAATCCTAAATATTATACTAGTGTTCAATATACATCGGGAATTTTTTTTTTAAAATATTACGATCCTGTGCCTCTGAACTGATACGGTTACAGAGAGCTCAAACGTATCAATGAGCAGGGTAAGTGATAATCTTTTCCCCCTCCCTCTCCTTTGCGCAAATAAGGGAGTGACCTTTCATGTATCCCTCGCTCAAATGGTATCAAACTCTCTTGCTGAATTTCCTAATAGATCCATCCTAGGTGAGTATTTAGGGGTCATAGAGTACAGGGGCATTAAGGTCGGAATTTTTTAAAAAGTTTAAAAAAAAACTGAAAGCTTAACAAATTTTTTAAAGCCTGCAATTTTTTTTAAATCTAATTTTAATTATTCTGGTTTGCCTGAAATTGTAACGGACCTTAAGCTATCTATCTGAAAGGTAGTTGCATTGTGAACTGTGAGCTCACAGAAGTCTCAAATAAGGAGCACCGTTGGGAGGAATTCAGCCTTCGGATCAAAAGTGAGGAAAATGAGAGAGATGTTCTCAGATTTTTCTTACCAGATCTTGTCCTTCTAAAAACATTTCAGGGCTTGTAGGAAATTTAATGGGGATTCCTTAAAACTTGATTTTATAGTCTAAGTTTAAAATTCTGGCTGCAGGAGCCAGAAATAATATGACTCGAGCTGATGATTTATGGGAAAGATTTTTCAGATCTTTGGGGTTTAAAAACCTGACTTTGCATAATGTTGTAAGTCCCTGTGAGCACAAATGCTTTCTGTAGGTCAATGACACAAATTTTAGTAAGTCTGGAAGGAATTTTTCTAGGAAATGGGGTAAGTTAATATTTCATAGGTGGTTCCCTCATGAAGACCACAAGGGGGCTATTGACATGACCACCTGTATTTTCTTTTTTTTTTTGTCAGTAATTTTTTAACTGGTGTCTTCCACATCGGAGCGATATTTGGGACGTACGGTATGAAATGGGTTTACTGCATATTACATATTACTGGGTTTTATGACCGTATATACATCACATGGTACGAAGTGGTCCCTTATTATAGTGGCTGCGGCAAGGTTATTTTTTGGAGACTGGAACAACCAGACTGTACTGTAGAGGAAAGGACGGGGCTTCGTGCGTTGTGTGGTTGTGTTGGTGTGTGGGTTTGGGTGTGAGGAAAGTATGAGAGCTTGTTGGAGTCATAAAACACGGAATGAGCATTAGAATGAATAGGCACTCACATTAAATGCTTTGAGTCGCTCGGGGTCGTGTGTCTGAGTATCGATCTTGTCCTCCGACTCGTCGTCGTCGTCGTCCTCATCGTCTTTATTCCCATTTGATGAGGTTTCGTCTTGACCGGCTTCCTGATTGACTCCGCACCGGTCACTTAGTGACAAGGGACTCTGCTCAAACAAAACAGGAAAAATCCATAAATCTCCCGTCACTCATCATTCCCTCATCCTCCGTTTCCTTCCCACCCACCCCGGCAGATCTGCCCTTCCTGTCACAGGCACTCCACACCCAGTCTACCATTTACCAATTTCCCTCCCAGACCTTCCTCCCGAAATGCGGTGAGAGAAACAACAACAACTCTCTCCCGTCGCTCTCTTCTCCCTCCCTCACACACACACGCTCTCGCTCTCTCTCTCTCACCAGAGCCAAGACCAAGTTCACAGTATTTGGCAAGTATGCAGTCAAACCCGGACATTTGGACCACACTCGGTGATCCCATTTTGACCACAGTGGTCATTGACATGTCAGGTTATGGTCCAAGGCTCTTGCAGTCATTGAGAGGTGAAGCGGAACAAATTCAGGTTCACATTAGTTGAAGTTCCTCTGGACAATATTTATATCCTTTGAATAATAAAATAAAAATGGGCTCCGGAGCCACACTTCCAATTTCAAGAGTTTTGGTCATTGAAATGTAAATTTCTTAGAATAAGATTTAGAAAGAGTGGCTATTTTTGACCAAGTTATCTGTATTTACTGGGAATTGTAGTTTCATCTACAAATCTATTTGTACCTTGTAATTATATGTGAAATTTTAGGTTTATATTAAATCAAATGAATCAAAAGTCTAGTCCTGAGTCAAGTTAAGGTGTAGAGACTTATAGTTAAAATCTTTTTTTAAATTTGATTATTCAAATATTTTCCTAACTGCAAATTGCACACTCCGAACCTCCTCTTAAAATTCAAATTCAAGACTGGCTTTTCAAGTTAATCCGTGATAAAGAAAAAGAATTTAGAAGCTACATAATAATTTAAATTTAAATAAAGGGGAATAAGTTGGGTAATAATAAATAAAGTTGGGGTTCAAAGTTCAAGGTCAGTCCAACTTCAGGTTTGATTTTTAGGATAAATTAAATTGAGGTTCAAGAGTTTCCGACTATTCTGCTATTGTAGTAATTAGTTACTACGGGGTTTTTATCAGTTCAAAATCTGTGCAAGGGTCAAGTTAAAGTTTGGAGGTTTGAATTGCTCGTAGTGAACTTATTGTTAGTTGTGCGTATCACTGTGTGGGTGTGTTTCCGTTTTGCTCAGATCTGCGACCGCATTTTGGGAGGAGAAGTTTTGGGTCGTGGCGAAGTGGATGCGACAGGAGGAAAGGGGGAAATTCACATTGATTCATTTGTAGAGCCGAAGGTGGGACTCACAGATTGCTCTCTGAAATCCTGCTTGCCGTTGCTGTAAATGTTGTTGTTACAGGTCGGAGTGCCTCCGGCTTCCTTCTTCAATGCAATGGGGTGGTATCCCAACCACTCCACGGGAGCTCCAATGTCTGCCTCCGCATTCTTCCCATCACGAGTCGTCTTCCCCCCTGAAAAAATAACCAATGTTTTCAGCACCTCCTGGACACAAATCCCAAGTAAATATTTCGGGAGAGACGCAGTGGACCGCTTATCGACCGACTTTCCCCATTGTCATCCTCCTGCCCAACAAGTCAACCCACCCCGTTCCCGTGACTGATGGCCAAACCAAGCCAACACCACACTCAAGGAACCAATCAAGGTCACACTTCGCTATCTCCCTACGTACTTAACTTCCACTCACCCGGGTGATCCTCGTCCATCGGTGTGACCGAGTCCGCGAGGTGCGAATCCTGCAAGGAAACAACAAACTTCAGCTTTTTGTACACCTTCCCAATTTCAACAACTTTATAACCATAGTAGATAACCATCATTTCATAACGAATCGTAATTTCATAAATAATTTATTATAGAAGTGTCGGAGTTTAGAGAAAGACAGGGTTCACAGGGCTCATGTGTTTCTGTGTAAGCATTCACAGATGTAATTCCCAGAACCAACCTTACAATCATTCATAATCATGTCCTCGACTACAATTATTTTACATAGGCTGGTGCATTTGGATAAAATCACGATGGATTGGACGGATTCACACGAAGTAAAACATTTAGTATAGTAGAGCTATACCAGAACATATTTTTAGTTTCATAAAATTTGTCAACCTGGGTTCAAATGTCTGCAAACGGATTTTGGGGCCATGTAGGACTATCGAAAAATCGTACAAGTAACTTTTGTCTGGGGAGTATCAATTTGGTATTCGATTACTAAAAACCCATTTAAAGCTATTGATTGGCTAACCACAAAAGAAGAATAATCTCATCGGAAATTTTGAAATTACGGGCAAAATTTCAGCGGAATAATCCAAAACATTGATTTTTTGACATTCATCTCCTTTAATTTCTCCTAGACCAAATCATCCGAGACCCTATACCCCTCTCCTCAGGACTAACTTCTGGTCATGAAGTTTCTAAATTAATTAAATTTGTTCAAATTCATGTTGACCAAGAGACCAAATTTCGAAAAACTAAATTTGAGAGCCATCTTCAATCTCCAAAATATTAGAGAAACTTTTGATCAGGCTGGATGTCCCATCTCGGTCGTTAGCAGATCATCTTAAAGATAGGAACTGCTCCAGGAAAAATGTAAATCCCTGAAAAACTTTTGGCGGGACGTTTGAAAGCATGGGAGTTATGACCAAAGTTCCACAATCGAACGTTGAGCAAGTCGAGCAGGAAATAAGAAGTGACTTGTATTTATGAATAATTACTATTCACTTCACAAGTCCCGAGACTGACCAGAGCATGACATATTTTGTTTCAAAATATCTCAAAGAATGGAGGAAAATGCAAAACATTTTTTACACGACAAATAACCACGCTCGCATGGCATTTAATTCTGATATGCATACACACGAGTCCACGATCTGCCCAGGAAGTAATATTACAATGTACATAGTAAAACGGTAAACTTCAAGTAGGATGCACATGGCGTTGATTGAAGTCAGTAAAAAGGGGAGCGCGCGGAATTCGAATCCCGTGTGGGAGAATTTCGAGCCGACTAACATGACATACAGAGCCAAGAGCGGGCTCCATGAGTATATGATGATATTAATTCCAACAGCTTTCTGTTTTGTAGCCGACATTAAAAGAAAGCAACTGGCCCTCCCGTTACAAGTTTCCCATGTGGCTTTCCAATGACCATATCCATTGACTGAAACTGTCTATGTTTCTTTTAATGCTGTTTAAGAATTTAAAGTAAATTCGAAAATGCCCTCTGAAATAAAAGAAATTTGTTACACAATTGTGGTAATTATTCCATCCCATGACCATGTCGTCGTCCATTGGGCGAAACAACTGTGAGACTCGGAGCTTTACAGAGGAATCCTGTTGAAAGTAGGAAGAAAATATTTTGGCATGACTCGTTGTGGGTTGAGAATACACGGACTATACCTCCAAAGGTGCTTTGTACTCTGAGAGAACAACTGATCAGAAATAGCCTGGAGAAATAGCAAGTGGAAGCGTTATGCTCGCGGGAGGGTGTAATGAATGTAGTGGATATGTAATTACATGTAATTGTTGTTATTTAATAGGGGAGGATAGGGAGGTTGACTGGGTCCGATATGAGGCTCCTCTATATGTATACCCCCTCTGTCCCCACTCCTCTGATTGGGAACAGAAGGAGAGTCGTCCTATCCATTGATAAGGAACGAGAGAGAGAGAGAGAGAGAGAGAGAGAGAGAGAGAGAGAGGGGCTAATAAGGACAATGTGAAAAGTAGAGAGAGACAAGTAGATGGAGAGGAGCTCTTTCAGAGAGGATTGTTTGAAGGGAATGAGAGTTTGTGAAAGGAGACGATGTGCGTGGTAGTGTATGATAATGGTAGAGCCCTTGGGGCAGACTGAGACGGAGGTGTGCGTGAGGAGCGGATGATGCATTGGGCTGGGAGGGAACGAGAGCATAGGAGCATTCATTATTATCAAGTCTGGGCAGGAATGGTTGGGAATGCTTGCTCCATTCATCTTGCCTCACTCCAACTCCTTGAATTGCCACTCAATCTTTCACTGCTTTGCCGATCAATACCTCGGGATTCTCACTCCCATGCCTTAGCTTGTGTCCGGACTCTCTGCATATAGGGTTCTCCGAGACTCCCACTCTCTCTCTCTCTCTCTCTCTCTCTCTCTCTCTCTCTCTCTCTCTCTCTCTCTCTCTCTCTCTCCCTCTCTATCTATCTATCTTTATATATATATATCCATACATACGAGGCTTCTGTCCGGAAACTGTATAGGAGGGAGCAATTTCTCCGGGAGAGGATGAGAAGGAAGGACAATTCGAGGACAAAACACATATGTGTTGTGGTGGGGACGGAGTGACCAAAGCGGGAGAGGAGGTAGGAGTGATTTGCATGGGCGGATGAGTGGTGGGGAGCGGTGGGAAGGTGCTCGGTGATTAGCAGTCGGATGTGAGGAGCGAGGAAAGCACTTGCGGTGGCTAAGAGCTTATCAGCGAACATTCAACCAATTTCCACAAGTCTTCTTCCCCTTCCTCGCTTCTCTCGACAGTATTCCCCCACGTGAATTCCATCCACTCCAACCAAATTCCCTCAAATACCTCCATCCAGAGTCACAAAGGCAAGTGGAAACAATTGTGAGAGTCGTCCATGTCTCCGTGCAACCCACAGCCAGCCAACCAACGAACGCCCAAGTCTATACCCAAAACCTCCTTTCCTTTAATCAGGGTTGGCCATTTCAAAATCACCCGGCCAGGCTTTTTCTTCCTTTCCTCCTTTCCTCAAAATCCTTACTTCCCTATAGATATAGATATAGATACTCAAATCACAGGTTCCGGATATTTTCACAGCCCTGCTGTGCTTCCCCCGTACACTTTGGTATTTCAACTATCCAGTTCCTTATTTTTTAATGAACATATTCCAACAACCACGACCTTTCACAAGATATCACACTCGGCCTCGATTATCCTCCCGTGACATTAATTCCTTCATTCAAATCCTTGGATAGAGTCTCTACCAGGAGCATATCGAGAATGTTGGAAAATATGGGAACAATAGGGGGAATCTTTATATAGTAAGAAACCTTCTTCCCTTCCGAATATCCCTTCTATGGGTGTTTCCAAAAGGAGTCAATCTTCGATAAGTTAAAATTAAAAGTTAGGGAAAAGTTCCAGTGGGACCGAGATTTTAATTTGTGAAAAATATGATTTGTTCTGAAGGACATAATTTACAGAGCGATTTTAGAGAACATGTGAAATTTTTAGAACTGTAGAATTTTCAAAGGGCCAACCCTACCTAGAGTAACAGGGAATTTCGGCATGTCTCTGTCTCTCTGTCTCTGTCTCTCTCTCTCGCTCTTCTCACAAATTTGCTCTCTCGCTCTCTCTCTCTCTCTCTCTCTCACTCACATTCTCTCATTCTCTCGCTGTTTCTCTCTGCTACCCGAGCTTTGATAATAGGACAAGTTTGGAATCGACTCATGGGTTCATTACGCTCACGTCTATCTTTTGCCAGGCTAGAGCACTCATCACGAATCTTCTTCACTCTCAAAAGCCACGCCAGCCCATCTCACTTCCCATACACAATATCTTATTGAAATTAACGTCAGCCTAAGTTCAATGCATACTTTCGGTCAACTTGTCCTCCTTAGCCCATATTGTTCCCTTGACTGACTCAGAATATATTTGAGCATTATTCCAGTCTCCAGACGTTTCATTCCTATATCTATCTCTCCTATCTCCCACACAGCCTTATCTCCTTCAGAGCCTCACCTGCTCCACACATTCCACACTCCAACTTGTCCTCCTAACTTCCCACTCCTCCCCCTCCCCCCGTCGTCCTTACACCCAAATGCATTTTTTATATACAATGTCTGGAATCTTGAAAGGACATTTTTTTCCCTCTACCATCAACTCCCAGAAGGACAGAATCTAAGGAGTTACCTGAGTTTCTAATAATCTTGAAATAATTATTATAAAACTACTATTAACTGTAATAATTACATAAGTAATTATGTATGAAGTCCAAATAATTGATTTCATGCATGGGGGAAGGACATTTAGGGGGCCAAGACCGTACAGTTTGTAGGTGTGGAGGTTCCTCATGTGAGAATCAGACGCATGAACCCACCTGCATCCCCTCCTGGGCCTCCTCCCGCACACATTCGTAAGTTCATGTGAATATAGATATACATACATAACTGTGCATGAGGAACCTCCCTATAGTTTTTCCTACTGTTCCCAGCCAGGGTCCCTGACTGAACTTCAAAGTTTTGAGGATAATTTGTATCTATTTAATTATTGGGAATTGGCAGTGTACATAAGTGGAGCTATAAGAATCCGTAGGGCATCACTTGGGTAGGTATCACTTCCCAGGTACCATATTCGGATGTAGTGGTCGAAGCCTCCGAGTTGGTCTCGCCAGGCTCTGCCTCCCACCAGAGCATTTGCAGGGTGTATATCTAGGTATAGTGTAGAATTTACTCTTGTCGAAAATAAATGTACATACATAGGTAGGGAACCGGGGAGTGATCCAGCTAGGGACTATCCTCATGACTGATGTAGTTATGTACATATTTCTGGGCAAGAAGTAATTATCGTACAGTCAACTCTAACTATCTTTTTTTTCCCATAGGGAGATGAATTTCTATGAAGGACACTATCTTTAATTATTTTTATAACCACATTCTTTTGAACTTATTGTAATTTAGCAAAATACATGGAATTGCTGGGAGAAGACTGGGAAGACTGAGAAGACTGAAGGAGCTTTGATATTTGGAGGGGTGCGGTTGTAATACGAGTCTCATGTATCTAAAGTCTGTTCTGGCAGACATTGCCCTTCGCAGATCAGAAGTGAACTTAGGAAGGATTAGCGACGAAAGTGCCTCTCACACCTTTCAATGTGACTGGTACGGATGTTTGAGTGTAACTTGCATAGACTTTTCTTTGAATGTGAGTTGTGAGGGTTTCACTGTGTGCATACATGAGAAGATCTTTTTGTATGTGACTGGTTGGGATTGATGGAGCTTCACTATGTGACCTGAAGGAGACAAGTGAGAAAGTGAGACACATGGAGACGGCAACATCGCGAAGATTTCCTATAGATACATCCAACTCCTCCATTTCCCCCTTTCATACATGGGCTCGTGGGCCTGGAGATACATGAAAGACGGGACTGTTTCAACTTGCATTGTGGTGGATTGGAACATAGGACGGAGACGTGCGAGAGTCTCATCTCACCCCGCCGTGCTCCCTCGGACATTGCTGCTGTGGTCATGGAAATGCCGGGATTTCCCTCGTGCTCCCTGGCACAACACTATCGGATTATGATTTGATGCCTACTGGCCTTTTGCCAGTGCACGTCTGTCCTCTCATATTCGTATGTGTGTGTGTGTGTGTGTGTGTGTGTGTGTGTGGGGTGAGGAAGACCCAGGAAAGATAGAAGTGAACTGAAGAAGAGCCAAGCCATTTCGTTCTCGCCACACCCTCACCCATCCAACTCCTATACTTTCTCCGCTCACCACTTGAGCCCTTTCAAGTGCTGCACAAGACCAGCCATTGCATCCGCTGACAGCTGACCAACAACTACACCTTCCCTTTCCCAAGCTAAAAATTAAACAGCAGAGATCACACTAACTAACACAGTAACTCAACTTCCTCGCCAAAATTATTCTCATAACCTTCCCTCAAAATATGAGGGATTAATTTCTCTGTTTTCTTCCCATAAGTCCCACCGTTAAAATAGTATCTTAAGCTCCTTCCGCTCTCCACAACTCCTTTGAGGATCTGATCTCAAATTTTTTAAACTCCCTAACTCTTTCCTGGTAAATGTTGGTCTGCATTTTAAGCAAAGGGACTTGTGCCACAGCATTTTGAAAGCAAATAAAATTTGCTAGTTGTTACTGTGAGGTAGAGGATTACTTTTGTGAAAATAGTTTGAGGTTCAAGTTAGTATTTTAGAAGTAAGTTAGGGAAGGAAACTTTTTTGCGGGTCCCTGTACTACAGAGAGGAGAGACTAGAAGAGAGAGAGAGACAGAGACAGAAAGAGAGAGAGAGAGAGAGAGAGAGAGAGAGAGAGAGAGAGAGAGGAGAAATGGGCTTTGGAGGGTAGCGTAGTCATCATCTGGTTTTTTGTGTGTGAAGTCGGCAGATGAAGGCTTGGTTGCTCCGGCACTCAAAGCAATAAGTACATAAAGGGAATGGAGGAAGGCAGGCGTATTCTAGGATTTTTTTCTCTTTCCTTCTCCGCTTCGTTTCCTTTCATATCACGAAATGGAAATGTTTTTTTCAGCTCCTTTCCCTCGAAGCCATCAGAAGTGAGAGAGAGCTGTTGGAAGCGAGGATGGGCAGGGAATTAGGGGCGAGATAGACTCGAGTGAGAGCGAGGAGATAGAGAAAGAGGAAAAAAGAGAGGAAAATAAGAGAGGAGTGGAGGAGTTGGTTTCACAAGAGCCCGAGAGTTTACAGCGGACTGCCTCTCCATGTCTCCACATCTATGTTCTCTCTCTCTCTCTCTCTCTCTCTCTCTCTCTCTCTCTCTCTCTCTCTACTTCTGTCTCTCTCTCTCTCTCTCTCACCCGTCCTCTTCACTATGCATCGAGGCCTTACCAACTGGACTAGTTCCACACGGAGCATGGTATTCTCTCTATCAGCAACCCCACCGACTCCACTCTCGCACACGTCTCATCCTCATTGTCACACATAATCCTCATTCTCAAGACCTCACCTCGCCATGTCCCCACTCCACAGTATTGTCTAACTCCACACCTCCGACCACTATGCTCATAACACATCCATACCTATGCATACGTATGCCCTGCTTAAGTATGACTCCCACTATATGTACTCGCCCCTGCTCTGACAGTACGCAGTCCCTTCCACAACCTACAGCCTTCTCTCTCTCTCTCTCTCTCTCTCTCTCTCTTCCCAACCAAAGTACATTTCAACTTCCAGTTCCACTCCCATTATGTTTCAAGTTCGGATATGAGTCCCAGCATTTACTCTAGTTTCAACCTCAAGTATCAGTTTCACGACTAAGAGGTAACATTCGAGTATGAAGTTCCAAGGCTTGTTCGAATTTCGTGTTGGAGAAATTAAATGCTGGAGGTTCTTTGATTGAATCGTTGGAAGACTTGAACCCTTGCAACACTAAACCCCTTCCCTTTACTTAACAATTATTTTCACATCATGTCCTTAGTATTTGGTTTTTCCATCCCGTACGTTACGTTAGTATAAGTTTAAGTAGGATTGGAATTTGGAGCTGTAGTGCGGAGCATGATAGATTTGACATGATCGGGCTAGCGAGAGAGAGAGAGAGAGAGAGAGAGAGAGTAAAGAGGGAGAGAGGTGCGTGGAGGAGGACAGGCTGTTGTGGAAGTAGTGACATTTTTTGAGTGAGATATAGCGGGTCGGTGTGTATGTACGCGTAGCGTGGGATTGTCTGGGATATGTGGTGCATGGATGGATGGCTGGAGCTCGGAGGATGGATGGATGTGTTGGGCGAGTGGATTTCCAGTCTCTGTCACTCTCGTCTATAACTGAGTGTGTAGCTCGGAGCCACACTATAAGTGACTCAGACATTCCTTCTCCTCGGCGAGTGCTTATGAGAAGCTCTCAAGTGTACCAGCTTACCTCTCCTACTCTTCTTCTTCTTCATACATGGATTTGGGTGTAGCTCTGCCCCTCTCTCTCGCATTCTTCCTCTTCACATACACCGACGTCTGCACCAGCACATACAGGCCAGAGATACAGGCTTAAGAGAGAGAGAGAGAGAGAGAGAGAGAGAGAGCGGGTGTGTGCGACTGGGAGAGAACACTGTGCTTGCATGTGCCTAACGACCGTGGCTTGGCTCAGCTCCTCATCATCATCCTTCACGAGATGAGATGCAATGAGGCAAGCTTTTTACACTCCAGCTCAAGGCACGTACTCGTTCGCATTCGAGGTGGGTAGGAACAGGCCCAGCGCTATCCGTATCATTCATATCACACACCCATTATGCACGTACACACTGCCAGCCCATTTCCTCTCTTTCCTCTCCGCACCCCACCGTCTCCTCTCAATCTCTCTCTCTCTCTCTCTCTCTCCCTCCCTCAATCTCTCTCTCTCTCTCTCTCTCTCCCTCCCTCTCTCTCTCTCTCTCTCTCTCTCTCTCTCTCTCCTCAGTTGGCAAACAACAAGGTAAGGAGCACAACTCCAAGTCTCCTGTCCATCCCATCTCCCCTCTCTCTCTCTCCGGTATGTATTTATGTACATGTGTGTCTCTAGGAGTATGCATCTGTGTTTATATGCACGTGGCCCTGGATATATGATGATATAATTATATCTAAGCGAATGAGAGGCTCCTGTGAGGGAGTTGTTGCCAAGGCTGCCCGTCTCCTCCATTAATCAGGAAGGCTCTACCCGCGTGGCTGGCGTTGGTGGCCGGAGAGTGTGAGAGAGCGAGAGGAAGCAGTTGCACCGTGGGAATTCCTCTAAATGATGTCTGCAGAGGAGCACATGCCAGCCTCACATCGAAGAGGAAAACAAAGGCAATTCTCATGAGGCTGGCTGTGAAGGAGCAAAACCTAATTGTGTGTTCGCTCGCACATTCTTCTCTCCGTCCTCCTGCCCGCCGCAACACACAGGCACACACGGACACAATGCTCCGAGGGAGGAATGTGATATGCGATGGACGAGTGCTTTATTACCTCCACACAGCAACATAAGTGACACAGAGCCCAACTGAGTGAGCATGTGAGCAAGGAGTGAGTTGAGGCCAGGATGGATGGCCAGCAAAGCCCACAGTCCAGTCATCAAGTGCACCCAGCAATTCCCACGTCCTCATCCACACAGCTAAGGAATTTCACACCTTCCTAATCAAATTACCTCCTCTCTTCTTACATCACATGCATCCCCATGCATATCTATCTACATATGTACATATGCACAGGACCTTCCCGACAGCCCACCTACAATTCCCTATCCACTCCTGTGTTGCGTGCATATTTGTGTACATATATACGCATGACTCACGTGTGTGCATAGCACTCCGTAATCTTCAATGTACATTCGTAATTACATAGAGCTCCACTTCCAAAGTCTTGGAGTCTATGTACATGAGTGTCTACGGATGTTCCTATGTACCTATGCGGGATGAGGTGCTATTGTAAATACTTATGTACACGGCTACATGCTTTTTGCCATGTGGAGTCCCGGGTCACGGCAAGAGCCTTAAGGCTTCCTCCTAGTGTAAACAAATGATGAGAAAGGCATGACTTACTGCTCCATGTCCACGAACTTTCACCTTAACTTTGGAAGGAACAAGTCGTTTCCTCGCGGAGTGAGACATTTTCACCATTCGTGACAGAGAAAATGTTGGGATATGTGTCCACGGGTCCACACTCAAGCACTGACACTTGTCACAGGTGACATGGTCGGGACCATCTTGGAAATCCCTCTCATACACACTCAACACACACTATAACAACACCTGGAGCAACAGAGTAATCTGACCAATTACAAGATCACTTTCAAAAATCCGATTTGAAATTGTACAGTGTGTCTCCGGGTTTCAGATACGTCCTTTATTGCATCAGTGTTTTGCTCCACCAAGGACCTCCTCTCACCAAACCATTTCCTCAGAACAGATTTTTCAACTCTATCATTTACAAGGATGGGGCTCTAATTTTCAGATACTTCTTGCATAGGGGGTCGTTACCGAGATATTTTCCTGTATTGGCAGTGGCAATTAGGAATGGAATGGGAAGTAGCTTCACACCTGTGCCAGTGAACTTTTTTTTTTTGCCTCCACACTGCACTGGCAGAACGAAGAGAGAAGAAGCGTGAGTTGTGTATCGTTCGGTGCCTCACTGCCTTGTGCTCGACCGTAAGTTTTGCAAGAGCTTTACAAGAGGGTCCATTCCTTGTCGGTGGTTGGAGAGAGACAGTGAGAGAGAGAGAGAGAGAGAGAGAGAGAGAGAGAGAGAGAGAGAGAGAGAGAAAAGCAAGCACTCACACACTTCTTCCTCACTTGTACTTTTAGAAGTATGGGAGGCTTTGGCTTCTCGAGTCACAAAGGACGTACACATGAGCCTCTGCTTGGCGAAGGGGAGCTGTGAGGATTGAATGCCAACCGACACATGGACATGCATATGTGCCAAGAAGGACTATTTATATGACTCTGGAGCTCCCTCCTCTCCATGCAGTACTTGTCGCAGACTTCCTTACAACAACTGCATACATATGTGCTCAAGGAGCCAGAGAGAATAGGAGACAGCCCCATTCCCGTTTATCCTGCAACTACATCATGTATAGGCACCGCTACAGACAGTCACTGGAACAAACGCTTGCGCACGTCCATGGCCAAGTCATCAATCCACAAGCTCCTAACTCAACCTCCTCCGACCAAAAGATGACCATCCGGGTCACCAATCTCACACTACCCCGACACCTCTCCCACCAACTCCATCACTTCCAACAACCTTATCAGCTCCAGTCTCCCATTCATTTGCACAACTGGTTCATGCTTTGGACCTTCCTCGCAACATTGCATATTCACAAGGAAATCTCTGATCAATGATAAGCACCATCAATGAACACTCATTCCACCAATAGTAGGCAGGAGGGATTTGTGCAACTGGTCCAGCTCCCGCTGAATTCCGCCTAATCACCGTACTCCCCTGTAACCACTTACTCTTTTCTATATAATTCCGCTGTATTTATCCAAATCTCTGGGTCCTATTTATTATTCATATGTAGCATTCGTAGGCAATACCGTCCAAGTTACATTTCGAGGCATGTACATTATTGTACATACAGTACCTAGTGTGCAAGTTGGGTCTTCGGTCTATAATACGCAAAAAACATGATAACATTCAATAAGGGTATACATACCTACGCATAGACTGTCATTCTTGTAGTATGTAAGGATACAAGTACTATGCCTCTGATATGAGTGCATAAGTGGTACTGTACACTGTGTCAGTGGTATATGTAGTAATGCTTGCAAGTGCCTATATATAACTATCCATGTAAATCTGTATCTATATATAACCATTCAAGAGGTATTCCCATCTAAAAGCACATATACATAGGGATTGCCATCGAAATGACAGTGAGCATCAAGGCATATATGAAGACTTGAGATGCAAAACAACTCAAGTCCATTTTGCAAAATCTCACTTGAGCAGTACAAAATAAAAATACTATATCTATTTATATAAATACTACGCTACACTCATCTCTTTATTAAATTACACCTCTGTGTGTGTGTCTTGCGGAAAGTCTGTTGAATTGAAGGGCCCGGGATTGGAGAACACTCCGAAGATGAGATTCTTCGGAGCAAAAATATATGTGATCCAATTACTCTACCCACTTCCTTGACTACCTTTACATTTACTTTACCCCTGAGTGACCCTTGCTTAGAGTAATTTATTATGAAATAAAGTGAATTTGGGGAAAATGGACTTATTCCGTTTTGGATCACAGTTCCTCATATGTATTCCCAATTGGGAGGCCCTCCGTAGAAGCCGATAGGGAGATGGCTACACACATAGATGTGTAGGGTAGACGCACGTATGTACATGATGTGGAGCTGTATGCACACACGTGGAAGGAAGGGAGGTAAAGGAGCGAGTTTTTGTGCTTGATTTGCGTGTGTGGATGAGTGTGGACATGGGAAGAGTGAGTGGAAGAAGCAACTGTGGCTCAGTGCATCTTGCCTACTCAGACCATGTCTCTCCTCCAATAGACTTTTTATCGCCTCTCTCTCGTTGGAAACCAAAAATGTGGCCTTTGTGGCCTTGTGTTCTCTTGGACTCGTCTCACACACTCGTCACCGCAACAAAGATACATACATATAGGAGGAAGCACATTGCACATACATACGCACACACACACACACACACACACACACACACACACACACACACACACACACACACACACACACACACAAACATCAACCATGTACATATAAGCTTGGACTAGTGGGAGAGATGATGATTGAGCTGACTCACTCCGTGTCCCCTTTGTCCTTCCCAGACGTACCTCTGCCCACTGGGCTCATAATAAGCATGGGATGAGCACTGGAAAGCAAAAGCAGAGCTTGGAGGTGCAGAGAGTGAGTGAGTGAGAGAGACACACACACACAGGGAGAGAGAGAGAGAGAGAGAGAGAGAAGGAGAGAGAGAGAGAGAGAAGGAGAGAGAGAGAGAGATGAGATGGACGTTTCACAGTGGACTCCAGCCAAGTTGACAGCCGAGAGTTCCAACTCGGCATGCTTCCGTAATTTCAGAAATGCTGGCTAATGGAAGAGTGGAAGGAAAGGATGGAGACGGAGTGGAAGCAGGGAGATGAGATGAGGGTGCGATATGAGAAGGGAGAACGGAAGGTGGATGCGAAGGAGAAAAAGAGCGAGACAAGACAATACGAGTGGTCGCGAGTGGAAAGGCGATATGCATTTGTTTGTGCGGATGTTTGCTCATGTGATGCTTCCATGTTAACATGAGCCTTGAGCTGGTTTCATCCTCACGCTCTTCTCCTCTCGCATCTCCGTCTCCAACTCTACTTCCACTCACAGCAAACAGTCGAGTGTGTGGAGTAGCTCCGAACATCCAACGCTACCTCCAGACGAGATGGAGGCAAGCCACGCAACAACCTCTCTCTCTCTCCCTCTCTCTCTCTCTCTCTCTCTCTCTCTCTCTCTCTCTGTCACTCAAGAGTCGCGTACAAGGGAGGCCGCAGTCAACACCCAGCACAGGAGTGCATATGCACTCACACATAAGCATCCACTATTCTGTAGGTAATTATACCTTCTCATCAACAATAAGTACATTCAACTACGGCCCACGATCCGTCTCATCCACCAGAGACTATTTGTACATATGTATCTACATATCTACCAGTAGATATAGTAAGACTCGCCTAGCTAGTCTACATCCCAGTATCCATCCCGCTCCTTGCATTTAAAGTCCTATATACGCCTGCAATCATAGCTGTAACTAGATACTCTGCGACTACGCTTGTAGTAAAGGAGTCCTCACTGAGTCTCACCACAGCTGGAATGTAATAAATGCATATCTACATTTGAAGTACACCGATTGAGAGCTGTCTGGAGAGATGAAGTGCAAATTCTCTTTTGGCGGGTCATGAGCGAAATGGAATAGGACCCCTCAGAGCCACCCCAAGAGCAGGATGAGTAGAAAACATAGGACCAATAACTTACGGGGCTGGGCTGTAAGTGCATTGCAATGGAAGTGCTTATACAGATACTCGTATAATCTCCTTGCTTTTATGCGAGGAAAAAGTTTTAGAGTCTTACTTTGGTGGGTAGAGCTTATTCCTCCTCCTTTTAATGTTGGTGAGTGGGGACGCTCTACACTGTCCCCATGTATGTACCTATCTACAGGCTTTGATTTGACAATTGATGACTTGAATAATATGTTGTAAGAAGGACATTAGGAATAATTAGGAGGGATTCCGAAGGCACGGGTGTTATAGCTTATATGTAGATAGATATATACGCCCAGGGAGTAACAGATCCGACCCTTCCATGAACCGTGCTCCCCTGCCATAGAATGGAACGAACCCTTTTCTCTGAGTTGTTCGGCCCAAGTTTCTGAGAGGAAGTTGGGCGGAGGACCTGAGAGTGAGGAAGATAGTGCTCGCACGGAGATCCTCTTGTGAAAAAAAGAGGATTGTGTTTTTTTTTTTTTTTTTTGAAGAATCGGAGTAAGAGCGATCGATGGTGGCGTGGAATGCTTGTGCAAGTGCCTGGTAGAAATGGCCATCCCGACCAAGAATAGCACTGACTCAACACACGAGACTCTGCATTAGCAACAGGTATCCGATTTCGACTAGTGTCAACTCATCACGTCCGCGTTCCTCTCCATCTGGACTCCGG
Source organism: Allacma fusca (assembly GCA_947179485.1). Lineage (NCBI taxonomy): Eukaryota > Metazoa > Arthropoda > Collembola > Symphypleona > Sminthuridae > Allacma > Allacma fusca. Next base: position 6,097,600 of record OX359250.1, read on the forward strand.
TGACAAAGGAGGAGAGGACCGTGCATTTGCAGAGTCTCTCTGTGGATGTGGATGTGTGTGTGTGTCTCTCTCTCTCTCTCTCTCTCTCTCTCTCTCTGTGTGTAATGCATGAAGGGAACGGATTGAAGGAGCTCGCTGATGAGTTAAGAATAAAGTCGGGTATGGTTGTTAGCGAAATACTTGGCAAGTGTGGGTTGGCATGAGTCTCTGGCAGACTGGAGTGGAGAGAGAGAGAGAGAGAGAGAGGAGTGCACGAGACGAGAGACAAGCGAGACAAGTGAGAAGAGAAGGAGAAGAGGAGCAGCTCAGGCAAGACAAGACAACGTCGAACAAAAACTTTGTGTGCAGTCAAGTGTTATTGTCAGCTCGACAGGCAGGCTGCAACGCAACCACTCTTCCTTTTTCTCTCAGCCAACCAGCATCGATTTGAAGGAGCTCACTGCCCGCCACACACGTCCAGACTCACCTCGTCTCCCTTGCCACCTCCAAACTACATATATACAAAATTCTGAGACACAGACAGAGTAGTAATGAACGGAGTAGGGAGTGTTTGCATATGCAGGAGCAGAGGGGACTTGGTCATTTGTAAGATGAGATGCAGAGGACTGTTGACAAAGTGTCACCCAGACTTCACACGAGGTTGCGTCTCGAATGCGAGAGTAACTCATACCTCTAGCTCTCTTTGGTCTATGTATGCGAGGAGCGTGGAGGAGGAAGGAAGGTTGTTGCCACAAGGAAGTCAGGAGTCATGTGTGCGAGTAAGTAAGTGTGAGAGAGAGAGAGAGAGCGAGAGAGAGAGAGAGAGAGAGAGAGAGAGAGAGAGAGAGGAGATGGATGCGCTCCTAAAAGCCACATTATTCTCTGCAGGCCTTTCACGGAAAGCATAAAATAATACCGAGACTCCTTCTCAATAGTGCTCTGCCTTCTGCCTTCTCCCTTCAATGCCTCAGTCGTCGCTAGAATCCCTCTGCCTTCCGCATCAAGCCCCTGCCTTCTCTCTCCATTCATCAGAGCTCCGCTCAAGGTCGTACAATACTTGACCAATTTCAACTCAAGTCCCAGTCTGCACTACTTCAACTTAGCTCCCGGAATCTTCTTCGAAAACTTTGTTTTTTTCTCAAGTTCTTGGGTCACGTCGTCACTTGGGATATCAAGTCGGACTATGAGTAAGTTCGAGTCCCTCAACTTCAAACTATTTAAAGGATGGCTCAACTTCGAGGGAAATTGTGAGATCAGGCGGACTTTTGGCCCAAGGATGTTTGTATATCTATCTATAGATAGATACGTGTCTATGAATGACATACAAGTCCCTTCACTTTCCCCTGAAATTCACACACCGTACTTGGACAAGAATTTTTGAGCATTTTTTGGTCCCACATAAAATAAATACAAAATCCGCCCCCCCCCCACACTCGAAAATTTGTGAAAGTGACTGTGGATTTGAGTATGAGGGACAGGAATTTGGAAACCACCCTGAGTATCTAATGTATCTATGCATTATTATTATCTACAGAACGTCAATTCCGGCACGTCAATTTTCATCAAAAGGCATTCAAATTTTAGTCAAATGTAGATATCCCATGTGAACTTATAGTTTGTGTGGAGTTTCAGGAATTATTATTCTAACACCCGCCTGTAACGGGAATTTTCCATTCCCCGCCCATTCGGGTTCCATCAGATATAGATATTCGGTACTGAAGGATTGTATCTCAACTGTGGGACTCCAGTTGGGACCGGGACGGGGTACAGATGGGACCCGAACACAGCCCTGCCCTCGCACTGCCACAGCTTTATGTGCATGCTTATTTTGTGCCTTGAGTACAGACATTGCCTCCGTCTTGTTAGGAGAGCGTTCCATGGAATCACTCATCTGGTTCTCCCTCGCGGAACAGGAGTGTGTGGGCGATTTTTTGATTGGAAAAGTCAAGTAGAGAGCATTGAGCATTGTGAGTGAAAAGGAGGGAGAGAGAGAGAGAGGGGGGAGATGAAAGCGGAGCCATACACTCCTACATAGCTGCGGGCCGAGAGAGTGGGAGAAAGCGAGAGAAAGGCTTGCTCTAATCGTCATGGAACATGATGGAGCGTAATGAAAAATGCATGTGTGGAGGTGCTGGCTTAGCGTCCATCTGGCCGACCACTCTCACAGAAAAAAAAAAAAAAAAAAAACTTGAGGCGTCCAGCAGTCAACTTTGTTGTTGGAAGAGCTGGGTCCTAGCGGGGAGTGTGGGTCCCATACAAGTTATATAGGTAGATAAGTCCAGGACACAGTGCACAACTGCTCCTCCAGCCATGGACAAGGCTTTTGGGTCACACACCATCTCCCACTCCCCTTCCGCCACTGGCCTTTATTAGTAATATGATTTGACGACGGAAGGAGAGGGACTCCCGCTGAGGACAACGTGACCTGTTCGCATCACCATGGTAACTGTCCTCTCGGCCCCCCCCCACCCTCCGCCGCCCTCTCCACCGAGTAGTTGTCCTTCAGTAAGCACACGCTTCACGAGACTCCACTCACTCTCCATGAAGTACAGTAGTAGGCCTCAAACTGTACGGCCTCCTTTGTCTCTCAACTTTTACAACAACATGGGGAGCTTTCGGAGAGAAAGTAATTCCTGACCAAGGGCTTCCCTCCCCGTAATAAACACTCGTAAGAACGCAGGAGTCTCCCCCGCACTCACCTACCTCTCTCACCTGTTCTCCACGAACAACAAATCCTACGTACGAACCCAATTTATTTTTCAGCCTCAGAAATGAACCGACCCACGAACACCTTATACATTCATCTTATATCCCCAACCATAGTGTAGGATTGGATGCTCAAGAGATGAGACCGTGGAGCGACAAAAGGAGGGGAGCTTTCAAGTGTGCTGTTACCGTAAGGCCGGGCTTGTACATATGTGTACATACATACCTCACGCAACTCTCCCTCTCTCCAGGATCCAGCTCTGCCCGGGTACATATGGGACATAAAAGTAATTATTTAAATGCTTAATTACGCATAAGCCACTGTGCATTATGCAAATAGGCTGTAAATTGATTAATATAGTATATAGTGGCCAAGAGGGTCTTTCCCATAAACACCCACGTATAATTACATCCAAAGGAGTCCGGGTTCCAGTTGTGCAGGGACAGATACAGATAGATACGTATCACAAGTGTGTGGACATGCTCCCGTACACACACACACGTATCATAACTAATTAATTACATAATTATGTAATTCCATTTAATCATGTACTAATGACCATGACTCAATTTGTCCCTCGCACTTGAGTAATTATGTAAGATATGCTCAAAAATATCAAAGTCTCCCATTTTAATTCATATTTTATTTGTTATATATATTTTATAGGAGGTCCCTTATTTTTTTTTAAAACTGGCACAAATTAATCTTCCTCAACATTTTTACATTCATAGCTTGGGGAAGTTGGGCAATGCCGGGGTTTTAAAAACTCGGACTTTGTGTACAGTAGATACTCATAAAAATTCTTGACTTTGCCCCCCTCCCGGAACCACTAATTGTGAGTATTGTGTGTAATTATATTTGCTGAGCATATTGGTCCAGCAAAAGAATTTGTTGAAATTTAGGGAGAAAATGGTAAAAAATGTGGAAGTTGAGTATTGGAGCGTTCCTGGGTTGCCCAGGCTCGACGTGAGAAAAGTGGATTGTGGCCCCCTGATTTTTTTTCCTCAACTGAGATATCGTATGCATATGGGCCTGTCCTGTATGCAGAGATGTGTAGACTGTGGGTGTTTATGTACTTGTGTTTGGTGAGAGGGAAGAGGAAGGAGTGTGGGTGAAGGGTCTGGAGTTGTGTGCATAGGTGTATATATGTAATTATATGGATGGGGCAGAGTGCATATATGTATGTGAGAGGGTGGTGAGAAAAGAGCGAAGGAAGAGGTTGGCCATATCCCTGTGGAAAGCATCAAATCAATCTTGCTGAGTAAATCCTCGCTTGCTCCTTCAATTCCGCCATTTTGCTCGCGAGAGATGAAAGGAGAGAGAGAGAGAGAGAGAGAGAGAGAGAGAGAGAGAGAGAGAGAGAGAGAGAGAGAGAGGCAGGGACAGAGTTATAGTCTGAGAGTGGTTGAGCAAGTCGGGAGAAGATGAGCCTTTTCCTCCTTGGGTCCGCATCATTACGGAGCATTTCACTGACCGACTTCCTCTCCCACTGAATATCTGCCTTGTCTGCGGAACTTGGCTCCACCACACGCTCCGGGCGAGGACAATAGATTGACATTCCCTAATGTAACCCAGCTCTCGTGTCTGCCCTTCGTCCTCACATCAGAACCGCCGACGCCGCCAATCCACGACGACGGCCCGATTACAACCAATTACCCAAAGTGCTCCCCACTTCCTCTTCACAACCCCACACCTGAGTCACAGTCAAGAACTACTCACCTCCTCTTCCACGGAGTCCTCCTCCTCCACCTCCACCTTGACTTCCGGCTGCTGCTGCTGCTGTTGCTGCTGCTGCTGCTGCTGCTCCGCTGACCGACGCTCCTGCTTCTGCTGTCGTAAGTACGTGGTGGTGAAGGGGACGCTGAAGTTCACCTCCGTCTTCCGACTTGATCTTAGCTTTGCCTTCACCCCTTTCGCCCTCTTCCTATCCTCCTCCTCACTCAGTCTCGCCATCTTCCCACTCAAGGGCTGCTCCGTCGCGGGACTTCCCCTCTTCTGACAGTCCATGCATTGGAGCAGGAACTTGGTCACAGCCTCTCTCGGCAGGAAAGCATACATCTCCGTGATCTGAAACCACAGGGAGTCATTTCCAAATCCTGACCATTTCCAGATTTTCATCCCACACACACACACACACACACACACACACACACACATACACAAAAAACTCATTTCTTATTTTTAACTTCCACCTCAAAAGTCACTAGAAATGCAAAGCGCTGTAGGGTGATGTCGGATTGTGTCAACCCTAGTATCTATACATATGTACGATGTATGTATCTATCTATACCTGTTGTATAGAATGGAACTTTATCAAGATTTGTCACTTTGTTAAATACGAGACCTAAAACTCATACTACATACTACACTACAGTACTCATACAGTAGTTCATTCATAAGAAGCTTCCCCCAAGGATTTCACTCCACAGAGTTTAGTCTCGCTATAAGGTCCGAATTAAACAAGACCAGGTTCTCCGTGAGGCCCAGTATTTAAAAATGACTGTCGTTTACCACAATATTTACTTCATTTTTTTCTAACATCCTGATTTCAATGCTTTTAGGGAGCGTGTATAGGAATCATGGTTGGGGTTTTTTTTGGTTTTTTTCAAAAAAACCAAACAACCAGGTTTTTTTGGTTTAAACCGGTTTTTTTTGGTTTAAACCAGGTTTTTTTGGTTTAAACAAATTTTCAATCCAAAACATTCATTAATATACAAAAACATGTGAATTTGAACAAATTTACTTATTTCCCAAACTCAGTAAGTATCACAAAGTGTTAAATATTTAATAATTTTGATATAATTTTAACGATAACTTTGCAGCATAAACTTAAGTTTGGCGTTTTTCATTCTACAAACGATTCCGAATTTCTAAATGTACAAGACTAAAAGCTAGTAGTATTATTTACTTCACTAAAGTTTGACTGCACAAAATCACAGTAACTGCACAAGTTTTGTGCACGACGAAATATAAGCATTTTGGATTGAAAATATTAAAATTTCAGGTGTTTGGTTTAAACCATTGGTTTTTATAAAAAAACCGTTTGGTTTAAACCATGGTTTAAATCATTTGGTTTAAACCAAACCAACCCTGATAGGAATAGTGGAGATTATAAATATACAGTCAAGTTAATTTTTATACTCCTTACTACTGTAGTACTTAAGTGGCTCAAACATCAGAGGGCTTATGAGTTGATTATTGTTTGCACTTGTATTTGTTTACTTTTTTGCATGCAGAGATTAGCTGAGTGTATGGAGAGAGGAAATGGCAGGACTCAATCAAGTCTAGCTAAGAGAGGTATCTAATTTGGTCATGTCAAGAGATTCTTTTTACGGAATTACTCAAAAGAAAGGGATTTGCCTCAATAAAAAAATCAGCCTAGCGTAACTAGTATTTGTAGTATGGTGCAAATGTGGAGGTCAAGTGAATTAAAAATTATACAAAGTGATAGATAATTACGTCTTAATTGATAGCTGCAATGTGACTAACCATAAGGCAAAAAGTTTTTTTAGTGCATCAACAGTCTGTTTTTTTTTGCAGTTGAATGTGTCTTCATAATGGAGAATGACGAGGTACCGCGAGAAATCTCTGTACCAACGAAGTCATGTAATTATTTGGTAGGAATCCTCAAAAATTAAAAGATTGGGCGAGTGAGAGAATACATTGGAGTCCCGAAAAAGGATTATAGTCAGACTCTTGAAGGCGCACATTTGAGAGGGCATTTTGCTTATGGAAATCAATGCATTTGGAGGTTGAAGTTTTTTTGAGATGGAAAGTTTACGTAAAAAGTCTTGGACTGCCCCAAAACGGATTTTGGAAGAAAAAGCTCACTGCTCTGTAGGTCCTCTTCTGTCCAGCATGCTTCCCGTTCTTCGCCTCCGTCTCCACATGTACGGTGTAGATGATGTCGAAGAAGTGCTCCACCACTGCCACTCTTTTGTACACGGCTTTCTCTCCTCCGGATGCCTCCTGAAAAGAAAAGAAAAGAAAAAAGTGAAACAAATGAGAAATGATGAGCTGGGAGGTAATAAAGTGAGAGCGTGTCTATATCTAAACCAGGGGCAAGGAGACATGAGGAAAGGGATTTGGGAGAGAGGCCGGAATAGGAAGATGAGGAGAGAGGGAAGACTCGCGCCCTCATCCTCTTCCCACCTTAGCTCCATCTCCTCTCCTATTACCCAACTCGGCCCCAGCTTTCTCTTTAAGGGGAATGATACGGAGCTTTTCTTCTTCCGACAGAGCTTGCCATAGATGGAGGCGGACATGGAGTCCTGGCTAAGCGATCCTCCTTTCCCGTCTTCTACTTTCTCCATATCCGTGTCTTCCCGGACGAAAAGAAAGCCACGCATATGGATAAAGTAAGTAATTTAAAGTAAGGAATTATTTGACTCATGGGCTGTATAATTACTCAGGACGGGCTATTTATTTCCATTATTATTATTATTTCTATTAATTCCCTTTTTTTTATATTTCCCTCTTTTTGTAATTATTTTCGTGGATGACCCCCTTGACCCACACTCTACCCGTAGAGAGAGAGAGAGGGATCTCACAATCCCTCTCTCTCCGGATGAGCTTATAAAGGCCTGAGTACGGAGGTAGACGATGTTGATAAAATGTGACTTAATGCGTCTCCCCATGTCAATGCTATTCTGACACGGGACTCTGTAATATCTACATTAAAGTGTCAAGGGAGGAGAGAGATGAAATAATGAAACTCGGGTGTCTCCTCCTCTCCGGACTGTGCGGGAAAAGGGAATCGGATTTATAAATTGAAGTTGAGGATGGGAAAATGAGTTAAAATGAGAGGAGCGGCTGACTTATATTTGGAATGGCGAGGATGAAGAGTAACGTGCGGAGTTTCATGCATTGTTCTCAACTGGCGAGAATTGATTTGAAGAGGCATTGAGTGGATTGTGGGAAAGGCTTGGGTGTTTGTGGTTGAAGAGAGAATCGAGGCCGTGGCTCAACCCCGCACTTTCCCTCCAGAGAGAGAGAGAGAGAGAGAGAGAGAGAGAGAGAGAGAGAGAGAGAGAGAGAGAGAGAGAGAGAGAGAGAGAGAGAGAGAGAGAGAGGAGACGGCCTGGGAAGACTGGAGGAAGTGGAGGTGAGGCAATAGTACTGTGCAAACACATCTCTCCACGCGCGCACAACTCCCACAAAACTAAACTGGGTCCCAATCTGTCTTTTTTCCTCGCTCAACAGGTGGACATTTACGTGGAGTCTCAATTACTCCACAACTTCCTCACGTCCTCAGCATCACTCAAAACCTGGAACAAGAGTCACCTCTCACCCCACCTCAAATAGCAATCCATTCCCAGCATCCTCCTCCAAATCCCACCTGCAAGCACATTACTCTCAAAATTTGAGCTTATCTTTCCCTCTACTTTCACTTTCCATCAACTCTGTCCCCAAGTACTCATAATTCATCCCAGTATGTATTCCATATTCCCCAGTAAAAAAATATATATACCCAATTCATTCCTCTAATAATTTAATTAACGATTAATCACTTAACCACAGTCACATTTCCCACAACTAATCTTTGTCCTTACGATATCCATTTTACTAGATACTTAAATATTCAAGTCATGGAATCTCCCCTGGTGTAGCATATTCATTAAAATTATCAAATTTATGCTCTCAGGCAAAACAATAAAAACAACGGATCAACCTTCCCAGAACTTGGAGTGCTAATATTAAAATCAAGTACTTCCTTGAACCCCCTTGTAGTAATGCATATGTGTATTTATTTAGAAGTCAGGCCAAAAGTAATTAAGGGGACTCATTCGGACATGATAGGAATAAGCGACTTCAAAATTCCAAGATAGACTCTATGAGTGTCCAGATAATTACTTATTATAGAGAAGACATCCATTCAAATTCAAGGTAAATGCGGGCGGACGTGTCGGAAAATGTAGGCTGGAGTTACAGAGCTGGAATAGAAACCGAGTGGGATATATTTCTAGGCAGAGCATCCAGAGGAATTAATATGAGCTCAATGATTGTGACTATGTGCTATAATTGTGTGGATACACATTTAGGACTAATGCCAAGGTAATTTCAGCCCTGTATGCTCGAGCAGCACTGGGTGTGGTGTAAATACAGTGTTGTGGGGGCTGAGACCGAGAAATTGACTGTGAACCTTTTATTGAGATTATTTAATCGCCTCCATATCTCCTTTCACTCTCGTAAGTACAGTACCGGCGGATTTCTTCCTGATAACGTCTGCTACTCTCGCTTTGCATCTATTCTCCAGACACATCTGACAGCCTGCTCGGAGTTCATCTCCCGGATTTCTCTCTCTCTCTCTCTCTTTCTCGCACTCTTCGGGCTCTAGCAACTGGTCTCATAAAATTCTGTATCACCACTACCACCCAACTATTCCCTTTAGAGCGTACAATATATTCCTTCCTTTAGAAAATGTTGGGAATCTAACAGACAGTCCGCTCCTTCCATAATGACACCCATAAATCTTTCAAAAGGCAATGAAATCATTTTACACCAACACCCGCCTCAGACCAACAGTATAGTATTAATAACTGTAATACTAATAATTATTACGACTATTATTTTTCTATTACTCAGAATTTATCCCAAAGATCAAGTAACGAATCTACTAACAATCTACAATTTGTAGTAGTTTCTCAACAATCCCTTCTTGGAGTGGTACTTATTTGAAAGAAAAACAATCCTTGACTCCGATATATCTATGTACAATAGGAATTCCCCAATTATCCAACTAATCAACAAGTTCTGATAGTATCAAATTGTTCATTTGAAATCAACATGGATATTTTGGTTGCGACAAAAAGTTATATATGCTTTCTCCTGTGTACTCTGTGTCGAAAGGCAAACATACCTTGTGAAGTCAGGGAAATAAAATATTGCTACCTCTCTCTCTCTCTCTCTCTCTCTCTTTCTCTCGGGTTACTCTGTAAATAAAATATTGGAATATTGGAAATAGTAAACAGGGTTTAGAAATCACAGACTGGCTATATTTTTAAATTGGGGATTTTTGGGTATATTTCAGGAGCCTAGGATTTTTTTTGTCGCAAAGCTCAATACTGTAGGATAAATATTTGAAGAGTGTATGCAAAAAGAAAGTTGTACATTAATAATTATTACGGCTACAACAACACTAGCAAATATTTTGTCACCCCCTTCACACACTCATGGATGAGACCCGCTCAATAGAGGTAAGGACTATACCGCCCACATCCAGTCAGCAACTTACGAAAACAAACTTCATCCTCGTCCTACTATTTCCTTGTAAGAAAATATTCCGCCCACCTACCAAATATTCAACAGGGCGACAAAGAGCGGTAAGGAGCGAGAGTCGAGTGTTGTAATTTGATCCTTGTAACCAACTTCTAACTCGTCCAGTATTTGTACTGTTACGGAAGAGTTCCATCTTATGTAATAATTAGTTATATAATATGTATACATATCTACTGTATGTATCCACATCATAGGACTTAATAGGCTGAAATAATTATAGCAAAGATTTAGCTGAAGAAAAATCCACTCAAAAAAAGCTTTTGAGCTGAATCTACATCCAACTGGGAATTCCAAGTTAGATTCCTAATTACAATTGTGGCTGATCCGAGGAGCTCCAATTAAAACCTTAAAAATTGAAAGCCCTAACTTTTGAGCTCAACTTTCCCCGAAACTAAAGCATTTGTACTAAAATATATAAAATATTGAATTTGGTCCGAAACTTTAATTAAAAAATGCTTAAAATTAATTAAGCTCAAACGAAAAATAAAATGAGTGGAAATATAATAATTAGCCGACAATTTTGTTAAAATGCTTAGGACGTGTGTATTGTGAGAGTTGTTTTTTTCCCGGAAATTTGGAACTGCTTGAAGGGGGTTTGGTTAACGGAAATGATGGGAAGAAGCGCGGAATGGAAGGTTAAGAGAATGATGAATTGAATAGAAGTGAATTGATGAATTATGGGTGGACGAGACAGGACTGCGGGCTTTGGGAAGGGAGAGAGGAGTTGGGCAGTGAGTGGAAGGGAGAGGAAAGAGAGGGAGAGAGAGAGAGAGAGAGAGAGAGGAAGATCGGTCGTGACATTTGGACATTGGAGGGGATTTGGGAGAGGACAAGTCGGTGAGGTGTGTTAGTGTTGGCGGAGTTGGAGGGAGCGAGGTGAGGGCTTAGTGTTAATCCCGGGAAAGCTAGAGAGCCGGAGAAAAATGTGTCCGCTCGGCCCTTTGTGCGTTGATGAGTCCCAGCGTTGCAATTAGACTTTGACTGTGGAGTGCGGGAATGAGTTTGTGTGAGGAAATCCCCCACGTCATCACACGCACCATGTCTTGGCAAGGCTCATTTGGAGAGCACTCTCATTATCATTTCGCATGCATTTCGCTCCATAAGGCAGACAGGATTGCCGCCAACTCCTTGTCAAAACCGCTTTCACACGCACGTCTTGCTCAAAGGTGCAGAGAGCGAAATGATGTTGTGGGTAATGTGAGGAGGAACGGGATCGAGTGGAGCGAGTCTGGAGCAGACAAGCCGGCGGCATTCAAAGTCTCTGAGAAAGTCGACGGGAGTATCGATCGGTCGTAGCGTGCAAAGCTCGGAGGAAATCAAAGCACTCCGTCCGTCGGTGACAATTTTCGGAGCACAAGAGAAAGCATACCTTGTCCCGACCCTGTCTCCTTTCTCTGTTTTTCGTTTCTCTCTCTCTCTCTGTCTCTCTCTCCCTCCCTCTCTCTCTCTCTCTCTGTGTCAACACAGAGCAGGCATGAGCACGTTCAAATTGGAATCCAATTAACACTCGACTCCATCCAACTTCCACCAGCACACTTTGTCACGGCAAGCACTCATCTCCTGTCCGCCTCTCGCACACACCAAAGGCTCTCTCGAAGCACCAACATCTGCATTAGCATTCCGGCCACGGAGTTCCAGTCTGACCGCCTCACGTCCTAAAGGAACCTGTGGAACAGCACGTCTCCTTCCCTCTGCTCTCAATCCCGGCCTTCCCCACAACTGCCCGAACCTTTCTCTCAACCTTCTAATTACCCGTCATCAACTGACGCTAATTCCTTGTCTTCGGTCAAATGCTCCGATCCCGGAATCTTCTCTGTCCTCCTTTAGCGGTCATTCCCATTCGAACCTAACCTCCCTTTATCAGGAAATTGCTACTCTCAATACTTTAAAGGCAACCTTGGGTCGATTGTAATAGATAGGTATACATAATTATGTATCTATGTATATCATATGTTGTGAAATTATTATCAATTCATGGGTCAGAAAATCCCAGTATTTTGAAATGCCCAACTCCTTATTCTTTAGTAGGTAAGACTTGAGAACTATTAAATTCCAGGTGGAGTTGAACTCTCGATTCTTGACGGATTGGTCCAAACGGAACTCTGTTGTGACACTCGTTGAGTTTGTTTTGGTGTATAGACTATGTGTGGCTCGGAAGAAAAGGCGCTCCTCGGGAATCATGGCTGGGATCGTTTGGGTAAATTTATGCAAACGCAATTTATGCCTCTCCTCCCCCCTCACTCCACCCATCCTCCTCTGCCTGGTCCTGGAGGGATTTCGATATGGTTGTGACTCAGGACGGAGTGCCTTGGAGAGAGAGAGAGAGAGACAGAGAGAGAGAGTGACTAATTATGTTGGAAGTTTTGAGAGGAAGGGAATGAGACGGGTGATTGAAGCGATTGGAATGCGGCAGAGGAAGAGTCCTCGGAGAGTTAGTGGCCGGTGGATGTGAGTCGGAATGAATTATGTTTGCTCAGCCGCTGTCAGGGAGTTTTAATCAGGGAATGGACTTGATCATGTGATGGGAGTCCAGTGAAGAGGAGGCTCGGTTCTATGACGGGGATCGAGAGGAGAGCCCGCACCTGAAGCATCTTGGAAGAAAGACACACGACTCCGGTGATTAAAGCTGTCGGTGACTGTGAGAGGAGGAAGCTTTTGTTCCTATGACGACTGCGGAAAGGGTGAAGACAGAGAGAGAGAGAGAGAGAGAGAGAGAGAGAGAGAGAGAGGAGCACCTCGTCCGCCTTCCTCCCTAGCTCTTTCAAGGTGCAGGATGTGAGGAGTGAGATGGGATGCGACAAGCGACAGCCGCTTCATTGAATTATAATCGAATCTGGAGAGATCGCTCTGAGGGACATGCTAGACCCTCTCGGCACTCTCTTGCAGATTGCAAGGAGATGAATTGCCGAGCAACAAGCAATTTCATCCGCAAAGTCCACCTCACACACCCAGCCAATTATCCTCATTCCAGAGCCGACTTGAGCCGCATTTCTCCACTCCTGCTAAGCTCACAAATCCACCTCCAGCAAATCCCTTACTCACCAAATGCACCCATGCATTTTCAGTCCGAGCCTTTTTGCCCCAAAGCACATACGTTCTCCTCTCTCTTTCTCTCACTCATTTGTCTCTCCATCTTTTTCCGTCCCATTTTTACCCTTCCTCTTTCTCTCTCTCTCTCTCTCTCTCTCTCTCTCTCTCTCTCTCTCTCTCTCTCTGTATCTAAATTGTTTCCTTCCTCTTTTCTCCTTCCTTCGATTTTTTTCTCTCTTCCGTTATTCCATCTTGGGTTCTTCCAGTCTCGATAGTCATTTTAGAATATACATCCTTGTTTAAAAATAGATTTAAATTTATAGAACAAAATGACAACAATATAGTAAATAGAAGGGATGCCGGAGCCATCGACAATGTTGAGTGCTCATTTGCTGGGGCTCTGTTTATTATCTTTCTCGCTTCTGTCACTTTCATGACCAATCCCATCCATTTACTGGATTTCCCGAGGCTGAAATTGAAAACGGCCGGCTGCACACTCCATGATGCAACTCAGCCCTCTCTCTCTCTCTCTCTCTCTCTCTCTCTCCTCACAATCAATCACTCAAGTTAAGTTCGACTGTGAGAGAGAGAGCCAGAGCTTGTGTCCACACTGGTGAAGTCCGACGAGGTCGACGCTGGGAGCGGAAGTGGAAAGGCCACAGTTTTGTGATTACGCCTGTTGACACAATTCCTTCCACTTGCTTTGGGCTTGTTCATTAAACCCGCATTCTGCATATATGTAGCGGACGGGAACGGAGAGCACTCCTATCATAACTCTCCCTCCCACGTTCCATGTGGCGAAAAGAGTGGGGCAAGCGGAGATGGAAGCCGAGAGATGCGGGCACCTCTTCCTATTCTCTATGCTTCGATTCCAGGAGATTCCTGTGGTGCAGGTTGCATGCATGTGCTCCCACTCGGAGATTGGGGGGAGGAGGAAGCCTGAGTGGAATTGAAAGAGTGTTGGTTCGGGGCTCTTTCGCCTCCGTTCACGTCCTGTAGAACCTCTGCCATGGAAATGAAGGAACTGAGTGGAATGGAGGAAAGGCTGGGAATTACCAGAGCAGAGCTAAAGAGAGGAGAGAAATGAGAAGCCGGGGAGGATTGGGAAGGGAGAAGGATAGTTTGGCTCCGCTTCTTCCCCTATCATAAATGTGTAAGGAGGTTGCGACGGAGGCGTAGGGCTTCGTGATTTACACCGACTAAGGATTTCCCGTAAAATGTAATGGGGACTTGGGAGCGAGATCTGAGTGCGCCCTGCAACCTAATCATTTGCTCATTAGCTGGACCCAGAAACCTCGTGGCGATCCATCCCCCCTCATATTGCAGGTGCCCGGTAGAACGAAAGGTAAATGAGACAGTTTGGGATTGCTATTGCTAAGGCATAAGAGAGAGAGAGAGAGAGAGAGAGAGAGAGAGAGAGAGAGAGAGAGAGAACTTGGATTCAAATGCTAACCCCTCCGTAAATATCGCTTCGTCCGACGAAGTCGCCATGGAGGAAGGGAGGAATGTACGTGCAGAAGTTGATCTTCCTCTGAGTGAGTAGGATGTAGGTTGGAGGAGGGTGTGAGTGGTTGTTTGTCTGGAAGCGGTGCATCCGCAAGGGAGATAATGACTGCCTCATCAGCACCGCACACACCAAGTCCGTCCGAGTAATTACGAACCAGCTTGGCCATTCGCCACATCCACTCAACTCATCACGCCCGGAGCAGTTCATGTTGAGCGGCTAAGTGGGCCGCATCTCACACGTCCTTTTATTTCCCCGCTCCCTCCATTCGCATGCCACGAGACTCGGGTCCATCCATCATCCACCAACTTATTTTTCCCTCCGTCGTCATCCTGCCCTGCCTGGGCACTTATGGCTAGCATGTGGACTGGGGGGTTTGTAACATGTCTGGTCCTCGGACCTTTGAATTGTCAAAAGTACTGTAGGAATTACCCTGTGTAGGAATCTCAAGATGTATGAAGACCCTATATATATATATGTGGGGAAATGTTAAAGGGATCTGTCCTCTGTACAGTTCTGCAGAAAGGAGATGAGGAGCAGAGGTTACTCTCAGGGTGTTCCTCAGTAAAATCGTAAGTAGGGATAAGGCTCAGGACTGGTCAGAGTTTCGAATGGACCAGCCAGGGACGTGTGGATTAGTTTTTGGGACCTTAGGGTATAAGTAGTAGGAGAGGATGAGTCTGGGGAGAGGGGGACTCCGGGAGGCGACGGAGGTGAAGGAAAAGTAGGGCTGGGAAGGAATGGCGTGGGTGAAGGAAACGTAATGAGCCTGTGGCATGTAAAAATGTCGAATGGAATGATAAGTGGACGTTTCCAGAGATAGGAGTGGCAGGGAGAGAGCAAAGTGTGGCGTAATCTCGTTCCAATCCTTCTCTCTCCCTTCTTGTCTGCCTGGAGAGCCCAAAGAGATGGGATGTGGAGCGCTGCGGTGATGATGATGAGCTTCTCTTCCATTTACTCACTCAAATAATCCTCGCATTCTCTTACTTCCTTATCTCCCTTTTGTCGCATTTCCTTTCCACACACACACACACACACACACACACACGAGACTCCGCACTTCTCATCCTCTTCTTGCACCACTGGACAAGGCAACATCGTCTCAGCCCTCTAAGCTCTCATGGCAGTGTCCTCCTTAAGCAATTTTATTTGCTTTTCCACCACAGGTTATAACTAATTGTAGGCTAAGCATCTCCCCAGCCCAAGGGCTCATTAGCATATCACGTTCGCAAGAGAGCCTGATTACACTCCTGGCACACAACCCATATCCCCCCATATATAATTACGTATCTATGTATACATAATTATGTATCTATATCTACATGAATATTTATTTTGTGTACATATGAACAGCACAGGACCGAAACGTCCTAAGTCCATTTTGTCGAAATTCCTTTTATTTCCTAATAAAATACCCCCCAACATTCGTCTCTTCTAGATGAACTTCGGAAGGACAAGGGTGAGTGAGGAATGGATTTTAAATGACGCTTATTTACAACTTGTAATCTCCAACTGTTGTCTTACGTTTTTTTATATTCCTCCTGCATTTTGTTTTTGCAAAATGGTCTCATCCATAGGGCGTTTCAACTCTATACTCTATACTCTCTGTAGATAAGTATAAAGCCTTAGCATTTTTCCCTGATCAGTCTACTTGGTGAATAAATATTTATGCAAATTGTCTGCAAGTAGAATTTATTGATCACTGTACTACTCAAGCCACACTACAAATCTAGTCTGCGTTTGTAGTTTTTTAAAAAAATCTAATAAATTCAAATTTTTCGGGATTTTAAGAAATCCATCGTAAGACAAGTAACCCACGGTTGACATATCAAATTAGAAGGAAATATCATAAAAACATGGTCCCTCCTCCCCTCCTCACAAGCCCAGGACCAGCTAACTGTTTTGTAAAACAACAAGCACAGTACTAGAAGTGCTGTGAGGAACCCCCTTGATAATTGTTCCATTGGCCTGCAAGAGGAGGTCCTTCCCAGTAAATCACACGGGATGAATCCTTGCTCTACCCAAGCCTCGGTAGAGTCGAAGGAGGAAAAAGAGGGACGCTACGGGATGAGGGGAAAAAAACATTTCAACCCAAGAGCCCTTGTGGTATTATGCAGAGAGATGAGAAAGCACAGGTATAAATGAAGGTTTTTGCGACGGAAGAGAGGAGAGAGATAAGAGTTGGGGTAGAGGTTTTTGTTGGTCAAAGGTTGGGATGTGGACAGGGACGGGTGGATAAGGTGGTGGGGCCGGAGGGGTGAGTGGGAGGGAATGAATTAAATATTGGAGAAGTGGATGTTGACATGTTGGTGGTGGGGTGAAGTGGAGGGGACGTTGCTATAATTGGCATCGGAGCAGGGGAATTGAGTCGGAGACATGAGGACAGGCACGGGATTTCCGCGAGGCGAACAAAGAGAGAGAGAGAGAGAGAGAGAGAGAGAGAGGTTCGAGTGGAAGGAATGGAGAGAGGCTGAGTGCTCCGCACTTGTCCCAGCAATCCTCATAACTCCCTCTCAATCTTATCTCCGCACAGCTCCCAAATTCTTTTTCCCTTCCAACACGCACGCACACAGTGGCCTGCGTCTCCTCTGCACCTGCAGCCAAGCACATCTCCCATTCTCCTCTCTCTCTCTCTCTCTCTCTCTCTCTCTCTCTCTCTCTCTCCTTCTCTCTCTCTCTCTCTCTCTCTCTCTCTGCAGTTGCTCCTAGAGTTCGGCTGGGACAGAGTGATGGAGCGAGAGAATGAGAGTAATGAAGGGAGCGAGAGCCGAGCGGTGAGTTGTGAGGATAAATAGGTTGGCACATGACCGCACTCTGACACTCGCATGGCTCCCAAGTGAGGCCGACGAGGATGGAAGAGGACAGCTGCTCTGAAATACGACCGAGCAGTGAACAGTCGCAGCGCCAATAATCATTAGCAGACTGTGAGCCACGCAGCAATCCATTCCATCTTCTGGACTATCCTTATTACGCCAGCCCAGCCAAGTCTCCTCATTCCCAATTCAATTAATCCCAGTCTCTCCATCCAGCAGACACCTGTTCTCTTGTCCTTCTACCCCTCACACCTCCAACCACACACACACACACACACACACACACACAACAGCCTCGCAAATCAGGTCCAACAATGGGCGACACTGCTTCAAAATTCCCCTCAAATATCCCCACTTCTCGTCCTCTTCCTTCATGCATAGTAGTAGGACCCATTTCCACACATTATTTACTCTCTCAGCATTTCCTTTCAAGCATTTCAAGCACACCACATTTTTTACCTTCCTCATCCTCAGCCATTCCTCGAGCCTCCCTCCATTGTGTCTTCATACGCTCCTGCAAAAATTATTTTTGTAGCGACTATACAGATAGTAGTAGATTGTAATAATTTGGGGAGCCCGAGACACATCACGGTAATGATGTTCCGATGTATAGTAATGACAGTGGCAGTTGAACATGACCAGGCTCCTTTTCCACTGACACGTGTGTTCCCACTGTTCCCACAATGAGCTTTCTACCAACGTCCCATTCGAGCCGTTGTATGTATGTATAGATACTATCTACATATTTTAATGTCACTGGGAACCTCTCTCATTTCTGTTTTCAAAACCCAGTGCCAAGCACTCTCCTCACCATTCCCGTACAAGAAGGTTTTAGAGTTTAAACTTCCTTAATTTCACTTATCTCTCTCTAGGTTTTGGTTAGGGACATTTACTCAGGTCATAATTACGGGGTTCGATTTTCCATCAGGCTCCATCATTTTTTTTAATAATGCCTTCCCCTAAATAAATTACCCGTAAATGACCTCTTGAAGCTCTTCCAATAATTACATTCTATATTCTGAGTAGAAGGGAAGTTTCAAGTAACAACTGATTTCAAGGTGGAATGAGCATAGGTAGGTTGTAACAAGTCAAGTGTGTTAAATCAAATTCAGGCCTGGAGTTATACTTACTCATCCTGAACTCCCAATTTCCTGTGTTCAAGTGTATGTATATCTTAATTGCTGTATATTATTATTATTAGCCCAGTTAAGGATTACCACTATTTTAATTTTATACATAAATATAATAATTAATTACATAGAGGTAATTAATTATTGAGGTTACAATTTGATTTTACATAAATATTCAATCTCAGTTCAAGTTCACGTTACATGCCCGCTTGTTTCAAATAATATTTGACTATTTCTCAATGCGGGCTGGTTGTAGTGTGAGTTGCTATTTGAGAGGATTCCACCCAAGAAAATTGGGATTTGGTTGAGGTTTGAGAGGAAATCGCTGGACCTATGTACATACATGACCCAGAATCAGCTCTGTAAAAGGCAGTGCTTTTGTGCTTGTCAAAGTGGAGTAATGTAAAATGATATGAGCATAGCCAGAGAGGAGCTTGAGTTACGGGAAGCTGAAGCTGAAGCTGAAGCTGAAGCTGGGGTACGGTTCGTGACAAATCCTTGGAATAGTACTGCATGATTACCTGTTAGAGATTAGGAGGGAGGATGGAGCGTTGAAGAAAATGAAAGTGGAAAGGAGAGAGAGAGAGTGAGAGAGAGAGAGAGAGAGACAGAGATGTGTGTGTAGGAGAAGAAGACAAGTAAGAAGCAGCAGAGCGAGAGGAAGAAGGGAGAATGCAACGAGAGTGCTGTTGGAATGAAGTGAAGAGGTGAGGGATTATGGAAGGGAGAATGGAACGCCTTGGTCGCTTACTCCGGCCTGGTTGACTTGGTGTGGTTGGATACCTGCGACTGACTTGCCCTGAGTACTTCACTGCTGCCGTGCTGCCAAGTGTGTCGCCATTATTCGCCTACCTTCCGACGTGCCTGGAATATATGGTCCGTGCTACTCCTTGGCGGCATCGGGGTTGGGGCGTGTGGCGGAAGTGGACGGAGTTGGTTTTTGGAGGAAGAAGTGTGACTTGGAGGGGCACCCCAAATCGTCCCACTCCTTCTTTAAATTATTACAGGCTGGCTGGCTGAGACAGGAAAGAGAGAAGGGGGGGAAAAAAGTCAAGGGATATGGCATTGAGTGTGACCAGGGAGAGAGCGAGTGAGGAGAACACCTCGGCCGCAATTACGTCTCCAGCTCTGTCTCAGTCGTCTCACTCTCCGTCACACATGAAAAGCTCGGCTCTATTGACAGGAGCAAATGAGTCAGACGATCAATGTGGCTTTGCTCGGAGAGGGAGTCCGAGGAGCGAGAGGATTAAAGTGCTTCCTTCGGCCCGCACGTAAGCAGACAGCCAGAGCCCGGAGCTTCCGCACTCCAACTTGCCAAACACCAAAGAGCTTTTGCCTATTACACCAAATTGCCTCCTCCCGTCCTCACCAATCCTCCGAAATACTTCACCCACTCATAACTACAGCTCCAAACGGGTCAAGTCCTTCCAAGAGTAGATACTCCAGCTCCGTCGCTCCCATGATTCAACAGAAAATTTCCCTCTCCCCGTAAACCCCCATAAAAACCATCCATGTATCCTCACAACTTCCCATCCAACTCCTCAATGGGTGCATAGTCAACATTACATATACAAAGCCTCCTTCCCGTCATCGTATCTAAATAGGATACGTGCCGTTCTGTCTCTCCCTCAAAATTCCCAACATATTATTCTCACTTTCAGACTTCAGGTAGTCCTTCTTATATTATGTAGGTAGTCCCACTCGACAATTTCAGAGGAGAAATCCGTTTTAGTACGGAATTAAAATCATTTTTAAAATCCAAGTCATAATTTTCGTGAGTATTTCAAGGTTTGACCACAGGGATTTTTTTTTTCAACAACTTGAACGCCAACTGGAATATCGAGTCCATTACATTGGATTTTATAGAAATTCAAATGAAGGAGAAGAATCCGCCCGATAGAGCAGCTCTGATCTGGCTGAGAGACTATGGGTTGAGATTGACTTTTTTTTTATCGAACTCAGGCCTGAAGTTGAAACTTCCACCAGCACTTGAGAGGAGCAGTGCTAAAGGACGCCGACCCTTCCTCATTTACACTCCCTGCCTCTCGGTCCACTCAATCACTCTCCCCTCGTGGAGTCGCCTCGGAGATTGCGAGAGGTGACTCAATGAGTTCCGCAATGAGCGATGAGCCACAGGAAGGGCAAAGTCGCTCTCCGTGACAGACTAGCATTAAATGACTCGAGAATGACACGACCCCGTGAGTCGCACACACCAGCTTTGAGCTATCTACATACACATATGACTCCCGAGGAATGAGAAGGTCAGGGAGGAAATAGCGCGTGTGGGAATCACTCGTAAACATGCAGGCAGAATAATAGGACTCAATTGGAAATAATCGTAAAAATGTTGGAAATAATGAGCACTCCTAGCTTCTCCCTCAACATCAATCCAACTTTACGACCTGCCCAACGAACAATCGTACAGGCAGAGAAGCGGAGCTTCCACAACCACAACCTCTCAACTTAAGACCAATCGCGCATTCCAACCCCAGCCGTCTACACACAGTCACAATAAATCAACACTGAAGCCGCAACATATAACCACACAAAGGCGCTCATTAAAATCCCTTCAAATCCCCGCGCTGCGCTTCAGCCATGGATCAGAAAATATTCCTCGCTCTTCTCATCGTTCTCATCGGAGTTACACTCCACATGAGTAAATTTCTATTCCTTGCGTGACATTTTTATTTTTATTTCTAAAAAAATTTACCATTTCAACAAATCAGTTTCCTGCAAATAAATTTCCACGTTTTAAAACAATAGGAGTAATAATTATATTATTTCACATAATTATCTCACCTTGACCCCCCCCCCCCAACGAAAATTTTTAAAATACCAGCAAAACATTTCCATTGAAAGGAAGGGAGTTTGTTTTTTTTTGCTCCATAAGTTAAAATTCCAGGACTGGAATTATTCTATTGGAAGCTTGACGTGTTCCGAACTAATTAGATGTACAATTATAACGCATGTTTAAATCCATGGTCAGGAAACAATTTCCTCCAAGCGGGAGAAATTAAAAATAATTATCAATGTGTAATCTGAAACTTGGAAAACTTTGAATTATTTTAGAACTCGTGTCTATTTTGAAACTGTAATAATAATTATTATTCTGTGTGTAGAGTGCGTAATTGCGGATGACAGTTCCTCGTCGGAGGAAACACGGTCTATGGGGGACTCCCCGTCCAAACGGAAGGTCCCTCATAATTCCCAAGGAAGAAAATGGCCGAAGAAAAATGATTCTTCTGCTGCAGAAGGCCATATTTCCAAGTTCAAGAACATTACCCAGCGCCTGGACGAACTCTCCGCTGGATTTGAGCTACTCAAGGCTGATGTGGAGATTCTCAAGCAAAATGCTGCACCAAAAGCTCAGAATGATACCAAGTCTGGTTTATCAGCAGCTACCGACCAAGTAAAGTCGGCGTTCTCTTCTTTGGCCCAAAATTTCAAGGATCTGACAGCGCCAACCCAGTAAAAATTCGATCACCATAATAAGCAATTCCCTATATATTTTCGATCAGGAAGGTTTTTTAAAAATTTTCACAAAATATAATTACGAAGGACAAATCCAGAGAAAAATGTATATTTTTCCTGACATACACTTCCTTACACATATTTTCAATTATTCATTAAAAACATCGATTCTTCAAAATTCATTCAGGAGAATATGTACAGTCACAGTCTATTAATTTTTAGTTGTTTCCAGCTCATATCCATTTTCAAAATCCAAACAGTACGAGGATATTTTTTCTGGAGTAGTGCTCTGGGAATGCAAATTTTTATTTGTAACTCAAAAATGTCGAAATTGCAATTTAAATGTCAAGACAAAACGAATAATTTTGTGAAATTCCTTTGACCTCAAAATGGCCCAAAACATCAAAAGAAATCAAAGAATATTTCGATTACTATTGGAGACCTGACTTACGGGACATTGGAAAATGTGCAATATTTATTACATTTCGAAAAGTTCAATTGAATTTCCACGGAGTTGATAACGATTAGTGTTCTAAACTATGTCCACAATTCTCTCAAAAATAACAAAAAAAAACACAAAAATAAGGGTAATTATTCGGGAAAAATTTGGAAGGAATATAGTTGTAGGAAATTTTGTAAGAATTGAAAGTGATAAAATTCTCGAGCACACCTGACATGCCGTAAAGTCTCTTTGAAATAATTTCCTTGAAACTGAAATTTTTGTATGAATGAATCGGAATTTGATGGGATTGAATCGCGATGAGATTTGTAATGGGCTTGTCAATTAAGTAAATTAGAGGGACTGTGGTTGGGTGAAATATGTAGCGGAGTAATTGAATGTCCCGAGAGATGTAGGGAGGTGAGATTTGCTGGAATGGTTCCCGAGCTGATGCATGTGACAGTTATTGTAGTTTGCGAGGAGTCCTGTCGCCTCAGTGCAGAGCTTGTGAGTGGCGTATACGGAGAGGTCTAGTAGTGCGTTGGGGAAACGACTGAGGCTGAAGTTGACTCAGGCGTAAGCATTCCATCCGCCCTGGCTTCCTGCGTGCGGGGTGACGTGACATGAGCTCATTACCCACCTGTCAATCACTGGTCCTCCGCACTCTCACAAATCTCCATTATCTCTCCGCCACGCACTCCTCCACCCTCACATCCCAACGGACCCAAGTGGTCAGCCCCGTCCCAAGCACAACCATCTCCTCCGTCACTGCCTCAACCCCGCAAAAATCTCTGGCCAGGTATACTCTCAACAGTACCCACACACTATCATATACTTCATTCCTTCCCACCGTCCCACACAGCCCCAACTTAATATTCAAACACCAGTACCTTTTCTATACACTATGTACATAATTACGTGCAACCTCTAGTTTAAAATCTCCGACGGACCTCTAAATACAACTTACACCGTCAAAATATCACCAAAATCCAAAAAATGCCAAAACTCCGAAAACTCGAATAACCAATTTCCCCTCCAATCCCCCTATGCTTTCTTTGGAAACCTGGACAAAAACCTCTACATCACAAATTGCTAAACGAAATTTCTAAATTTTCTCTCAAAATTTCCCCGAAAATTAATTATACTTGAATCGTTCAGTGAATTTCTTCTACCCAACGACCCCCTCCCAGATATTAATTACGTGATAATTGCAAAATTTCCAAACATTTTTAATGAATTAAATTTCCTCCCGTCAAATGACTATAAAAAGTAAGAAATCCGATTTTTATTAGCAATCCCAAATTTTCATAGTCTCCCTTCAGCACTTCTCAAATGGCCAGTCTCAGAATAGGGCACAACGGCTCTTTCTCATATCGAAAGTATCCCATATGAGTCTACGGAATTGCCAATTCTAATGTAATGAAATTTTTTAAAGGTCTTCCCTGGAAAACTGACATAAATTTTTGTGAATGAGTAAAAAGGCATTCTCGACAAATTGAAACCTACGGATTTTTTTTAAAGTAATTATTTAAATGAATGACGTTTTAAAAAGGAAGGGGCTGATACTTTTTAATTTGCTCTTAAAAGTGAAAACTGGGGTTGGTCTCTGATCTTTTTAGCATCACACCTTTTTAAATTAGAGACACTTACTATGTACCTCATCGTTCCCAATTCCCAGTTTACATTTCCATTTAGAGTTGATTCATTCCATCTAGACAGGGTCCAGTGGGAGAAGTTGAAGTTGTCGGGAGGTGAGTTGAAATGTAGAAGTATTGTTTATTATATGCAACTTATGCATATGTATGTGTGGCTGGTAGTATGTAATATGAAAATCAACAACTCTTGAAAAAGTCATAACTACCAGGATGGTTTTTAGGTTCATTTCATAACAAACTACTAAAGAAATGATTAAAACTCTAATAAGTTAAATGTTTCAAATGGACATTTGTAACGTGAAACCTCAGCAACATGAGGTAGTTTGAGGTTGTAAAAGATTCATTTTATGAGGAGCCCTGGTACAGCCTACCACCGTTTTAACAAATAAGAGGTACATTTATATGTAAAACATGCACATATGCCAAGTTTCATGTAATTGGTCCTCCGGGACCACTTCGTAAAACAGTGCAATGCTTTGGAAATGGTAGTTAGCTGACGCTAGGCCCAGGAACAGCCTCAAAAAATTGTTTATAATTGTAAAAACTTATTCGACTTAAATTACTCCACAAAATTAAAATTCATGGAGAGAGTCAAGTCATTGTCCGGCATTGACTTTCAGCCCTGCCCTGGGGAGTTAAAATTGGTCCACTACTAATAATTTTAGAAATATTTCGGGGTTCTTTCTACTCATGTGTCACCGCCAAATTTTTTATGCTAATTTGTAATATCTAATTAATAATAATTTAGTGGAATAAATTACTTTCAAAATCCATTTGGGGACGGACCCCTCAATATGATTTAAATGTATTATTGTAAATGGTAGCTTGAAAACGGCATTTGAGAGGTTGTGCTCTTCTAAGCTCCCTTATCTCTCGCCAGACCTGCATAAAACTTTGAGACACCGGATTTTTTTTCTCTTTTGCATCTACCACCGTGTGTTATCTCTGTTTGGAGAGTTGTGGTCCTGTGTCAGTTGTCAACCGGGCGAGAGTCTTGTACTATTAACAATATCTCGTGCTGTTAGTGACCTCTGTTCACCGAATCAGGACTTGATCCCGGGTAATTTGTACGGAAAGGCTTTTGTGGCTATCGGATTTAGCACTGAGAACCAGAAACCCACGTCATGGCCTTTGAGGTATTGACTGGGGGGTGAGTGTCCCACTATCTGGCACATTCCTCACGGTCTGCGTAAATACAGAGAGGAGTCTCACCTGTAAGGGAGTTGTGTAGACAGAATAGCAGTCGGAGCCTCGGACTTTTATCATAGCAACTCATATAACTTGAGTAGATTGCATCTCTTTTAATGGAACAGTTCCCTGAGTAACAACATAGGCCTTACAGGATTCATTATCGGGGAAGTAAATTCAGGAAAGTGAACATTCCATGCTCACTCTTCCAATGCTATTCCTATGGAAGATTATAGCATGTTCCGTAGGGTAATCTGCAATGGGCCTGATTCTTGACCTGAGCAGTTTCCAATAACTTTTGTTCTTGGGCCCCTGAATTACACACGTATGTATGTATATGCTTCGGGATATATAATATCTATTTTTATCTATCGATTTATAATGTATAGTTGTATCGAGTAGTTAGTTGAAGGATAGCCCGGAATTAATAAAGTAATTAACATTAATACTAACAACATACTACAAAGTAATTAATTACCAGTAACGTTTACATTTTTAATTTAAATAAACCTCTCGCAGGATTTAAGATTTCGAAAAATCGATTCTAGGAAGAAAGAAAAGGTCCCTGGGAAAACAGAATAACCTTAGGTTGGGATGTCCCAGGTCTCCTTGTACAGCTAGACATTTAATTGCTCAACAAGATAAAAATTCTCTATTCCTAAAAGGTCTATTCCTCCAGCATCCAGCTCTTGAAGAAAAATAATCGAATCGTTAAGAAAGTCCAAGTAAAAATCTTATATTTCGTTGATTCCGGATTTATTCCCAAACGGGACAGTTATTTTGATTCAGTCGAAAGAGTTCTACCATGAAAAATTGGGACCTCCCATTAATGGCATATCGTATGTCATACTTCAAAGTTTCATAAAATGACATATTTCCAAAAAATATAAAAATTGCTGGAGGAAGTTGTCTTTTAAAAATTGTTCTAAGCAGCCTTTCAAAATGAATGAAAAACCAGAAATAAAATCAAAGAAGGTGGCAGTCATTATTTGTTTTTAAAGCAGAATCCACCTAGCCGGGATAAACTCTAAGGTAAGTTCCAGAGTACATAGTAAAGCCAAGTCCCCCGAAAACTCGGGTCTGCTGATTTGTATCCCTACAGCGGCTGAAGATTATTACAGAACTCGAGTACAAAGAAAGGGAATGGTCTCTATGGGGATGAGGAGAAACTCTTTAGGTTCCGCAATTGTACGGCTTTTAATTTGGACAATTTCTCTGAGAGCCATTGAGTTGAGATTTGGAGAGATGAAGAAGGAGCATAGCTAGAAATAAAGGGAATTGTGCTGCCTTTGCTCTTTTGACACATTTGAAGCAAAAGTTTGATTGAAACAAATGCATAGGAAGGACTTGCGGCGGAGTCTGCTGGGTCTACTGCATTCCCCGGTTGGATTGCTGGAACTCTTCCTCTCCCTTCTCATTGCTCCGTTCTTATAATCTATGGATGGTGGTGGACTAGGCTGGAGATGCGGACGGCGGAGGGGAATGATGGAAGAGTACGGATGGAGAGGAATGAGGAGGCGGAAGAGAGAAAGAGTGGAGGAGAGAGTAGGGGGAAGTGTGGCCTTAAGTGGAGATTAGCGTGCGAGAGTGTTGACGTGGATTTAGGGGGAGATGGGGAATGACAGCGTCCCACACGAGCGGGCTGGAGGTTTTGAAAGGAAGAGACGTAGAATTTATGGAGATTGCGTGACGACTGAAGCGCATTCTTCCCGTCCACCTGTCACCTGGCCATTTGTGAGTAAGGGCTGACGGCGAAGGTGGAGAGACTCCCCGCTGTGGCCAGAAGAAAGCCAGGGAAAGGAGCAAGGGCGCGGAGTGAAAGGGTAGCAGCGGATGAGAAATGAGAGGAGACATTCTCATGCTAAGTGAGCCGCAAAGGGAGGCAAGAGGATGCACGTGGAGCTCCACACAGCAACCCGAGCCACCAACTCTTCTTCACACTACTGTATCCCACTACCCGCACAATAAATGTAAAAGCAAAAACAAGAGAGGAACTCCTGCGCCAGAGCTGTTGTCGGGTCAATAAAAATAACATTCCCTATTTTATTAATATGAACCTCAACTCGACCCCAAATTCCACACTCCACTAAACTTCAACTCAAGCTTCAGGTCAGGTTCGAACTCAACTTTGCCCCAACTTGACCTTCCTGGAGGAACCCAACGATCCTCCCGTCGCGTCCGTAATTCCCAATTTTATTGCTTTCAAATCCCGCCATTAATAACCCCGAAAAGATAATAGCCTCTGGATTTCCAAATGTTTTCCTACTAATTATAATTACCTAAATTACTTTTCCAGGCTTGAACTTGAAATTGACTTGGCTTGAATTTTCAAAGAGTACAAAGATTCTTTAATCTTGAACTTGTGTAATTATGTAGACAATATTAAACTTAATCGAAGATTTAAGTAGATTACTCACCAGGACCAAGGTAGGCCCTTAAATATGATTGACCCTGAATGTAAGAATAGGTCAAGTTAAAATATGTACCCCACACTGGGGATTGTAATAATTCTAAAAGTATCCATGGGACATGATCGGAGCTGTACCATTGGTGTCTGGGGGGGGGGGGGGTACTATGGTTTGACCCGGACAAGAAATCCGCTGGAGAAGGTATTCCAGAGGACAAATGTGAGGAAAAGGATGTGGATGATGGGATGAAATGTGAACGAGAGAAAATGAGAGACACAAACCTTGACAGTTGTTGGGACGTAGAGATCCGGGTCGGAAGTGAAGGAAACGGTTTGGCGCTCTTCTTTAGGATTAGAATGACCGGGTGGTAGGCCAATATGGAATCCCTTGGCTTTCACCCAAAAACGAAACTTGGAATTCTCCGCATTATTTATCTCCTCACCCCGGAGCGTCTTCACTATTCGGTAATATTTCTTCTTCGTGATGGTTTTGGTCTTGGCCGAGTCTCCGTACGTGTGGAGCACCCAAGGCTGGAAAGCCTCCAGCATGCTCTTCTTCGACATCTTCGTTACTGACAACAACGACGTATGCTTGGGCTGAGTGGCTGGCTTCAATGGACTTGCTGCTCTCTTCCTCCCTCCCCCTCCCCCTCCTCCTCCTCCTCCTCCTCCTCCTCCTCCGGCGCTACTCCCCGCGCCAACCTCCCCTCCTCCCCCAACCCCACAATCCCCTTTCTGTCGCTTCAATTCCTCCCTCTTCTTTTCCCCTTCCGGGACTTTTCCCTCCTCAACTTTCACTTTCACCGAATTCCCTCCCAAGCCAGGGAAGAGCGTGTCGATAGAGTAACGACTGCTCGCGTCCCGCGAACGTCGTCCCCTCTCACTCATTTTTTTTTCCCCCCGTCAAAGTTTCCTCTCCTATCACAGCACTAAATCTTCTCAGAGATTTTACTGATCACTTTCCGGATAAATTTCCCGCTAACCCCGGACAAGAAATTCACACTGCCCGACTCAACCACTTACTCACACTTGGGGTATATATTTGTTCATAACTGTTGTTTCTGTAACTATTTACGGATGTGAGGGCTTCACGGATGACGGCCGATAAGACTCCGTGCCTGAGCTTATCACACTGCTGTCACTACTATACTGGGAGGGAAAAGAAGGAGCACGTTATTTTTGAGGGGACTGAAGTTCCTTCTCCTCTGACTATTCGGAGGACTGATATATAACTACAGACTCTAAATGTTAATTATTTAAATTGTGAAAGAATTAATTGGCCCAGTGGTGTTGGGGACGATGAAAAAAAAAGGGAAGAGCCTGACCTTCGGATGCGTGTGTCTCTCTTTGTTGTTCTCTGTGGCTTGGGTTGTGGAGCAGGATGGAGACAGACGTGATCGGGCAATTAGGTGAATGGTATTGGGATATGTTAGGGCTGTGAAAGTATTGGCGTGTGTTGACTCCGGAGTTGTGTGGAGTCCTATGCGGCTTGTTGACTCGGCTTGTTGTTGGAGCTGACTCTTGAAGACTTGCCTCGTACGGAGATTTATGAGGAGAGCTGATTTCAGAGGGCATGGAACAGGCGTCTGGAAGCTGACTGTAGCTTTCGAGAGTGGTTGTGCCCAAAGGCAAGGTTTGGGCCCTTCCTGGTGCAATTTAATGTATGTGTGTATGGTGGTGCTATTGCTATGGGTGGAAGTGAATCACGCTCTCACAACCTTATTGATTCACAATGCTCTGACAATTCCGTCAACAACACTTGCTCACTTCCGTCCTCACTCGCTCTCGCCTCCACCTCGACTGTGTAAGTGTCCGACTGAGCGAGGCCTCCGAGACTGAGTCTCGTGTGGAGCTGCCGAGATGGAACGGGGACAAGTGAGAGTTGCTTCGAGTCTCCCACTCCTGACCACTGCTCACTCCGTGCTTGGGGAAGAGTGGGAGACGGAGCGAGGAGAGGAGCAAAGTTTCCAGGCTCTCTCTCTCTTCTCTCTCTCTCTCTTTCCCAAGCTCTGCTCCGCTCCTCAGTCAAGTGAGCGAGCCGAGTGCCTAACCTTGTTTCACACACCGATGCACATAATGTAGCGGAATGACTCGGCCCGACAGCAAAAACACTTGTTACACACCCAACTCACTCATAATTTCAGACAATTAGGACGCAAAACGCCGAATGCTCTTCCCACTGCTCCTCTCTCACATCCTTCTCTCAATTCCTATTCTCCAACTATCCCATCTCTACATACACTATATATCCCTCCGAGTCTCTTCAAAGCCCATCTCCAGCATCTCCTTCTCTCAGTCGCTCCTACACCTCCCAACATTCATTCATTCATTCTAACAGCCCAAATCCTAACACTAGCTCTACCCGCTCTTCAAATTTCAAGTCAAACTATTATTTTGTCCCAAAATCACATCATTCACAGCAGGGAGGTGCGCACGAGTCAGTTCGAAGGAGTCAGTCTTGGATTTTCATCCTTGGATTCTCACATATATTATATGTATATTATATGTATACATAATTACGTATACTGTATGTAATTATATACAAAAGTCGGATGTACTAATTTAAATTTTTCAAATTTGTAGACTTTCAAAATCAACCGGGATGACCCCCGTTGGAAATTAAATGATGTCAAATTTAAACTTAAAGATATTTCCTTCCAGTTAAATTCGTTATGAAAGTTTCCAAAGATAGGGATTTAACATCTGACTTTGATCCGTAAAATGAACTTGAGCTTGTTGGAAGGGACGGGGTTGTCGAGTGGGTCCAGAAGTTGGATTTTGTTTGGCCCGGGATCTCAAGTTGGGGGGGGGGGGAAAGAAAAGAAAAAGGGGGCCGTACATGCCGAGGAAATTTGCAAGTGAGCATTTACTTGAGCCTGAAAAGAGCTGATTGTGAGTGGATGTTGTGTGTTATTTTGGAGGCTATGCTATATGTGATGTTTGAGCCTGGAGCCGAGATTTCTGCAATACTGCAATAAAGAAGGAGTGAAAGCGAAGAATGAATACGGGACGGCCTGTTCTGGGATCCCGGCTTTCCTCTCTCCGTCGCTGCAGTAGAAGAAGAAGACCTGGCCTCAAACTTCCTCCAGAAAGTTGGCAGATGTGAGTGTGGGGCTTATTCTAAGCGGGCATTAGTGCATGGGAGCTGTGCTGGGAGCGAAGGAGATCTCCATCTGCGCTGATGGGAGCGAATAAGAGACGAGGTCCCACAGCCCCATGTCTTCCACTTGACTCTGTGGCTTCACACTCGTCCACTCGCCTCTTGTGGATGCACATCCTCTTCCTTATCTCCCCATACTCAACATGCACATACATAACTGAGCCTCTCATAAGCATCTCCCCAATCAGGACATACATACCTAGTTACTTTTGTAAATACATGTCTATACTATTACAGGCCCTCACAGGATAAATCTATATACTTGTGGAATGTAATAAGGGAGTCTCTCAGGAGGATGCATTGCATATATATTCAACGCAGAGGATCCAGAGAGGGTAGACTTCAGCCAGCCGTCAGAGCAGAGCCAGAGCCTCAAGTCTGAAGCCCTCTGAACGCTTCAGACTGTTCACTCTGCATATTGGAGCAGAGGTTAGGTGTGTGTGTGTGTGTGTGTGTGTGTGTGTGTAGCTGCCATAAGCTACGACCGGAGCAGAGTTAATAATGGTTGTGTGTATGAAGAGGGAACGAGACAACTCACTCCGTTTCCTCAGCCTTTCCCTCTTACATGGCCTGGCACATTGCCTCGCCTCGTTTCCTCTACTCGCCCGCTTGTGTGATAATGCCATGGGCCTCGTCGTCCGCTTGCTCACTCAGCCGACTCACAATTTCAGCCACTATAGCTACTTACGGGGTCGTCCCCACACTATTTCATCCCGTGCCCTCAGAGGAGCCAGGTATATCTACTCCGAGGGCAGGCCATCCCAGAAAGCCTTAAAAAACCATGGGAGGCTCTGGGTCATCATTACCGGGCCCCTGTCAGATCTCTCCCTCCCCACCCCCCCACCCCCCGCCTCTCCATACCAGTATACCCCTCACGTCGTTAGGTTATATTTAAAGGACCCGGAGGAGACGTGGAGTTGGAAAATAGTCTCATGTTGCACACATTTACACTGTATGTGTGTCTATGTACCTATGTATATGGGGAGAGATGGGACTATATATAGGGGGGAAGTACTAGGTGTGCGTGCCACACAGGGAGTAGGAGAGTCCGTTATCCCTATACATGCTGTCCCGCACACCATACGCCACACGAGTACATAATGTAATTGGCCATATGTAGGAGTTTGGGTTGTACTGTATGCAGAGACCCGTGGATCCGCATCGTCCACATCTCTGTGTGTGTGTGTGCCAACAAGCGACCGACTTCATTTATTCACTCTGCTTGTCTCCCTGGGGTGTTAACAGACTCCACTCAGCCCCACAACTTGATGATGCGGACTGGGCCGATGGAGGTGGGAATTCCTTCTTCCATGACAACCACCAGCCCCTTTCATCTCCCTCATCCAAACCTAATTATTTCCTCCAATCATCGCCGGACCCTCCACAGTCCCAAGTTCCCCCGACTTTTTACGGCCATCCACAATCACGTCTCCCAATCTTCCATCAATCATCCCACGCCATTATTCATTCCAGGTAAACACACCAAGTCAGACTTCTCACTGCTCTCCAGACCCTCTCTCCGGAGCTCAGCCGGACCATCAACCACCGACTCCTTAAATATTTCATCGCCAAATAGTATCTTCCTTCTTGGGTAACCTCTCTCTCTCTCTCTCTCTCTCTCTCTCTCTCTCTCTCGCTCCCTCTCCCCCTCTCTTTCACTCCGCAGTCTGACAACGTATATACCCACACAGGCCAAACCACTTGCTTCCAATTGGTAGTCCTACACTCTCAAGCTTCTTTCTTAAACTCCCCGACCAAATTCAGGGTCATCAGGAATTTCATCCAGAGAACGTCAACTGTCCTTCCTCTAAAAAAAATCCTTTATTTCCAGGATATTTCGACAGTATCTACATATACTCTAGTTCATATCATTGCTTGGGCTGGATCGGATCCTGTCTCATTGATGCTTATGCATGGTAGATAATTCCGGTAGATATCTGTAGCACTGAAAGTATAGATACATATACATCCGTCCATGAAATATACTTGAGGTTTCCGACTCTGCCAAATTAACATATAACCAACTCACATCACGTGAAATCCTCAGGGGACTGTATTTTTGGTACTTTCTACAAATTATGCCCTTACATGCAGGCCCAAGCTCTGTACTTTCGATCATTCATGCGAGAGCTGGGGCACAAAAAAAATGATTCATAGGGTGTACTCCCGTCCCAGAGTAAGTCTCTCCTTGTAAGAGCATTTTATTTACAATGAAACTAATTCCCCACACATTCTCTACTATCTGTATACCCTAAGAATAGGTACTCTTCCTCCTTCACAGCAGCAGACTATATACATACTACAGCAGTGCTATTTCATCACTCGTTTGGAAATGCCGATCTGGGAAGAGTGCACTGGGGTCCTGTCCGCTTACAAAGCGATCTCTCTTGTAACATGGAATACCAGTCTGGATTCAAATGACTTGCTAAAAAGGAAGTAGATGTA
Source organism: Allacma fusca (assembly GCA_947179485.1). Taxonomy (NCBI): domain Eukaryota; kingdom Metazoa; phylum Arthropoda; class Collembola; order Symphypleona; family Sminthuridae; genus Allacma; species Allacma fusca. The sequence goes on from OX359250.1 coordinate 6,130,806, forward strand.
TGTATGCATACTATGTAATTAAAAAAGCTATGTATACGTATGACTTAATACATATGCAAAAATACGTACAGGCAGAATTGGAATCGGAGGGATTGCATGGGACTTGAGGTTATATGGGTATAGTGCCAGAGACCTGCGGGAGTGAGAGGTTCCATTTGACGGGAAAGGATTGGTCCTGTGTCGACCCCGAAGAGCAGCCAGCGCTGAGTGCGTCGAAGGCTCCCAGGAGCAACGGACCTTTAATGTGTCTCATGAGTTGCAAGACCAGTTTATTCATTGGAGCATGACTCCGAGGTCTCCTTAGTGAGGACTGAAAGAGAGCCTGATCTTTGGCTCCGCTCCATGTGAGCAAGACTCTCGACTGGTGGGTTGCTCTGAGAGCCAGATTTAAGCGTTGAGCCTGAAAATGCGTTCGCTCGGCTCGTGAAAACCTCATGTCCCAATCAAGGATTAATGAGGGAAAGTGAGTTGAATGCCAGACTTGCCGGCCAAGGAAGCTTTTCCCAGCCCATGATGAGAGTCTTGTGTAGAGTGAGCGGAGCTATGGCAACTCTCTCTCTCTCTCTCTCTCTCCTCTCTCTCTCTTTATTCTTCTCATAAGGCAGTCATCCCAGGATGCCATTACACGGAAATTGCATTCCACGCTCCACTCTCCGTCGTGTTACTCTCTCACTTCCCACCAGCTCACTGCAACGGTACCTCCTGCATTTCCTGCCTCGACAAGCTGTCCGTATTGATTTCATGTAATCTTGGCCTCCTCCACGATGCAGTCTGTGCGAGGGCAGAATGGTCGGAAGGAAATTAAGAGCCTCGTGGTTACTCTCTCTCTCTCTCTCTCTCTCTCTCTCTCTCTCTCTCTCTCTCTCTCTCTCTCTCTCTCTCTCTCTCTCTCTCCTCTGACTATCGCCCATCAAACGTCGCTTGCAGGCCAGTCAGGAGGAATCCCCCACCTCCTTTCCATACACACCCTTCACTCAGGAAGGTGAGTTGGCTCCGGGATCTCACTTCAATGGAACGGAGCTAAGGAAGATGCAAAGAAGCTGAGGTAGATGAGAGAGAGAGAGAGATATAACGAGTAAGTGCGCAATATGATTGAAGAAGGGAGGCCGAGAGGCTGCCACGACTTTCCACTTCGCTCATCAATCCAATTCAGTATCGATCATTAGGATCAACATTTATTCAGTTGCTGGAGTAAGTAGCTCCTCTCATGACCCCTGATGCGGGCAGAGTCAGACACACGGCGGAGTGGAGATGCGAGGGAAGCTGTCTGCTCATAAAGGAGCGGAAATCCAGACCTAGACCTCCACTTGACGAGCCAGCCCATCAACATAAATATGACAGCGGAGTTAACAAGACATAGACGAGGGCATAGCTCACCCACACTCTCAACTCCATCAAGGCTCTCAACATTCTCAACCACTTATGTAACTATACATACGCACAGTGCACTCAACTAACAATAAGACTATTCGTATTTCTGTGATGCTCAATCCTATTGATGTTCCTCACATATGGTTAGCTATATACATATATGAACAAAACACACATTCCATGATGTTAGTGGATGTTAAATGTGCTTTGAACATTTAGTCAACCTGCGCGGCTCCTATCGTCAACCTCCTCTCTTCTAGTAGTCAAGCCATCCGTCAATATTGATGGAAGATCTGGTTGAGCAAAAACTAGTGAATCTTGAAAGCAATAAACTTTTTCAGTAGCATCATCTCCAATGGGTTCTATTTGGAGCGTTTTTAAGTGTATGAGATTAATAGATTTCTTTTCATTCAAGGTTTTAAAGAGGTTAACTCTAAAAATTTATTCTATGTAATGAGATTTCAAGTTATGCCATCTGTTAATTGAGTTGTCGGGAAGTATTCAAGCCTTAGACTTACTGCATCAATGTGAAATTAACATTAATGCATAATATTCCATCCGTATTTTACCAATACCTAGTTTACGCCATCTGATACTTAGCTGCATAAATAGGACAAGTCTGAAGAGTGCATATACAAATTCACTGAAAGTTATAAGATCTATTAAATACTAAAACAGCTAAATAATTTAAAAATCAAACGGGGTTAGCATACAGTTTGCCCCATTATGGCCTGCGTAAGAAACGATTATATGTTCAATTACTCTTTTAATACTTCTCATACATATTTTTAAAGTAAATTCATTGCTATAGTGGAACGGCAAGAAACAGTAAGGAAAAATTGTCACTTTACACTAGAGCTGGGGCTCGTGAAAATTTTTTCCGCCCAACCCGCCCGCTTCCTTTAGAAGAGCTGTTAAAAGTTACCTAGACCGCCCGTTCCTTTCAATGTGATAAAGAATATTGCCAAAGTCCGACCGTTTATAGGTACAGAAGCTAACGAAGCCGGCCCATGCTCGATCGTGGACATTTACGGGTATCCGCTGGCAAGAATACCAAATAGATAATAATAATAATGCTTTCACGTTTTTAATTACCAAAATCGGACTAACAAGTTAGAAATCAAAAATATAAATAATTCAAGCATTTCAAGTATTTGCTTTGATCAACTAATTTTATTTACGATTTTCTGCTTTACGACTGCTTTATTTTCTGGAGAAAAGTCAGCCAAAAGTGACCCACTAGAGAGGCCTGTTCTTGTGTAATTATTGTCATACCGAACATAGACAAAGTCCTCTCACTAGGTGTCAAGGAAGCAGGAACGACAAGCATCATTTTTGTTGAGCTGGTTGTATGTACATACATCTTGAGGGACAGTAAAAACAATCGCCATCTCCAAATCGTCTGCGAAAATATGCATTTGGACCGATTTTGCGTGTGGGCTTGTCCGGAAATGTAAGATTTTCATACATGTATTATGCGGTCTGCAAGTTAATTTACTTGCACGTATGGAAGTTCTGTTCACATTGCTTTTCAGCTGCAAGCGCAAGCAATTTGTCTTCTTGGCAACGTACGGTTAGCGACTTTTGCTACACGTCGTAAATTTAACACGGTGCAGAATAGTAATCGTCAGAAATTTAACATTGCGCAGCATAGGAGTTGGTTCAAGACATTACAAGGAGCTCAATAGGAATTGCAAGCATGATCTTCTGCGATGTTAGGCCAACTGCCACCTACAAAACTGCCCACCGCGGCCAACTGCCACCGGGCCAACTGCCACTAGGCCAACGCCACTAGGCAATTGCCCCTTTCTTTAAAACTGAAAATTTTGGCCAACTGCCCCCTGGCCTACTGCCACCATGACCAACTGCCACTTTCATTGTTAAAGTCTCATGCTAATGCACATGGTAGAGGCGCATGCTAATGCACATGGTAGAGGCGCATGCTAATGCACATGGTAGAGGCGCATGCTAATGCACATGGTAGAGGCGCATGCTAATGCACATGGTAGAGGAGCATGCTAATGCACATGGTAGAGGAGCATGCTAATGCACATGATATACACCCATGCTAATGTTAGAGACCCATGTTAACGTACATGGTAAAGACCGAGTATATGATTTTATAATGTGACTGAGCATAGGACTTTATAATGTGACAGAGCATAGGACTTATAATGTGACTGAGCATAGGACTTTATAATGTGACTGAGCATAGGACTTTATAATGTGACAGAGCATAGGACTTTATAATGTGACTGAGCATAGGACTTTATAATGTGACTGAGCATAGGACTTTATAATGTGACTGAGCATAGGACTGTAACATGTGACTGAGCATAGGATTTTGTAATGTAACTTGATGAATTATGAGGCAGTTGGGCTTAGGGGCAG